>JAQFVV010012780.1:0-461195 GCA_028023455.1 Epiperipatus broadwayi
TTAAAAATATAAAGAGAATATAATCAGCTAAGAACAAAACACTTGTCAATGTTATTCATATTATTTATCAACATTTATATTTCATCCATTTATTTCTAAGAAAGACTCATGATATTTTTAGGAATTTATAATAAATGATTTAACAATAAATAGTCAGGAATACTAATTTTTATGTATATTATTATTTATTAAAAATATTTAAAAAAATATAATTTTTTTAATTTTATAATTTCTAAAAGTTTCAACATGACATTTCATAATAGTGCAATTCTATTAAGTTAAAAAAATTGTACAAGCATTACTATTATTAAAATGTTAATACTACATATTAATTTAACAATCCAATGATGTTACAAATATATATCTTTGAACTTCTTTGCATACATGCTATAAATCAGTTTAAAAAGTATCTTTATTAATATAAAATAAATCTAATACTATATAAGCATGGTGCCATTTCTAATTACAATTCTATTTAAAAATAAATCTAATTTATTAAATATTTTATCAATAATCATTTTCATTATTACCATTATTAACCATTATCAATCCACTGACAATTAAACTTATTTTTGAATTTAATTTTAGTTTCTTGAAACTATAGTTTCCTATTTCCATATTGTATACAATCTTTTTCTAGATTTTTCACACCTTTCTAGGATCTAGTGCTTCCACTATGCATCTCTTTTCATCAACATATCCAATTTAGCTTTATTTGAAGCTTCTAATTTTGACATTGATGTTGGGTTTTTTGTGCTCTTCTCCAAGTATTTTTATTGTAATATTTTATTATTAATCCCAACACAAGGTTTTTATAATTTGTTGAATTGTTTGCATTTCTACTAGACCTTTTTATTAAATGTAAAAATTTCAAAACCATAAGTAAGCACTGGTAAAATATATTTACTTATATTTTAAAAAGTCTTCATTTAAAGCATGGAATTATAGTTTGAAAAGTTTTTCATCCAAACCAAATTCTATGACTAATTTCATTAATTTTGTTTATTAATAAATTGATCAACTTATTTACTTATACAGAAGTAAATTTCTTTTGATATATTTGTTTAATTATTGATTTTTTTAATATTTCATTACTATGCATATTTATTTTTATATTTTATATACAAAAAATATTTGCATACAATTTTTGGATTTTGAAAATGGAGAGCTGTAAATAATTAAAACTAGTTTTATTATTTTCTTTTAGTTCAGCTTGAAAAATATTTGCATCAGTATTCGTCTATTATATATTTTTAAGCCAATCAGAAACTTTTCTATGAAAAAGACTAAAATCTTACTATAAAGAATTTATTAGTAGTACTATACAACTAATATAATTTTCTACTTCTTTTCCTATGTATTGATTTCTACTTTAACATATCATACCATTTACACCTTTCTTAAACACTTTATCAATACTTTTATTTATATCAAACTAACAGTTTTGATTGTCCTGCAGTCATCATCAAAGCTTTTGTTAATGTATAAAGATTTTTGTTAATAAGAGCTCTGATGATGACCGCAGAACAGTCAAAACTGTTAGTTTGATATAAATAAAAGTATTGATAAAATGTTTAAGAAAGGTGTAAATGGTATGATGCTGTAAAACTAGTATAATGAAATAAATTGATTTTCCAGTGAAAACAACCCATTTTATTTAGAACTTAGATTTTTTTTTTAAGTTGTAAGATAATGAAAACATTTTTTTTCTTTGAACATTTTTTTGCATATAACATTTTGTTTATTTAACTTATAATTTTCAATAATTGACAGGGTTTTTAGAAAATCTTTATTTTCACCATTTCAGCAAAATTGATATCTCATTTTGCCAGTTTGATTTTCGAGATGAATAGTGATAAAAAAAAAACTTGCTCAAAAAGTATGGGAAAGAGAAATCATATGGTAAAAGGAGAACAGAAGTAAACAACAGAGATTATCCTGTAGTGAATTAATAACGACTGAAATCGACGATGATGATGACGACAAAATTAAAGCTGCAAGGTTTTAATTTTAGCATAATAAAATTGTATTTTTATTTCCATCTAAATGTCAAATTAATTTTCAAGAAATTATATATTTCATTATTTTATTTGAGTCAAGCAATTTGATCCATTTGTATTTTATTTGAAATAGAAAGTAGTTTAACTTACCTCTCCAGCAGCTATATTATGAAATACGAATGATTCATTCCATTCTGGATTACAGGTGGGTTCGGTGAAAGTGGTCTTGAAATAACCTTTCTCTCTGAAAAAAGAAAAAGAAATAAACACTAAGATATTTATTAAAGTAATATATTTTTATTAATAAATCGTACAACAAATGATAATTAGACTTTAGATTTCCATCTACTTTTGTTAAAATTTCTCATCGGAAAAATGCATGATCGGATTTCTTTAATTAAATATTAGAAATAATAGAAAATGTTTTAATTAATATATATCATTACCAAAAATTTTAACGTATAGTACAATAATAATTCTAAATGAAAGAATACACGAAGTCATTTTAAAACAAACTCGAATTAAAAAACAAAAAAAAAAAATTATCTCTCTCTCTCACTATATATATATATATATATATATATATATATAGTGAGAGAGAGAGATATATATATATATATATATATATATATATATATATATATATGATGTTTAATAGAAGATGAGAATATATGTATATAAATGTGGATTTATGAAGTGTTGTTAATTCGAACAATAATAAACAGAGTTCAGGGCTAGCACAATATGTCACGGTCAAGAAAATATATATCTCCTCTTGATGTGCAAAATAAGTGAACGATTAATGGATGATGATTATATTCCACATTAAACGATTAATGATAAATATAAAGAAGACTGATCATCAGTAAAATATTCATTTCTCTGATTTATTCCTGAAAAAAAATGGATGATCTTGACTTATTTTATTTTTAGGTAATTTAGAAATTATCCAGATAATGTCATCTTTTAATATCTAAAAAGGACCAAGATCATTTCATTTTCACTATGTAATTCTCTATTTTCTGTAAACATAATCTCAGATTATAGCTTAAAACTGAATACAAAATGACATAAGAAGAAAGAATGCCAAAGTAATTAATATTAAGTTTAATTATAATTAGTAATACGAGAAAAATAAAAATCCTTTAATTCCATTTATATAGATATATGGAACTAGGTGAATAATATAAAATTAAATAATTAATAGCATGGAAAAAATAATATAAAAGTTCCCTAATTCTTTCTCTCTCTCTCTCTCTCTCTCTCTCTCTCTCTCTTTATATATATATATATATATATATATATATATATATATATATATATATATATATATATATATATATATATATATATATATGTACACACACAGAGAGCCTTTTTTAAATGAAAAAGATGCAGGAACTCCTTCTTGTTAGGAACTCGCTTCTTGTTAAGCTTTTTACTAAAGAAAATTATATTCAAATAGCATTTAGATGAAATTTAAAGCAGTTTTTCCAATGCTATGAAGCAAATAAGAAAAATTAAATAAAATTTATCATAATTTTTTGTTTTAGACATGTCAAATCTAAAGTTAAATAAACATATACAAATATACAGCTAATAATTAAATGTAAAATGAAATTGTAAAACATTATATAATTAAATAAAAGTTTATAGTGATTCCCGAAGTTTTGTCCAATTTTCGTCAGACAAATAGTCTCGATTCATTTTTTTAATGTTAGTGTCTATGGCCGAATGATATTCTCTGAGCAACTACAGATCAATGTATTTTGAAGGATTGAAAAGTGTCAAAGGTGGTCCAATGAGTTTGATGAATAAAAGTACTGAAACTGTTTTGAACTTTAATGAAGATTTTATTGGGGTAATAATTAGATTCATTTTCTAAAACCTGTGTTCACATTCACTTGAAGAAATGGGAGTAGAATTCTGAAAATATATCAAATACTATTCAGGATATGACTTTTTGAGACTGTATTCTTGTTATCCACAAATCATTTCTCTTTCATTTAGTTATAATCTGATTGATATGTTTCTAATTTCCGTTTCTCCAAATGTCAACTGAATATTAATAGTTTCAAGCCAATATTTTTGGTCAAGTATGTGAGCCCAAAGTGCAAAATCAACATCTTTGCAATTTAGTATCCCTTTTACAACTGACTCTTTCAACATGATATAAAATGTTTTTGATCAATATGATCATTTTTTGAAACAATTGTATGGAGGAAACTCCACAAAAATGCAGCTCATGTACAGTAGCTTCAGCACATTTATAAAAAGATCCAAAATTCTATTTTATTATTTCAAAAACTCGAACTAGTGTATTTATTTTTTGATTTACAATGTAAAGGTTCACAATGTGATCTTGGAAGTCCAAACTTAGTTCTGACAATTCTTGAAGAGCACCACACATCAATGCTAGATCCAATAAAAAGGCTGTAGATGTTATTTTTTCTTTAAATCATCATAAGTACATTTATCATTTTTATTTCCTGTAGGATCATTCATCGCTTCTTCAAAATGATGCACAAGAGATTCAAAATTATTCCACATAGCCAAAACTGAATAAAAACTAGATACCACCCATATAGCACTTAAAACTCTTCCAATTTTTAGCAGCTCAACAGCTAGTGATTCTACACATTTATGTAACTCTATTATTTTGCAGTGTCACATAGTATAAACATAAAGTTTATCAATAAGTGATTTGAATTTATTGATTCTTGAAATTTTCTTTACATCACTTATACATAATTCTAATCAATGATTATCATAACGTCAAACTAAAATGGAAGGAAATTTTAGGATCAGCAATTCTTTCACTCCACTTTTACATCCTGACATCACAGAAGCACCATCATATGCTACTGAAATTAAATATTTTTTAAAATAATCTTCTGTCATCCCATAAAATTCAAGATATTGGAATAAGGATTCAAATATTCCTTTTGACATTACATTTTAAAGTTTGACCAAATCTAAAAATAAATTAATCAGTGAATTCATTTCAACATTTTTGATACAGCATTGAACAAATACAATAAGGATTGGTTTTTTTTATTGTGGTAGTTGATTCATCAATTATCAATGAAATTATATTTTTTGATTAAATAATTTGTTTAAATACTTTTTCTCATTTCATCACTTATATGATTTATGATATTAATGCATGCATTTGTTGAATAAAGAATATGAACCATTTCAAATCTATTCAGTTCTTTCAGATCAATTTCACTTCTAAAAGTAGAGAATGACTGACTTTCCTTTGCTACTTTACATGCAGTCCAAATTTTTTTTTATCAATATTACTTTTTTATGAGATAATAATTTTTTAAAAAATGTTTTCAATCTTTTTTTTTTTTGACTTCAAAAATAATTTTTAATGCTGCTTTGTGTGCAGCAGATTCTCTGTGATCAAAATTGTTTTTTTGAAGATAACTCAATTGTAACTTCCTATCTTCCCCAGAATTGGTGATTTTATTATTAGATCATTCTTTGGAAACTTTTATTCCCATAATCACTTCAGTTCCAAGAGTTCTAACATTTCTGCAAGGTTTACAGCCAAGTTTCATTTTGTGTATGTCCAACCATTCATTTTTTAAGCAAAAATCATTTGTTTGATCCAATGACCAGCAATATAGCCAATCATTTTGAGTTCAGCATTGCATCTCAAGATCCACTTAAGATGATTCAGGAACATTATCTTGCACCAATATTTGCATATTTTCTGTTGTTGTTTTGGACTTTTTATTAGCGAGACTGACAGTCAAGAAGTAACTGGGAATGTTTTTTATTTTTAAACTTGGGGGTAAACTTTTACATTAAAAAATAAATAAAATAAGAATAACATCAAATTTACATAAAAATAAAGAAATTAAATATTCCACATATACAGTGCATTCCATCACAAATGTCAGATATTAGTGGCTGCACATGCATTGCTGTAATCAGTCATTGTCCATGAGTGACCAATGGGAACATGTATGAGTTCACTTCTTATTACATGAGAGTGCAAATTTTGAATCCATCCATATTTCATCTGATTCATGAAACACCATATTTTTTTATTTGTTCAAATTATATAAATATAGATTGTAATTATGTACGTGTGATGCTGTTTTATCTAATTACATTTGAAACATTAAAAATACACTAAAAATGTGCCAGAATACCAGCCCACTATGTTACATGACAAAAAAGCTCTGTATTATATATATATATATATATATATATATATATATATATAATACATTTATTTATTGTAATGGCATATAATATATATATATATATATATATATATTGTGCCATTACAATTTGGTCACTAGCCAAATTTATAGTAATGTGCATGTAGAAAAGGTCAAACAAAATCATCATCACAATTTTATATAACCATAAAGGAAGTTGTAGGGCATCCAAGTTTAAACCCTACAAGGTCCAGTTCTAAAAGCTTTAAACAGAGAAAGAATGGGTCAACAATTACATGCTTTACTTGTTTGTGTGTTGATAGAAAGGTAATACACACATTTAAACTATTTAATATTTAAATTTTCTGTTAAAAAGCAAAGTTATAATGCATACATATAGGCAATGTATGTGTAAATTATTTATTTGTTTTATATTTCAAATATTAAACATTTTAACTTTCTTTAAAACTAACCTATGCTTGATCAATTCTAATATTTTATTCTATACTTCTATTTTGCTTTTCTTTAATTATAAGTGGGATTTAAAAGTTACAGATTTAATTAAATAATTGGGTTATAATTACTAAGCTAGCAATTATAGTATTTAAGGTTAGTTTATGAATGATTTGAAAGAATGCAGGATGTGTGTACATTACATACAAAATTTTACATTTCCTAAATATTGAAAGAAAAGGAAGTATTAAATCTGTTAAATTATTTTTTTTGTACAATTTTTTTTTGTTAAAAGAGGAAATCTGTTTAATCAGATATCGATCTTTGTAGTAAATTTTTTGTAAATGATTGTCACTTTGGAGCTATAATTTTTGAAATTTGTCTTATCAAGATCTAAAGAAGGAAGCTCAAAGATTTGAAGTGTTACCTGGATGTTAAAAAGAAAAAAAAAACAAAAGAAAGGAAATAAGAATTGAGTCTATTTTTTTTTTTAAAACAAAAGTGTCTGGAAAAAGGATTAAACTTTTCAGTTGAAAAATAATATAGTTGAAAATAAATTAGAGATCTAATTAAAACAAATTTGTCCAAAAATAGCAAGTGATGCTATCTCTGATTGGTTAAGGTAGCTAAAAATTGGATATAAAAAGCTGTTTTGAATTATTATTATTATTGGTGATTGATTCAGATTATTAAACTATAATATTGAACGTTGAAAATAAAAAAAATGGCTTGCTAGAAAAATTATATGTATATTCCATTTGCCGGACCATCTGGGGAAGCTGCACATCACATAGGAAAGAAAAGATGTGTCTAAAATAATATTCTACACCTTTCAACTGACCAGATAAATAAGATGTTTTTAATAGAAGGAAGAAAGCATTCACCTGCATTCAAAGAAGATGAATTAATCTACTGATAAATATTAATCATCAAGTCCAATTAATTGTTCCAACAACTGATTTTAAACTCAAGAAAATTTACAAATGGGAAAACAACTGCTGTATTTCATCCACATGCTTGACAGGAAGAGAAGAAAAATTACTATAATGATTTCCAAATTGTCCACTAAAGCAAATAACCTCAATAGAGTCACCATCATCAAATAGTTATCCACCTCAAGAAAGAGATTGTTCCCAGTAAAACGGAAATGGTAGCTGAGAAATATAAACATTATACAAGACAAGTTTGAACCCTTGAAAATTCGCCACAAACAAAAAATCGGTAATATGACTTTTTATATCTATTTTCTTTATGATATCAGTCTTAATAAACATTTTAGCAATAAAGTGGTATATTTTTATTTAAAGAACTTTTAAAGACTATTCAGATCGATTAAAACAAGAATGTCTTACTAATAATAACTTTGAGCTTCATAAATTATCTTGAATGTATCAAAATTATATGTTTATTAATTTTACAGTTATGAAATATGAATATGTAAAACAATTTTTTTTTTTTTTATGGTATTATGATTTTAGTTTTAACTAATATATTATTATTTTGGTTTTAAATAATATTTTGTTATTATGGGATAAAACACGCACATACATAATAATATTTTTATATGTGTATAATTGGGAGTGAATGTGAAATAATGAGTAGTATTAGAATATTAGATTATTTTGTTTCAAGTTAAGTATAGATTTCAGCGCTTGGAAGGGAGGGGGAGAAAATAATTTAAAACTCTTTTCTAAAAACTTGCTCTTTCAATTTTACTAACATTTTTTTTTATTCTATTTACATGTTGGATTTTAAAGTATGTGTGCTAATGAGCAGATAATATTTTTTGTCTTGAAATACTTTTCATGGTCAATGTGACGTCCAACTTAATACAAAATACATTTGAAGGGAAAGGGGGAAGAACTTAAAATTAATCTGAGGAGTGTTATATAATCAATTATTATTATTATTCATGTCAATTTTCATATTTATCTAGAAATTTTTATGTATATGTTAGAAATGTAGTAATAAATATTAGTTTGTTTTATTAAACGAGGCGTATATATTTCATTAAGTGTAGTCTTTGTTAAGTGTGATTATTCATCATCATCAATGGTTGAATATTAGTTATTTAAGATATAAGTAAGTATGCTAAAATTAAGCAATAATTATGCATTTCTTTATAAAATTTAGTTTTATGTTTAGGCTTAGTCCTAGAGCTGTAGTTGAAACCCTTGTCATTATTGTTATTATTATCATCATCATCATCGTCATCAACGTTTTAATTAATGAGCTGTTTAACTGTTTAAAGGCCATAAATAAATATTGATTTTATAATATTTAGTGATTTCTTAGTATTATTATAACCACATCCCATCATCTATTTCATGCAAGGATGAGTGAATTGCCATCCTAAATTAGTTATATATAATCTGAGCTAGTGAACTTATAAAAATATTGAAACACATTTGTTATGTTAAGATCTGAGAAATGATTTATGTCTAATATACTCCACTTTGGTTTAAAGATGTTTTACTTTTACCTAAATATTAGTGCTTATAGTGATATGGCTCAAAAAGCAAAATCTTCCATTTTATTATAAATAAAGTACCAAGAAGGGATTCAAACCCGGTACATGTGAAAGGTTATTAGATATAACCATGTCTAGATTCAGATAATCTAGTGGCGCCCTGCTAGACCATATTCACTTAGTATTTGTTTAAACATGCACTTAACATCAAACCAAGAAATGAAAGTGGATAAGATCTACTGCCTGTATACCTGAGTTATATTTTATTGAATTATTAGTGTACTCACTTCACGTGATTTCCCTATACGTGATTTCATATAATACTGGTTATTAATACATTGCTCATAATTTGCTTATAATTCTTGATAGTGTTATATTTTGAACCTTTACTTAGTTATTTCTATTTGAACTCATTTATTTTGGTTACAATGGACACCCAACTGGGGCCTGATATTTTACCATATACCTGAAAAAGAGAGTCTATAGAGTGATGGGAGATGTGTGGTTAAAAATAGAGAAATTTTTTTTAGTAAAATTTTTTTTTTTCAGTAAAAATTTTTTTTTTGTCTTACAAAATTTTCTTGGCCAAACAGTCTTATTTTAGATGATGATGTTTAATATGATTTAATTTTTCATTGATGATGATAAAATGGGTACAGCCATAAAACAGCTTGTTTTTTTTTTTTATCAATTTTGAAAATAGAGATGAATATCACAACTTAAGACAAAGGTGAAATAAATAATAGATTTTTTTTGTGGAACATTAAAATAATTTATTGCCAGATAGGATAGGCATAGTAATAGTGATGAATTATGGAATAGTAGTCTCATGTGTGTTTGGGGAGTTCATTTTGTAAAAAGTCTATGATTTTAGAGGTTTGATTGGATGGTTGATCGTTGGAGTTTGGTTGGTTAGATTGCAGTTTTGATGATGAGTGGAGAGTTTTGTCATTGCCTTGAGAATGCTATGTATTTCGTGTAACTTATGAATGATCAAACCCATTCACTGCTCCAACCCAATTTATATGTTATCTTTATTTTATCATGAAGCAGTTAACAGCAGACCTGCCATGATACCAGCCTATAAGTCTCCAAGAGAGAGAGCACGGCATAGTTTTCCAATCAAGTTTATATGTTATTCTTATTTTATCATGAAGCAGTTAACAGTAGTCCTGCCATGATATCAGCCTATAAGTCTCCAAGAGAGAGAGCAAGGTTTCGTTTTTGTAGTCTATAATAAGCAGGGCATTCCTTGATACTTGCCACATAAGACTCCAAGAGAGAGAGCAAGGCATAGTTTATCTACTTTAGCCCCTAAGACTTAAAATACATCTTTTATTGCAACAGAGTTTGCTTCATTCAATCAAGGGTTGTGGTAGTTAATAAGTGATCGAATTGGGATGATCTTCTGAGTGCTCGTGATGCATTGTGTGATTATAGTGTTGTGACTGAATTCTTTTATTTATCTCAAGATTGTGAACTGCTAGTCATTCTGTGGACTGTCAATATCTGTCGGATTTCTGGGAGAATGGATGAATGTATAATTTGGGCTATTACAGACAGACATGCACTATATAGATTATTGTTGTGTAGTTCATTAAATAAGGATATTAAAAAATTTTTTTTTTGTTGTATTTGTAAATGCATAATAAGGTGAAAATCAAATCAGTCAGTTGGTCAGAATAGGTGTCAGACAGGGAGAAGATGTGTGGATTTTTGATGGTCAGGGAAGTACAGATGGGATATACATAGTTTTATAACATGAGTGAACTAAATTATAGTATGGAAGAGGTTATGGAAGAGGAAGGTGCCCCAATACCAGGAATCAGTGATCGTTTTCATACTGAAGAAGAGGATGGGGAGGTTTTCTTAAAAACACAAAAGGAAAGAGAGGAAGTAGAGGAAGATGCCTTTAATGTTAGTAGCAGTAATACGGCCTCAAGTGTGGAAGTAGATGAGGAGTCAGAAGTGGGCCAGGCTCAAATAGCAAAGATGGCACCATCAGACATGGACATGATAATGCAGATGCTCAGAAGTATGAGAGAAGATAGTAAGCAAAGTACGGTCAATCTAGAACAACTTGAGAAAAATATAGAAAGTCTAAGAGAAGATAGTAAGCAAGGGATGGTAAATCTAGAACAAAAGATGGAGAAAAATATAGAAAGTCTAAGAGAAGAGAGTAAGAAAAGTATGGAAAGTCTAGGACAAAGGATATGTCAATCCATAGAGAGCATAATAGAAGGTAGTCAAAGATCACTAGTGTTAAAAGATAAGCTAGATTGTCAGACTACTGATAATAGAGAAAGGAGCGAGAGATTAGAGGAAGAAATAGGTAAATCAGCTAATATACTGATAGAGGAGAGTAGATCACAAGAAGTGGAAAGGCCAATAGTAGCCATAAAATCTAATCTCTCAGTAAAAAGAATACATGAGGTGATGGACAGAGAGCAGATTGGGATAGATCATGAAGTGAAAAGAAGGACAAGAGAGTTGGAGGAAAAACTTCATGCATCCAATAAGATGATTGATTTAAGAGAGGCAATAAGGGAGATGAAACCAGTTATTTTAGAAAGAGAGCAAAAGTTTCAACAGTCTGTAGTTCTCAATCTAGTAACAAACCAGCATGTGTGGTTTCAAAAATCTGTCTTCTTAAATAGATTGGAGATACCTTATATATGGTATAGAGAGACAATCTTTCTGAAAAATGTAAATGTCCAAATCTCTCTGAAAAATTCAACTGCTCTGGAAAAGTCAAAAATAAGTTATATCTGGTACAGAGAGGCAATCTCTCTGAAAAATGTAAATGTCCAAATCTCTCTGAAAAATTCAACTGCTCTGGAAAAGTCAAAAATAAGTTATATTTGGTACAAAGAGTCAACCTTTTTAGAGAGTTTAAAAATAAATTATACATGGCACAGAGAGTCAATCTCTCTGAAGAGTTTAAATGTCCATTACATATGGGACAGAGAATATATCTCTCTGAAAAATGTAAATGTCCAGTGTGTATCAGACAGAGAATCAATATCTCTGAAAAATTTAAATGCTCTGTTAAATTTAAGTGTGCCTTATATTTGGTACAAAGAGTCAACCTTTTTAGAGAGTTTAAAAATAAATTATACATGGCACAGAGAATCAACCTTTCTGGAAGATGTAATGAATTATATCTGGTATAGAAAGTCAATCTCTCTGGGAAACTTCAAAATGCCTTATATATGGTACAGGGAGTCAATCTTTCTGGAAAGTTTAAAAATAAAGTATGTATGGTATAGAGAGTCAATCTCTCTAAAGAACTTCAAGGCATATTACATAAGGTACCAAGAGTCCATATTTCTAAATGGAGTTTGTAATAGGAGGTTATATAAAATAATTCCTCCAGATATGTTTTATAAATATCCAGTCAAGATGAAAAATGGAAATATTAAAAAGGGACTGGATGTACATATGCAATTTTATGCAGACCACGATATTATTTGAAAAGAAAAAAAAAAAAAAAGCCCTTTTCAAATTACAAAAAAAAAAAAAAAATAGGAGAGAATGCCTTTATGCTTGCTGCTCTTGATGGGAATAAGGGGACCTATAATGCTAGGAGTTTGATCCCTTATACTTCAGCAGAATAGCCTGGCAAAGATCTCCAAATAAATTATTTTTAGGTTTTTTTTTTTTTTTAATGAAAAATATATTTAGCAGTAGTTAATTTTTTATATATATTATAAGTGTTTATTATTATTAGTGTATTTATTAGTTAAGATTTTTTTTTTTAAAAAATATAGTTAAAACAAAAGTGCTGATGATTTTATCCGAAGGGGGAGAAAGTTGTGCCATTACAATTTGGTCACTAGCCAAATTTATAGTAATGTGCATGTAGAAAAGGTCAAACAAAATCATCATCACAATTTTATATAACCATAAAGGAAGTTGTAGGGCATCCAAATTTAAACCCTACAAGGTCCAGTTCTAAAAGCTTTAAACAGAGAAAGAAGGGGTCAACAATTACATGCTTTACTTGTTTGTGTGTTGATAGAAAGGTAATACACACATTTAAACTATTTAATATTTAATTTTTCTTTAAAAAGCAAAGTTATAATGCATACATATAGGCAATGTATGTGTAAATTATTTATTTGTTTTATATTTCAAATATTCAACATTTTAACTTTCTTTAAAACTAACCTATGCTAGATCAATTCTAATATTTTATTCTATACTTCTATTTTGCTTTTCTTTAATTATAATTGGGATTTAAAAGTTACAGATTTAATTAAATAATTGGGTTATAATTACTAAGCTAGCAATTATGGTATTTAAGGTTAGTTTATGAATGATTTGAAAGAATGCAGGATGTGTATACATTACATACAAAATTTTACATTTCCTAAATATTGAAAGAAAAGGAAGTATTAAATCTGTTAAATTATTTTTTTTTGTACAATTTTTTTTGTTAAAACAGGAAATCTGTTTAATCAGATATCGATCTTTGTAGTAGATTTTTTGTAAATGATTGTCACTTTGGAGCTATAATTTTTGAAATTTGTCTTATCAAGATCTAAAGAAGGAAGCTCAAAGATTTGAAGTGTTACCTGGATGTTAAAAAGAAAAAAAAAAACAAAAGAAAGGAAATAAGAATTGAGTCTATTTTTTTTTTAAAACAAAAGTGTCTGGAAAAAGGATTAAACTTTTCAGTTGAAAAATAATATAGTTGAAAATAAATTAGAGATCTAATTAAAACAAATTTGTCCAAAAATAGCAAGTGATGCTATCTCTGATTGGTTAAGGTAGCTAAAAATTGGATATAAAAAGCTGTCTTTGATTATTATTATTATGGTGATTGATTCAGATTATTAAACTATAATATTGAACGTTGAAAATAAAAAAAAATGGCTTGCTAGAAAAATTATATGTATATTCCATTTGCCGGACCATCTGGGGAAGCTGCACATCACATAGGAAAGAAAAGATGTGTCTAAAATAATATTCTACACCTTTCAACTGACCAGATAAATAAGATGTTTTTAATAGAAGGAAGAAAGCATTCACCTGCATTCAAAGAAGATGAATTAATCTACTGATAAATATTAATCATCAAGTCCAATTAATTGTTCCAACAACTGATTTTAAACTCAAGAAAATTTATAAATGTGAAAACAACTGCTGTATTTCATCCACATGCTTGACAGGAAGAGAAGAAAAATTAATATAATGATTTCCAAATTGTCCACTAAAGCAAATAACCTCAATAGAGTCACCATCATCAAATAGTTATCCACCTCAAGAAAGAGATTGTTCCCAGTAAAACGGAAATGGTAGCTGAGAAATATAAACATTATACAAGACAAGTTTGAACCCTTGAAAATTCGCCACAAACAAAAAATCGGTAATATGACTTTTTATATCTATTTTCTTTATGATATCAGTCTTAATAAACATTTTAGCAATAAAGTGGTATATTTTTATTTAAAGAACTTTTAAAGACTATTCAGATCGATTAAAACAAGAATGTCTTACTAATAATAACTTTGAGCTTCATAAATTATCTTGAATGTATCAAAATTATATGTTTATTAATTTTACAGTTATGAAATATGAATATGTAAAACAATTTTTTTTTTTTTATGGTATTATGATTTTAGTTTTAACTAATATTATTATTTTGGTTTTAATAATATTTTGTTATTATGGGATAAAACACGCACATACATAATAATATTTTTATATGTGTATAATTGGGAGTGAATGTAAAATAAGGAGTAGTATTAGAATATTGGATTATTTTGTTTCAAGTTAAGTATACATTTCAGCGCTTGGAAGGGAGGGGGAGAAAATAATTTAAAACTCTTTTCTAAAAACTTGCTCTTTCAATTTTACTAACATTTTTTTTTATTCTATTTACATGTTGGATTTTAAAGTATGTGTGCTAATGAGCAGATAATATTTTTTGTCTTGAAATACTTTTCATGGTCAATGTGACGTCCAACTTAATACAAAATACATTTGAAGGGAAAGGGGGAAGAACTTAAAATTAATCTGAGGAGTGTTATATAATCAATTATTATTATTATTCATGTCAATTTTCATATTTATCTAGAAATTTTTATGTATACGTTAGAAATGTAGTAATAAATATTAGTTTGTTTTATTAAACGAGGCGTATATATTTCATTAAGTGTAGTCTTTGTTAAGTGTGATTATTCATCATCATCAATGGTTGAATATTAGTTATTTAAGATATAAGTAAGTATGCTAAAATTAAGCAATAATTATGCATTTCTTTATAAAATTAGTTTTATGTTTAGGCTTAGTCCTAGAGCTGTAGTTGAAACCCTTGTCATTATTGTTATTATTATCATCATCATCATCGTCATCAACGTTTTAATTAATGAGCTGTTTAACTGTTTAAAGGCCATAAATAAATATTGATTTTATAATATTTAGTGATTTCTTAGTATTATTATAACCACATCCCATCATCTATTTCATGCAAGGATGAGTGAATTGCCATCCTAAATTAGTTATATATAATCTGAGCTAGTGAACTTATAAAATATTAAAACACATTTGTTATGTTAAGATCTGAGAAATGATTTATGTCTAATATACTCCACTTTGGTTTAAAGATGTTTTACTTTTACCTAAATATTAGTGCTTATAGTGATATGGCTCAAAAAGCAAAATCTTCCATTTTATTATAAATAAAGTACCAAGAAGGGATTCAAACCCGGTACATGTGAAAGGTTATTGGATATAACCATGTCTAGATTCAGATAATCTAGTGGCGCCCTGCTAGACCATATTCACTTAGTATTTGTTTAAACATGCACTTAACATCAAACCAAGAAATGAAAGTGGATAAGATCTACTGCCTGTATACCTGAGTTATATTTTATTGAATTATTAGTGTACTCACTTCACGTGATTTCCATAATAGATTTCATATAATACATTGTTATTTTAATTTGTTTATAATTCTTATATATATGTTTTGGACTACTTTAAATTTGGTTACAATATATATATATATATAAAGGGAGTTAATCACTTTCTACCAGGTTATGAATTTAAATCACTCTCAATGGTGAACAAAGGATCCTTTATTCAACATTGAGAATGCATTTAACTTCCTTTGTTTGCATATACATTGAAATATGTTTAGTTTAAAAAGTTTATACATATATAAACTTTTTCCAGTGGTTAATATTAAGTAATAACTAGAATAACACTTTACCACACACAATTGTCATAGTGTTTCGATAATCATGTTCATATATGGATACTAAATTGCTTATCCTTCAAATAAAGTTATTTTTATAATTAATGTCCTAATTGCTGAGATGCACCTAAGATGCACTAACCTTTTTACCACTCTCCAATTATAATATAATAGACATAATTACTTCCTTATCAGTATTTTTAAAAACAATCTAAATCACACCATAATTAAATTGTACATTATAAAATTCAATAATTATTATTATTATTATTATTATTATTATTATTATTATTATTATTATTATTATTATTATTATTATTATTATTATTATTATTATTATTATTATTATTATTATTATTATTATTATTATTATTATTATTATTATAATTTATATTATAAAAACATTTGTAAAAGTTTTAATATATACATATTGATACAAAGATCTTCATGGGTTACAGATATAAATATCTTTTGCAGGTTCATCTGTGTATGATTTTTATAATATTCTATTCATTATCCAGTTGATGTCTTGTGTGATCAAGCTGAAACATCAATATTACATGGATGAATCCACAAAATACAAAATTTATATGTATATAATACTAACAGTTTTTATTATTATTATTATTATTATTATTATTATTATTATTATTATTATTATTATTATTATTATTATTATTATTATTATTATTATTATTATTATTATTATTATTATTATTATTATTATTATTTTGAGTTTTATATTAATGTTTGTCACTCAAAGATTAATTTTTCTAATATTTCAAGAAAGGATTATGGGAAGGGTAATTATTTTGATTTTTGTAGAAACTTTTCTAAAGTTAATTGGAATTTTTTGTATTCTTTTAATGATGTAAATCATTGCTTGGATGAGTTTTTAAAGATTCTTAATGGTTTTATTGATTTGTATATTCCCAATAAGCGACCTTTTTATAAGGGTTTTCCTCGTTGGTTTTCATGCGATCTTATTAAAATTATTAAAAGGAAGTCTTATCATCGTAGACTTTATTTTAAAACACAGAATATCTTTTTTTATAATAATTTTATTAATTTCAGAAGATTGGTGAAGCATGTTTATAAAAGAGATTTGAAGAATTATATTAGAAGAATTGAGGTTAATATTTCATCTAACCCTAAAGAATTTTGGGATTTCATTAAAAAGTCTGGTTTGAGTAGAAAAAAGGTTCAAGCTACTCATGGTTTCACTTTAAGTGCAAATGACTTTTCAAAACATTTTGCTGATTTATATTCATCACATGATGCAATATCTTCAAATATTGCATTATTTTGTAATTCTTCAACTGTTCATTGTATGATTGACCATATTTCTAAGGATGATGTTGTTATGGCTATTAAGCGACTTAAAATTCATTCTAGTTTGGGAAATGATAATATTCCTTCATTTATTTACAAAGGGCTAGCTGAATTTATTGCAGTTCCTCTTGCATTTATTTTTAATTTATCACTGAATTCTTGTGTTTTTCCTAATGTGCTTAAGTGTGCCAAAATGGTCCCAATTTTTAAGAATGGTTCACGTGATTGTCTTAATAACTATAGACCTATTTCTGTTTTACATACTATTGCTAGAATTTTTGAGAGGTGTGTTTATAATAAAATTATTTTAGATGTTAGTAAACTCATTTCTTCTTCACAGCATGGTTTTATACCTAATAGATCCGTAGAAACTAATTTGTTAACAATTTATGATCATATAGCTCATGCAATTGAGGACCAGCAGAGACTTGATGTTGTTTATTTTGATTTATCAAAAGCTTTTGATAAAGTAGACCACAGTATTCTTCTTTGCAAATTATATCAAATGGGTTTTTCTACTAAGCTTGTTTATTGGTTTCAATCCTTTCTTCATGGTCGTACTGCATATATTAAATTTAATAATACTATTTCATCTAAGTTTAAATGTAATTTTGGAGTTCCTCAGGGTAGTATTTTAGCACCTATGCTTTTTAACATTTATATGAATGACCTTAAGGATTGCTTAAAATCTTCTTATCTTTTGTGCTATGCAGATGACTGTAAAATCTTTAGAAGAATCACATCTGTGTTTGATTGCACTCTTCTTCAAAAGGATATAGATAATTTTAGTGCTTGGTGTGATTTAAATAATATGATTGTTAATTTCAGTAAATGTTCCTTAGTCTCGTATTCTAAAAAATCTGAAGTTTTGCATTTTTCTTATTTTATTAATTGTCACAAAATTATTTCTGTTGAATCCCAAAAGATTTGGGAGTTATATTTTCTAGTAATGGATCCTTTCTTCCTCATTTGGAAATGATTATTGGTAAAGCTTTAAAAATTATAGGTACTATTCTAAGGTTTGGTCATCATTTCAGTGGTGATACAAAATTTAAATTATTTTTATCATTGGTTCTTCCCATCATTGAATATTGTTCAGTCATTTGGAATCCTAGCTCTAAACAGGGATGTAACTTATTACAATCAGTGAGTAATAAGTTTTTTAAATATGTTTCTTTGGGAAATAAAACTGTTGTTCATCTTTCTTCTAGAAGACAATATAGAGATCTTAAATATCTTTATAAACTTGTTAATAAAATAGTTCTTTTATCTGACACAATTTCTACTGTTGTAATTAGATCTCATGTGCATGATACTCGGTCTGCTTCTGTTTGTTACATTAAAACTTGTCATTCCAATGTTCTTAGATTTTCTCCTTTATTTAGACTGCCATATTTATATAATCAGATTTGTAGTAATAATAATTACTTCAATTTAGATTATAATCAATTTTGTTATGTTATTAAATTTAAATGTCATATTTGATTGGTTTAACTTGATTTTGTTTATATATATATGTTAAATTGTTTTATTATTATTATTATTTTGTTACGCGCTTTATATTTATCCCTTTTATTTATTTGTTATTATTAATGTTTTAATAATAATTGTTTATATGCTGATATTTAATTTTACTTTAGATTTTTAAATGTGTTAATTATCTTTTATTGAAATATGGCACATAATTATATTAATAATTTGTCATTTAAACTCATTTATGTATTTATATATTTGTTATGGTGCAATACTGTAATTGGCTTTATGCTGTAGTTTTGTACGGTAAATAAATGAATTGAATTGAATTGAATTATTATTATTATTATTATTATTATTATTATTATTATTATTATTATTATTATTATTATTATTATTATTATTATTATTATTATTATTATTATTATTATTATTATTATTATTATTATTATTATTATTATTATTATTATTATTATTATTATTATTATTATTATTATTATTATTATTATTATTATTATTATTATTATTATTATTATTATTATTATTATTATTATTATTATTATTATTATTATTATTATTATTATTATTATTTTAATACTAAAATATATTAACTTAAAATCATTTTGGTGAACATATAATAATATTACAGGCTCTATTTTCAAGTGATGAATCCTTATTGCTTGCATGTTATAATTTCACTAATAAATTCAGTACATGATTGTTGATAAGCTTTCCATTGTAAAATGTTTCCTCCAAGTTCTAAGAGGATTAACTTATTATGACATAAAATAGATGACAAGTACTTGCCCATGCAGGCCTTTTGATCGGACTATTCTGATTTAATAATCATTTTCTACAGCAGTCACTTTTCAGATCAGTATTCATCATTCAAATAATGGTTTTCCTCAACAATTCATCCTGACAATGATATACTTGCAAATATTTTTAGTTCATAACTGTATAGTGAAAATTATTGATACCCAATGCTAGGCTGGTATTTTCTGTGATCTGACAAACTAATGGTTGCTTTCCAACATTTACTTAGAATTAACTTTCAATATAGCCATGAAGAGGATTATATGTAGATGAATCTTTAAAAATAATGAATAATAAGTAATAAAAATGAAACTAGTCCTCAGTCGTTTTATATATTACTTTTCTGTTTGCATCATAATCTGTTCATCTATATCTGCAAATGAATAGTTTGCTTTCCAAATTGTTTAGAATTTTTATTTGTTAATGGTTAAACATCATGTGGTAGTTTTCTATTCTGATTTTAATTAAATTCTTTATTGATAGACTTCTTTCATTAAAATTTTATATAATTTAGCTATTTTTGTTTTTAAATTTACAAATGTTATTGACTTTATAACATTTAATTTTATTTTTTTTTAAAACATAAATTTTGTACAATCTTACAATATTACATTATACCACATTCAAAAAATAAATGTTTCAATAGATTTTTAACAAAACAATTCCAGTAAGATTTATAATTTCTAAAACTTCTTTTACAGACTTTAAATTATATTTTTAGCAATTATACAATTAAAAGACCATGTCTATATAAAAAGAGTGATATCTCCTCCTTCTATACTCAGTTTTTGGATGCATATTTTACAAAAAAGAATTTTTAAGCATTGAATATATTAAAAATCTATTCTATATTAAGTCATACATAATTCTAATAATTACATATTTTCTTAAAACAGGCAAAAACTCTCCATAGAATAATGCCACTCAGTGCTAGCCAGACCCATATGACTATATAAGCTATTGAGCTTAGATTGAAAATATTATTGTGTTTTCAATTTTATTCTCATAGTTTTGTAGTTAAGTAGAGATAAAAGGTAGCTGCTGGAGGATTGCAATAGATCCTAAGATTTAGGTACAGTGCTCTCAGATCCAAGGCTCCTCACTGATGAAAGCCGTGAGCCAGAAACTAGTCTGGAGATATTGGATGAGTAGGCAATAGATGGGGATTTTATGCATAAGCCTTCTGGCATCCCTTGATTACTCTAGCTGGCACTGAGTGGCACTACTGTATGGAGAGTTTTGCCTGTTTTAGTAACAGTTGTGTGCAGGCATGGGAAATGGTGATCATGTGATACATATTTCCTTTTTTTTAATTTAACCTAAAAAATCAAATTGCACCGAAAACATAAATATTAATGTAAATACACAAATCATGAAATTGTTCTCATTAGATGTCTGTTTCTAAAAAAAAAAAAATTATAAGATACACATCTGCTATTTTATACATTACTCTCTTTTTATGTATTTGATATTTACAAATATGAAGAAAGCATAGCAGATCACACAAGTCTTTTTCCTTTTTTGATAAGCAATATTAGTTTTATTTTCTACAAACTATTTTTCATAAAAGTGCCCTTTATATAAAACATTATTTTCACTGTTTAAATATATTATTAGTGCTCTTAGATTAACAATTTCTATGAGTAAAAAATTCCATCTTTCACTTTGATTTAAGATCTAAATGTAGACAAAGAAATCGAGTACAGGAATTTAACAAATTGAGATTTTTACAGTCCAGAAGTTTAGATAAACAAATGGGCAATTATAATTGAAAGTAGACTAATAAAACATCATTGCTATTATTTACTACTTAGATAATAAATGCGATTTTGAACAGAGCTAGCTGATTTTATAAATATAATAAAATGATAACAATTCAAGTTTATCTCAATTCTGAATCTTAATCTTTTCCTCAAGGCAATGTCTATAAATGGTCTAAAATCTTAATATAAATAAGAAGAGCTGGTATAAGACTTTAGGAAAATATAGTTGTCTGTGTAATGGGATTTACTTCATTTCTAAGAATATAAAAAATCTTAAATTTATTAATCTTTTCTAGCCCAGGATATCACATAATTGATTCTCATGTCTTATTTTATTTTATTAATTATTTTCTCTAAACTAATTTATGTTACAATTTTG
This sequence comes from Epiperipatus broadwayi, assembly GCA_028023455.1. Taxonomy (NCBI): domain Eukaryota; kingdom Metazoa; phylum Onychophora; class Udeonychophora; order Euonychophora; family Peripatidae; genus Epiperipatus; species Epiperipatus broadwayi. The sequence goes on from JAQFVV010012780.1 coordinate 22,072, forward strand.
CTAGACTATGTGACAAAATTTTAATAGTATTAATATGAATATCATCTACATCATCAACCATTATCAATCCACTGCAGGATGAAGGTCTCTCCAAGTTCAATCCATCTTTTCTGATCTTTAGCTTCTCTTCTCCACATCACCCCTGCATGCTTTCTTATTTCATCCATCCATCTCACATGTGGTCTCTTTCTGGATCTTTTACAATCTCTTGGAATCCAATTTCAGATTTCAATTGTCCATCTATTATCATCTCTTCTAGCAATATGTCCAGCCCAACTCCCCTTCAATCTTTTAATTTTTTTCAATGAGGTCAGTAACACTTGTTTGTTCTCTTACCCATACATTGCATTTTCAATCTCTTCTTGTTACTCCCAACATAAATCTCTCTATAATTCGTTGAGTGGCCTACAGTTTCTGTATTGCTCTTCTATTAAGTGTTTAAGCCTCAGATCCATAAGTAAAAACCGGTAAAACACATTTGTTAAAAACCTTCCTTTTCAAACACATAGGCATATTTCCTTTTAGTGTCAAGTTATATATATATATATATATAACGTAACTATCCAAAATGTGCAGCTCCCTCGCAAATCACCCAAGAGTAATTGCTTTCCACATTCTGACATCACAAGATTAACATTTTCTTTTTATAGCCTGCTAAAATCAACAATCCACATACTTTATATCATATTAAAATTAAATTATTGATTGCAAAACGAGAAATGATAAAAACAATGAGTCAGTACAATTTATTTACTATTTACATTTTTATAACACACATAATAGTAGAAATTGACTGCCCTGTCAATTTATAAACAAATTTGTATAAATAGTTATTCATGACTTCAATACTTAAGTTTATGCACAGATAATATAGTATAATACATTTTAATTGATTCTGAACGGATATAAACCCACTGCATAGATCAATAATCACAACTATTCTTTATTATAATTTTAAGATTTATTAAACCTACAGTTTGAGGATATTCTGTATTCATTAACTATTTAAAGGACTGAACTCCTCATAAATACTTTCAGGTTGTAATACAGGCAATTAAATAAATGCTATATGTGCAAATATAAAACCCAGAAAAACAACACCTGCATTACATTGTTTATGAATATACAAATACATGTGATCTAAGAAATACTATATGATAGGAATTTTCATTCATCACATACTATTGTAAAAGTGAGAACTCAGTGTAAGATTGACCAGCAGTCACACATGATACCATCCAAGACATGTACAAAAAACAAAGCAGATATATGGCAGGAATGTCTGTCTACCACATACCACTGCTCTAGTAAAACAATGACTGCAAGTGATCAGCAATCACAACAGTATCACAATCATCTATGAAAAATTGAAATGTGTACAAAAAATCTCATGTCTAAACAAGATATCCCAAAATAAAGTTGCACCAGTTCACTTATATCAATTCACCCAAATTATCTTTCCTCAAAACTGGAGAATAGTTTGCTTAAAAATTTAATGTGTTAAAAGATAATAAAAAATAATCTTAATTTATTCTGTCTATGCAGCCTGTTTTATATTTGCAGGTAGTGGAAATAAGAGGGTTTTAAAATACACAGTCTTTATAAGCATGGCCAAAGATTGCAATAATAAGCTAATTGCCTATTTATTAATAAAATCTTCTTCTTTTAAATCTATTCTGTGATATGATTAAATAAAGCAAAATAGTCAATCTTCATACTTTAATGGACAGGCTTCAAACCACTCCACCCCACAACTCTTCAGTCATCCATTTCATTAAAAATCTGATGATGGAATGCTCAAATCCTACCTTAGTGCCAACATTCTCTTCCTACCCATGTTGACCACATGTCATTCTGAACCCTCATGTACAAGACATAATCCATTTACATACATATACGGGATGGGTAGACCTTAAAGCACTTTATTTTGAAATATGATTTTTTTTTACAGAACAGGCTTTTTTATATCTGCACTTACATATCTAATATATAAAGGGTTTGAACTCAGTCTTTTACATGAACCTCAAACATCCATGCTATCTCATAAGATATACTTGGTTGCAGACATGAAGATAAATATTCAATGTTAGTAAAAGAGATTTATAATAAAATATTTTTAAAGTTCATACCCATTTTCTTCCATCATTAAGAAATGGAGCTCAGACTTCAGGTATCAGTATTCTTCTAATGGACTTTGTTTAACTATAGCTATAGTGGTGATTGGGTTTAATTAGGTAGTTTTGGATGGTAGTTTACTCATTGATTGACAGCTGGTTTCTCCACATGGCAGTAGACACTTGAAGTTTAGGCATATAATGAACACAATGTTGTTTCTACATTAGTTGGTAGCTACTTTCCATATTTTCTCTATAGATCTTCAGCTTGCACTGTCAGCTGGCAAGAGTGAAATAAATTGCAGTTTCCGTTCACTTCCAATGCATTTTTCAACACCACATACAACAAGTATATTGAAGACACAACCAAGAACTAATCAGCAGCAATTATTATTCAGCAGTAACAATAATAGTTCATAAATCAAAATATACATTCAGCAATAAGTAATAAAAGTAGATTAAGAACAATGATTTATAACCCCTATTTATAGTCCTGGAGTTAGCTTATCAGCAAAATCAGATCCATTGACTGTCATTTCAATCCATTGATCTATTGGTGAAATATAACTCTTCAACTTCATTTTGATCTTCTGCTTATTTGTCCAATCATGACATTTAAAATTTTATCTTTGACAGAGATTACCAGACTAAATTACAGCAAATACTTATCTCCTTAATTAATCATTTCCACTTTATAAAATACCTTTATAAATGTTAATAAAAATATCTTGCTTTAAATTACTTTTAAAATAAACTTCTAATTATATAATTTTACTTTATTAAAATTGTTTCAACATTTCCTTTTAAAAATTCCTTGTAAGACGTGAAGCATATATATATATATATTACCACATAAATATGTAGTATATTATTTCTAATGAATTGAATTATGCAACACAATCAATGTAATAGACAACTCCATATATTATAATCATGCTTTTATTTTCATCAAATTCGACTTTCATTCAAAATTGAACCTTGCCAAGATGTTATTATGTATATATGCCCTGTACCAAATATTATGGAACATGAAACGTTTGATGAAATATCAATGAAATCTTTCAACAGCTGCATGGGAAATAAGTTGGCATCATATACAGTAGCAATACATTATACTGATCTTTTATTTAACCATTGCTTCTGAACTCTACTAAATTATTGTTGATCAACTTTTACAATTAAACAATATTTCATTGAATCTATTTAGATATTTTTTTTATCTTAACAACAGTCAGCCAAAAGATCGCATACTAAGGAAAGCTTACAATCAACAAATGCCAGCCATCTTCTATTCCTATGCCATTCTTTTACAACATGATTCTTAATTTCTAAATCAATATTTACTCATAATTCTTGCTTGTACTTATTATTAGACGATTTGTGATATAAATTTTACAAACACACTCGATAATAAGACATAAATATTTAGCACACAGATGGCATTCTATCAAAAACATCAGAGCATGCATTCACTATCTCTAACTTTAATTCCACTTTCAGATCATGATTTTAAGCTATTTGCTATCATCAGTGAAAGAAAGGAATTTTAGAAACTAGATCTAAACACAAACTCTGAGCATTTATGAAACAGTTTCTATTCAGCTTGCAAGCATGAATCTTTTAGACATGTAATGTCTTCAAACTCAGCATAGCAAGCCAGATAGCTACATGGGTCTGATCTCAGTTCAGCAACACCACATAGTAGAAGCCTCTGCAATATATATCATTGCTAGAAAGACCTCAAAGGTACATTTATGAAAAACAAAAAACAAGTTAAAAACTTGCTAACGCTTGTATTTATGTCAACAGATGACGTTCTACCAAAAACACCATCAAGCGTTTGTTTACATAAATGTCAGAGCATGCATTCACTATCTCTAACTTTAATTCCACTTTCAGATCATGATTTCAAGCTATTTGCTATCATCAGTGAAAAAAAGATTCACGCTTGCAAGCTGAATAGAAACTGTTTCATAAATGCTCAGAGTTTGTGTTTAAGTATCTTTCACTGACGATAGCAAATAGCTTGAAATCATGATCTGAAAGTGGAATTAAAGTTAGAGATAGTGAATGCATGCTCTGACGTTTATGTAAACAAACGCTTGACGGTGTTTTTGGTAGAATGCCATCTGTTGACATAAATACAAGCGTTAGCAAGTTTTTAACTTGTTTTTTGTTTTTCATAAATGTACCTTTGAGATCTTTCTAGCAATGATATATATTGCAGAGGCTTCTACTATGTGGTGATGCTGAACTGAGATCAGACCCATGTAGCTACCTGGCTTGCTATGCTGAGTTTGAAGACATTACATGTTTAAAAGATTCACGCTTGCAAGCTGAATAGAAACTGTTTCATAAATGCTCAGAGTTTGTGTTTAGATCTAGTCTCTAAAATTCTTGTCTTTCACTGACGATAGCAAATAGCTTGAAATCATGATCTGAAAGTGGAATTAAAGTTAGAGATGGTGAATGCATGCTCTGACATTTATGTAAACAAACGGTTGATGGTGTTTTTGTAGAACGCCATCTGTTGACATAAATTCAAGCGTTAGCAAGTTTTTAACTTGTTTTTGTTTTTTATATATATATATTCTATGCCACTTTTTATAACTATTGGTATTCGAGCATCAATGTTCATTTCTTAATTGATAAGATTTTTATTCTTCATATATAAACATTACATGACCACCTCCTCTTTTTTTATAGTGAGATTTGCCTATTTTATTCTTCATATATGTAGTAGAACATCATTATATCGGTTTTCCAATTCAGACTCCAACAAAGCATTGATTATGATATTATAGATTTCACATGGGCTCAATCTACCTTCTCTATATATATTACATAAATGGCAACCATTTTCTAATGATAGCTGGTGTCTATAATGATTGGAGCTTAGATGGTCATATTTATTATTCAATTATAAACATTATTTTCATTAATTTTTCCATAGTATACTCAGCAATTTTGATATTGATGATGGTAGGAAAATCCCCTCTCCTTTTTTTTTTAAATTAAAAGTTTTATTTCTTTCTCCCTCTCTATTTTCACAACAGTAGAAAAACAAATAATAATAAACAATAGCATGGCCAAAAAAAAATAAAAAATCACACACACTTTTTATGATTAATGCTTTCTGGAATGTGACCTAATTTATAAAAATCAAATTAAAGTTTTGTTAATATATATATATATAATTATGAGTGCACACATTTTAAATCATTAATTATATATAATATATATTAAAAAAACAATTTTAAAGCTTTCTTTACTAAAGAAAAGGTTTTGTTAATTTTTTCTGAATATAAATCTTGAAGGTTTCAAACTCATGTACCATAACATTCAGGTACATATCCCCCTTATTAAAAGCAAACAAAAATAGGCATAAAGTCTTATCTATTCTGAATCCATTTTTTTATTTATCCTTTTATTGTCTCAGTTTACAACACCAGTCAATTTGGTTAATATTGATGAATTATGGAGTATTACAAAAATATTCATGTGTATTTCAATATTTAGTGCCACCATAAAACCCATGACAGTAACATGCAAATGTAAACTTCTGAAAATATCGAAAATGCTTCTACAACGAGAGCCAATTTTATAGAATAATTAATATCAAGATCTATGGTGGCAAACCTATAAGAAAGAGTCAGGAATTTCTCTACTGGCTATGTAAGATATGAAGCCATTTATATTAGAAAAAACAACCCTCTATCAAATAAAAAAATACTGCTCATTGCAGATAACAATGACCCAGAATATTCCAACTGGTGGCCCTACAAATTCTCTTAATATATATTTTTAAAACAAAATTGTATTTGATTTCAATGTATGATTCTCACCAAACAGCATTCTGACATCTCAACAATGCACACCAATATATCACTATCCTAAACTCTCTAGAACCTCCAAAAGCATCAACACACCCATTCCAAACTTCCCCAATTCATGGTAATGAATTTGTACATTTATGTTTAATTAACTTCAAAATTTAGGCATTACATGGCCTTCTTGACATAAAATTTCTCTATGTGGTAGTTATAATAGTAATGATTGGGGTCTGTCTAATATCTTGTTATTAAAAAAAAATATTTTCATTATAAATTTTTTTCAAACAAACTTATATCCCAGAACATTTCCAGAGTCAGCAACAATAAATCATTTATTTTTCTCACATACTATGAAACTATTTTTTATCTGGTGTTTTTTTCTTGGATGGTAATTGGAAAGCAGAGCACTCTGGCAGGTCATCATTAATTCTCTTCTCATAGTTTAGAGAATAAAATTGATCTTCAGAATTAAACTTCCTCTAATTAAATACTACTACATTGAACTTGTAAATCTTGACATTGTCTATATTACTAAATAAAAATTTTTATAGCCTAAAGTCATTCCAGGCTGCAAGATACTTTTCTCCATTACACTGATCAGTCTGCATTGCTTACTGCTTACTCATTCTTTTTGTAGAGACTCTATCAAGGTTACCCTCAGCTTTGATTTATTTACTGGATTTCCTTTTTCTATTTGCTTTATAATTACTAGCATTTCTTTATTGCTATCAAACTTTTCTGCAATTGGTCTGATTTCATTTTCTTGTTTTTATTTGCTATCTTCCTTGTTTTTTACAATATCAGGTATAAATATTGAACATTTTCTACTTGATTCACCTTCTCATTCAAATACTCATTTGGAATGAAAGCCTTATCGTTTTTTAATAGGGTTCATGGATTTTACACTAAGATTAAATTTTGAATTCTTTTCTTGCCATGTTTCTTGGAAAATTATTTCATTATCTTCTCTAATAATTCTTTCAATATTGTGTTACACTTGCTTATTTCTGTTCTCAAGTTCTAATAACTTTGCATTAAGTGCCTCAAATTTTTCATTTATTTTTTCCAGCATTTTTGTTGCATACTCATTATCATCTCTTGGTTTTTAGTAAAATTTTCATCAATCTTGATTTTTATTAGATATTTTATTTATCTTTTGTAGATTTTCTGATTTTTTTTATCAATCTTTCATTGTGTACTCATTATCATTTCTATCAGCATTTTGAAATTTTGTTGGCTCACATTCTCAAAAGTTTTCAGTGTTTCTTTTAACTCTATCTGTTATTGTTCTTCCATTGGCTTTAAACTGAACTGTTGCTCCATCTTTTTAAATTTAGATCAAGTTATTATTTATTATAATTATATTTTATTTTATTTATTTTTTATCAATTCTTACTATAAAATGGTATAAAGAAATTTTTTTTCTTAATTAAATACTATTTTTATTATAATTAAAATGGTTATTCATCAGATGTCATTAAGAAAACCTTAAATCATCAACAAAAAGTTACATCAAAAGAAAAACAATTACTGGTATTGTAGTGCACCCATACATGCCAAAAATAGCAAACAAATTAAGGAAAATCTGCAATCAGCATAGAACCATATCACATTACTAGGAATTCTAACATCTACAAAGCCCAAACTTGAAATGCTGAAAAAAAAACTGGATCTTCAAAATGCCATGTGAATGTGGAAGAATGTATATTGGTGAGAACAGTCATCTCACTAAAAAGCACTTGCAAAAAGATTAGAAGAAAGAAATAGATGTGTCTAAGGTAGAAGACCATGTATGCACCAATAAATATATGTTCAATTGGAAAAAATACAAAAATATTGCATAGAGAAGAAAAGGTACAAAACAGAAAATCTAAAGAAGCAGCTCACATGACATTGGCAAACAATTCCATAGAGAACCTAGAATGACTATACATAATGTATGGAATCCACTGATCAACTTTGATCTTAGGAAAAAGTGGAGAAATCAGGAGGTATCTAATAGATAAGTATATGAAATTTCTACTGACTGTTGCCTTTGGCAGAATGGCACATTTGGTTAGAGCATTACTTTAAAAATTCAATACTCAAGAATCTAAGGGATCAGGTTTGATTCTCATGCTAGTACTGTTACCAAGCAAGCTAGCAACATCTGAAGAAGAGGGAAGAACAATATCTCTCAAATCATTGTGCATATAATAAACTGTGCGATATTACTAACAGTTGAATGTATTTGGAATATTTAAATATAGTTAAATTTTTCTAAAAGCATTCAGTACTAATATTACACGATGGGAACAGTCCAATATATAAATATAAACATTGCTATTATATACTCTTAATTTACCACAGAAAAAGTATAAACATTGATGATATAATCCACCAGAAACAGCTTAACTATTTACCCAGATATCTTTGCAAAACCTTCTTGCCAAATTTACAGCTCTCACTACTTGCTTTATTTATTCATAATTTATTGCTGACCAGATCTACTTACCTTTATTTTATAAAACCAATACCTCCTCTTTCTTCTTATTCTACGTAGCAAATATATAAGTTCATGGTTTCATTTACATCTTATAACATTCTGACTCTTGATCCAGGGCTATACTAATTGTATCTTATTATTTTATGGTATTAATTGAGTCATAAATAAATATAGATTTAATTAAAAGATTAAAATTTGATGTAATTGGTTCCATGTTGTGTGGCAAATATATACCAATTCTTGTTCAATCATTGCTTCTGTACTCTAATAAATTATCATCGATCAACTTTTATAATTAACTTATATTTTACTGAATCTAATTAAATATTTTTATCTCAACAATGGTTGGCCAAACGATCATACAGTGAGGAAAACTTATAATGTATGAGCACCAGCCATTTTTTATTCATATGGCATCTTTTACAACATGATTCTTAATTTCTAAATCAATATTTACCCATAATGCTATCTTGTATTTATTCTTAGATGATTTGTGATATAACGTTTACAAACATATTCTGATAATAAATCATAAATATTTAGCACACAGCCAAAATAAGAAGACAAAGATTATTAAAAAAATTAATAATTTAATGATAACTGATATGATGTTGGTGTAAATAGTATACCTTCATTAACAGAACATTCTCTTTTTCTTTTCTTTTTTTTAATGAACAATAATAATCTTTTTTAAAAGAAAAACCATTACTAGAAAACAAAAATATGCATATAACAAAAAAAACAAAAACAACCCTTTTGGCTATAAGCTCATAAAACATTAATACAGTTAAGCTTTGACAATAAATAATGTTATTATCTTTTCAACATAAATTTTAAAGTAATTCAATTTTTATACTTCAATATACATATGTTTTTTATTATCCTTTGTACTTGTGGATAGGTAGATTCTATGCATATGCAAAGACTTAAGTATAGAAGTAAGGAAATACTAGATATGCATTCATATTTATTCCATGTCACTTTTCATTACAATCATGATTTAAGCATTAATGTTCATTTCTGTAATTGATAAGATTGCTATCTTTCATATAGGTATTAGAATATCATTATATCTGTTTGCCAGTCCAAACTCCAACAAAGCATTGATTTTCCTATTATAGATTTCATATGGGCTTCAATCTTGCTTTTCTACATGTATTGCATTTAATTGTAACAGATGTTCTAGGAAAATGGCAGCCATTTCTGATGAATAACTCATGGTTGGAGTTTAGATGTTCATATTTGTCCTTCAATTATAAACACTATTTACATTTATTTTTTCATAGTATAATCAGCAATTTTGCAATTGATGATATAGGTAAATCTCTTACCCTCTTTTTAATGAAAACTTTTATTTCTTTCTCACTCCATTTTAACAACTGAAGAAGAGAATAATAATAATGGCAACCAAAAATAGCATGAACAAAAAAAAATACAAACCAAATGCATTTTTATAGTTAAGATTTTCTGGAATGTGACCTAATTTATAAAATTCAAACTAATAAAAAACTTTTTTTAAAAAAACTTTGACAAACATGAAAGTTTTGCTAAGTAATATATATATAGGAATACACACATTTTACACCATTATATATATATATATAACAATTTGAATGCTTTCATTACTAAGAACAATGTTCTGTTACTTTTTTTATTAATATAAAGCTTGAAGGGTTCAAATTCATGTACTATAACATTCAGGTGGAATATATATATATATATATATATATCTATATATATATATATATATATATATATATATATATATATATATATATATATATATATATATTAATATATTACAAACTAACCAAAGGAAATACATATAAAAACAAAAAAAGACTTATAAATCCAATAAATAATATTATATTTCAACCAGAGGACTGGTTTTCATCAGAAAGAAAAAAAAATACACAGTAAAATGGCGATAATCAAAAATTACAGATTTGGTAAAAGATTAAAAATTTAACAAAACCCCCCTAATTGGTCACAAAATCTAACACAGAATATCTACCCAATCAATGACAAAATTCAAACAAAAAAAAAAAAAACTACATTCCCTCCTAATCAAGCTTAAATTCTATTTAAATTAAAATAAATATAAAAATAAAAAATCCAAAATTAAAAATTAAAATATACATATGTGCATACATAGAAAAATTAAACTATGCTCACATACAAAAAATAGCTGTGCTCACATTAATATTCTTAAAAACTAAAATACTTATACATTTTAATAAAAAATTATAGTTAGTGCAAAGTACAATAATTTGTAACTAATTATTTATCTATAAACCAATTAAACACAGATATTAAACATCCATATAACCAATCTTTACATAAAAAACCTCATATAAAAAAATTTTCACATAAAAATCACACATATAGAAATCATTTAGGAGACCAGGTAACCCAGAGATGTAATAGTTCCAGTGTTCAAATTCAATCCATGTGGTTCTAAGGTCTTGAATTTAAAAATAAAAAAACTCTCCTTTTGTTTCCTCTCCCTTGTAGAAGAAAAACCTTCCTGAAGAATCACTACTTTTAAATCATCAATTGAATGATTCAGTAAGTTAAAATGTTTTGAAACTGGTCTATCTTTATTCTTATGCAAAATGTCAAATCTATGATTAGTCATTCTGACATGTAAACTATTTGCTGACTCACCTATATACTGGTTTAAACATCTACTACACTCTATCAAATATATCAAATTAACACTTTTACATGTAACATAATTAGGAATATACCATTTGAAATTACAATTCTTAGTACTAAAGACCACTTTTGTCACAACAATATGTTTACATGTAAAACATCTTTTATCTTTACATGGAGAACATCCTTTTTCTTGTACAGAACTACTAATAAAATTTGTTTTGACAAGTATATCTCTAAGTGATCTATGTTTTCGATATACAGCCTTAGGTGGATCAGAAAAAATAGATTTTAAATAATCTGTGGACTGTAATATGTTAAAATGTTTTGCCAATATCCGGTTAATATTAGGTAAATCTCTATTAAAAGTAAGAACCAATGGTGGAACATCTAATTGTTTTTTTACTCTTTTCAGATAAAAGAAGTTTCTTTCTATCAATTAAAGAAGATCTCCTTACTGCATTATCCAACAATGTCTTAGGATACCTCATATTGAGCAATCTATTATATAAAATACTATTATTTTGTTGAAGAAATTTCTCATCATTACAAATCCTCTTCATCCTTAAAAATTGACTATAAGGAATATTAGCCTTTAAATGTTTAGGATGGTTACTATAAAAATGTAGATAGCAGTTATTATCAGTTGGTTTCCTATATACAGTAGTAGTAAGAACTCTATTAGTGTAAATAACTTCAACATCAAGAAAATGAGCAATTGATTTTGAAAAATTCATTGTGAAATTAATATGTTTATTAAAATTATTTAAATAACTTAAAAAATTATGAAGTTCAACTTCACTATGTGGCCATATCATGAAAATGTCATCTATATATCTAAGCCAAGTGTGAGGTTTCAGCTTAGCATTATCAAGTATAGAGGACTCTAGTTTTGACATAAAAATATTCGCATAACTTGGTGCCATCTTTGTACCCATTGCAGTACCTTGTTTCTGTAAATAGTATCTAGAATCAAAAGTAAAAAAATTATTTCTTAAAACCAAATATATTAATTCAACCATAGTAGTAATAAGACCATGATCATACTCTCTATCTTGTAAAGCACATTTAAATAGCCTCAACTCCATCACCATGAGGTATATTTGTGTATAATGATACAATATCCAAAGTAACCAAAAAACAATCAACTGGTAATTCAAATTTAATATTTTCTAACACACAAAGAAAATGAGTAGTATCTTTAACATAAGAATTAAATGATGGTGGAATAAATTTAATAATATTATCAACATATGCTGAAATATTTTCTGTAGGACTACCAATACTAGCTACAATAGTTACAAATAATATTAATAAGTGTATTAAAACTAAATCTATTTTTAATTATTATTTTCTATGTCTTACTAATACTTAAATAAATGCATCATTGAATATTAGTAAAAAATAAATAAAAAATTAATAGATGTTCCACCATTGGTTCTTACTTTTAATAGAGATTTACCTAATATTAACCGGATATTGGCAAAACATTTTAACATATTACAGTCCACAGATTATTTAAAATCTATTTTTCTGATCAACCTAAGGCTGTATATCGAAAACATAGATCACTTAGAGATATACTTGTCAAAACAAATTTTATTAGTAGTTCTGTACAAAAAAAAGGATGTTCTCCATGTAAAGATAAAAGATGTTTTACATGTAAACATATTGTTGTGACAAAAGTGGTCTTTAGTACTAAGAATTGTAATTTCAAATGGTATATTCCTAATTATGTTACATGTAAAAGTGTTAATTTGATATATTTGATAGAGTGTAGTAGATGTTTAAACCAGTATATAGGTGAGTCAGCAAATAGTTTACATGTCAGAATGACTAATCATAGATTTGACATTTTGCATAAGAATAAAGATAGACCGGTTTCAAAACATTTTATCTTACCGAATCATTCAATTGATGATTTAAAAGTAGTGATTCTTCAGGAAGGTTTTTATTCTACAAGGGAGAGGAAACAAAAGGAGAGTTTTTTTATTTTTAAATTCAAGACCTTAGAACCACATGGATTGAATTTGAACACTGGAACTATTACATCTCTGGGTTACCTGGTCTCCTAAATGATTTCTATATGTGTGTTTTTTATGTGAAAATTTTCTTATATGAGGTTTTTTATGTAAAGATTGGTTATATGGATGTTTAATATCTGTGTTTAATTGGTTTATAGATAAATAATTAGTTATTATAAATTATTGTACTTTGCACTAACTATAATTTTTGATTAAAATGTATAAGTATTTTAGTTTTTAATGAATATTAATGTGAGCACAGCTATTTTTTGTATGTGAGCATAGTTTAATTTTTCTATGTATGCACATATGTATATTTTAATTTTTAATTTTGGATTTTTTATTTTTATATTTATTTTAATTTAAATAGAATTTAAGCTTGATTAGGAGGGAATGTAGTTTTTTTTTTGTTTGAATTTTGTCATTGATTGGGTAGATATTCTGTGTTAGATTTTGTGACCAATCAGGGGGGTTTTGTTAAATTTTTAATCTTTTACCAAATCTTAATTTTTGATTATCGCCATTTTACTGTGTATTTTTTTTCTTTCTGATGAAAACCAGTCCTCTGGTTGAAATATAATATTATTTATTGGATTTATAAGTCTTTTTTTGTTTTTATATATATATATATATATATTCATTGTACTTTTTATATTGTATTGTCTAGTAATTGTAAGATAATCTTAGGTTTAGCATAATTTTTAGAGTTAAACTGGGACATGTTTAGTATCAGCAGGTGCTGGACTGGGTTGTAACCCTTCTAATGGGACAACCTGCATCTCTGTCAGAAATTTTGGAGCTAATTTGTTTGGTGTATGTTTATTCCCAGATTCCCATCCAGTTCCAAGCCTGCATTGGCAAAAACCTGATGCCAAGTCTGAGTATCATTCAAAATTTGATAAACCACATTGTAAGATAATAGGTAGAGCAAGTTATTCTTAATACCATTGAAAGAATTTTTGATAATATTGCAAAATTATTATTTTTATGTTTTCTTTTATATGGAGGCCATTTTTGTCAAATGTCAAAATGATACAAATGAGCTGGAAAAATATACAATTTGGGTAGAATTTTATTTTACATTAAATTTGATATCTTTACAACCAGAAAAGTTTTGATATTAAAGTATACAGGAAAATATGACAATTTAGACAGGAAAAATTAATTTTTAACAAAATGTGATTTTAATCCAGCCAGAATATTGTGACAATACTGTTAAAATAGACAATTCATATCAAACTAGGATATATGATAAACTACATGAATTGCTAATTTTATTATTTTACCCACATCATTTTCAGAAAAATCTTGCTTTAAAAGTCTTTTTATATTCAGACTTTTAAAATCAAGTTTTAATGCTTGCATATGTTTTAGTTATTCCGAAACTTTTCAGAATTTATCTACAAATTATTTCAGAACAGCCTGACAATCGCAAATAAACTTGTGATGAAGAAGTGATATTTAGTACTGAGATTTGATATTATATGATTTCAAGATATAATTACTAATGAAAATAGTTTAAATAATATTAATAAGTGTATTAAAACTAAATCTATTTTTAATTATTATTTTCTATGTCTTACTAATACTTAAATAAATGCATCATTAAATATTAGTAAAAAATAAAAAAAATATTAATTAAAAATAGGTTTAAAATTTTAATACAATTATTATTATTTAAACTTTATTATTATTAATTACAAATAAAATACATATATATATATTTCAATTCGAATTTACATTTTTTTAAATAATGTACGCGTATGTACATATGTGTGGGCTTGCATATATTAAATGTGACATTTTTAAGAATATAAATATTGATATATATATATATTTTAACAATATCAGCAATAGAGAGATTTTTGTACAAAATATCGTCGGTTTTCAGTTGGTTTTAGATGATGAAAAAAAATTGTTTACTAAATGAATTTATAAATTATTCTACTATACAGGCTTAAATCTGCATATATATATATATATATATATATATATATGCGGGATTCGAACTCAGACTTTTACACGACCCTCAACTCTCCATGCCTCTCATATTGCTGACCCACCTGATGACACACATGATAAAAAAATAAATAATCACCAATGTACGTATTTCATGCTAAACCAACACTCATCAGTTGGTCCAAATTACCATCTCCACACAGATATACAATCAGTGCTCAGCTTTATATTAAGATAGTCAACCTTCATACTTTAATAGACAGGCTTCAAACTACTTCATGTTTATCACTTTAACTTTTTTTCTAAAAGTTAATTGAAATCTATAATTTAATATATTTAATGCTGTCATACAATGATGCATTTAAGTTATATACTTATTATCTTTATGATATTTGTATAAATGTTTTAAATTCAAAGTTTGGCTCACTGGATTTTTTTCCTTTTATAAGAGTACTACAATGTCAGGTCCTGTGTAAAAAGAAAAGTTGCCATAAAATTTATATATATATAAAAATCTAAAATAAATGAAATTATAAGTTAGAAAATTATTTTATTTAGAGGAATCTTTATTAGAAAAAAATCGTTTAAAGTATAGACTATGAAAGTTATTGAAATAGTAATGCCAAATACTTTTACTTTATATTTAAGACTTGAAGGATTGAGATGGTGCCAATAGTTAATTTCTCCAAAGTAATAGGTCTTTCATGGCATAAAGTTAATCTTTAGAGTGAAATAAATCATTTATGTTATGATGATGTTTATTATGAAACGCAGTTGAAGATACGCAAATTTTATCTTTATATTCTTTAGAAATAATAAAATTAATACCACAGATTATTTGATATAAAATTCATCATAAGCTATATTCAAAACAAAGCTAGCTTAAAATATATATAACAAACGGACTGTTATCGTCTTGTAAATAAATATATAACGATTTAAAAATTATAATGTTTTCAAGTTAATAGTTTTTTTTTCAAATCAAACAATAATTTAAAATATCTTTGGAAGTATAAAATTAAAGTTTATTTATATTTTATGAAAGAAATGTTAAAATGGTAGAGTGTATTTAAAACACAATACATAAAAGAGTTTAGCATACCGAATATAAATGTCCATATGAGGAAATAGATTTGTTAATGTTTGTGATAAAAATTTGCCTTTCCTATTATATTTAGAAATATTTATTTTAATGTAAGTTTTATTTAAAAAAATTTATAAAAGTTTTCTCCTAATATTCCATTAGTATTGCACTACTGTTCTTAATATTAAGACATAATTAGAAATGCAATAAATAGCATCAATATTGTAAAGAATCCAAGTATAACTTGAAGACTGATATTTTACTTTGATTTTATTCTTTTATTCAAAGTATAAGCCTAGCATTTATTTTATTTTATCTTTAATCCTCTAATTATTTAGTTATTCATGCATTATGTGGTAA
The DNA here is from genome assembly GCA_028023455.1 of Epiperipatus broadwayi. Taxonomy (NCBI): domain Eukaryota; kingdom Metazoa; phylum Onychophora; class Udeonychophora; order Euonychophora; family Peripatidae; genus Epiperipatus; species Epiperipatus broadwayi. Next base: position 38,589 of record JAQFVV010012780.1, read on the forward strand.
AGATACTTGGGAGATAAGATATGTAAATTTTTCATATTATTGTGTACAAGAGACTTTGTAATCCTCTATATGATTTCTATCCATATGTATTATCAGTAATATAGATAAATAGTCTTCTACCCATTTAACTGAGAAGAAAGACCATGGTGTTTCTTGATCTTAAACTCAGAGGTAAAAAGCCAATAAACTCACCATGCTGGTAAAGCATGTTGGTGAGCAGCCCATCCATGTTCGTATACTATATGAAGAATCACATAGTAATAACAGCTGCAATGACAAGAATGTATGGAGTGGACATTAGGAATTTGCCCTGCTCAGTTCCTTTAAGGCCTCCATGAGGAATCAAAGAGTCTCCTTTTAGTTAATAGCAAACTCCTTTCTGCAGACATTTATTGTAATATACTGTTATCTACAAAAACATTTTCTCATTGTAATGTATCCATTTAAATTAGTGTAACCTAAAACACCAAGATGTTGTTAAAACATTATGCACATTACATTTTATATATTGTATAAATTTAATCAGCCATACAAGCTATTGTACGCTTTTTATGAGTGGCTTTTTACAGTGGTTTAAAGTGAGTAGTCTATCCTCACACTTTCACTTACAGTACTTAAGATTTGCCCATATATAAGCATTTGGGTTGAATAGAATAAGTGGATTCATTTTAGTCTTTCCTAAATACTATATCTTGTGTTGTATGTGGAAGTACTCATTTATTATTTAACACTCGTAAAAAGCGCACAATAGCTTGTATGGCTGATTAAATTTATTACAATTAGAAACAATGCTAAAAATAAATGTATATTGTATAAAGTACAAGGTAAATTAGAATTCATATGTATTAAAAAGAGATAAGAAATTGCTTTTAAAATGTATAGTAACAAGGAGATTAGATAAATCTGTATATAGAGAGGAATTTGGAAAATAATTAATTAAGAGATAAGCTGAAAATTATTTCTTAAAAAAATCGATCTATTTAAATTATAATTCTAACAAATTATGTCAGATACTTTTTTTTCTCATGTGTCATAGCATCAGCCACTAACTCAGGACAACTGCTTGCAAAGAAGCTATCGCTGACCTCTTGACCACCAATGCTTGAAAATTGTCAGATACATGAATGGTATAATAAAGCCAAAGACAATTTTAAGACAAAAAAACCACAGGAAGTTAGCCACAAGAAGTTTAAGTCCCAGAGTATCTATCCCTTTGAGTAAATAAGTGAGTGCAAAAAACTCATGTCTTTAGATCATTAATATAATAAAAATAATTTTTGTAATATTGTTTTAGTGGTGATATTATAAGTATCTGTCATAACTTATGAGCCATTTTTGGGGTTAACTCTTAATCTTTCAAATTATGCCTAAGTCTAAATAACCCAGGAATTTAAATTTCAGGATACTTATGAAAGTTAATCCACCATACATACATTGTAACATCTAACATTCTATAGTCCAATTAATAAAAAAGGTAATGTTGATGAAACCAATGTTTTTTCTATACCTCAAGCAGTGTCTGAAGTATAATTCTAGCACAAATTGAGAAATAAAATTAAATATGTCAACCTACAACATTGCACAATATTTCATTTGCTGATTGTAAGATTTTAACAAGGCATACAGTTTGACTAATTCAGAGTAACCAATTACATACATCTATATACATATATTAGAACTTTAAAAAATGTTAGTGGAAAAAAATCATTAATGGAAATTTTGATGTAACTATCACCTTTGAATGACCATTGTATAAGGGAATAGTAGATCAGTTTTTACCTATTAAACATGATTGAATAAGATAAATTAAAAATTGCATTATTATGTTTGTGAGGAAAAGTATGATTTAGATCAATATTAGAAAATATGAGCTGCAAACTGCAATTAAATTTAAATAATTATAAAAAAAAATAGTAAATGTTTAATGATTTTTTTTAACACAGCATCATCTAAGCATATATTTAGACTACACTTCCAAAAGTAGATAGCAACTCAGAGGTGAAGGTATAAAAATATGATATATTACTCAAGAAGCTAGCTAAAATGAAAGTATATAGAAATTTTATAAAAATCCTTAAAGCAATTTTTATTATGGAGAAAGACAAATGCAAAATTGAGACAACAATTTCTGGTCAATGTAGATGTCATGTATTCTCATATGCTATAGTAAAAAAGAAGCAAATGTATCAGTGTTAGTCAGTGCAAAGAATTTAAACTACTGTGCAATTATATAACAGAAAAGCAGAAAGATACATTAGTAAAACTTAGAGCAAAATGTAAAAAAAAAAAATTGGCAAAAAGAGAATATAATTTCAACAAGAAGAAATGTTTTGTAGTAGAAAAAAAGTAGAAAAGTTTAAGATGCAATATATCTTGCCAGAACGTAAATCAGATAAAAAACAAACTATAAATTAAGTGGTAAAATTTTAAAAATGCAAAAAATCTTCAGTGAAGTCATTTACATCAATATATAAAAGCTGTGAATGCATGTAAAATTGTTATTCCCATAGAAAACGATAGCAGATTAGGAGTAGTGCTTATATTTAAAAGAAACAAAAATTGCTATCAACTAAATGTAGAAATCTGCATTAGATTGAAAAATAAAATCTTCGTCCACGTAATACAAATAGAAATACAGTAAAAATATGTTTAGTAAAAGTTAGTTTAATTTAATGATGCAAGACTACAAGATGAAAATTTTATTTATTACTTTGTTTTATTAATTTACATTTTACTAGTTTTTTTTTTTTAATATTATTATTAAGCATGCTTAATAAATCATTTCCAGAATTCAGATGCTTTTATTTTTGACTTATTAATATACTAATTATATTTATACTCAGGAAATTTTTGACTATCTACTGAAATTTTGTGTGTGTGAGTTACTTCCAAAATATTAAAAAGTAAGACATTTACTATTTTATTGGAAATTCCTGAATAGAGTTTGGGAGGAACACACATGTGCTCATTGTGATAACTTGCTATTTGAAGGCAAAAAAAGTATTTATTAAAAGCTTTCATGCTTGATGCATAAAAAATATGGCTCTGGTACTCAGAATTATAGCACTGAATTAGATAATCTATTTCTCTTAATTCTAAAATGACTTTATTTAATAATAGTAAGAACAGAAAACAAAATGGATTTTTATTAGCTTTGTCTTTTAATGGCAGCAGTTTAAAGAAAGTATATGAATGTAAAGATGTGTTTCATAAAAATCAGTTATATTGAATGTAATGGTGTTTGTGATAAAAGGTTTCATCTTAAATGTGTAAATTTAAAAAAGATCGATTTGCAATTGCAGAGTGAAAATGGCAAAAACTATTACAAATGCTTAAACTGCTCTTATAGTGATTCTCCGGCACAGCAAGATTTAACAAATTTTTCCAATGATTCAGGTCAATTTGTCAAGTTTATAAGTAATACTACTTATTTAGCTGAGGAAAATTGTGAAGTGAAATCAATAATTTTAAGTAATACAAAGAAAGTTGAGGGAGAAAAATCAAAAAATAGAAATCTAACTAGAAAAGTTTATGTACATAATGATAAAATTACTGCAAAAATATTATTTCCAATGAAATATTAACTAAATTAAATGTCATTAATAATTCTTCAGTCAAATAAAAACAAAACAATTTAAAATCACTACTTGCGATATTTTGATAAAAAAAAAAAAGGTTAAAAATCTTGATTTCATAATAAATTCGGAAGTAAACTAAACTTTACACATGCGCTGTTTAATATAAATTGACAAGCACTCATCCATAAGTAGAGATTTAAAAGAACAAGTAAGTCAATTATCCTTCAATTTAACAGTGCACGTGTGAAGATTAGTTTATTTCCGAATATAGTATACTGTACTGTATAAAAAAGTAAATATTTATCAAATGTAGATTTCATACCTGACTGATTAATTTTAATAATTCTACTTTATCTAAAAAAAAAATTACAAGATAGAAAAAAGATCAAATGACAATCAAGATTTAAAAAAGGTTATTCCATAATTAAAAAGTCTCTTCACTACTCTTATAAAAATGTTTTGCTCGAAAATTATAAAAAGAGAAGGAATGAAAAGCCAAGCTACAAAAGAGTTAGTCGATCTACATTTTAAATTAATGAATAGAAATAAACGTCTGTTATTTTCAAAACTCAAGATATATGAGAACAAAATTATTATTTTTTATCCTTGATTTCTAATTATTTGGTGATCCTTAAACATTTTTCTAAGTGCTAGAAATGCTAACTTAGCTTTAGAAGAAGTAGTGTTCATATTGTTTTAAAATCTACTTCAAGCATATATTGTCTGACATGAAAACAGATGTTGAATAGATTTGGATTCAATTAATTTTGGTTGTGAAAATTTGATATCGGATGTCTATTTATCACTTTATATTGATATTTTATAGTTTAATAATTATTTTAATAATGTTATTTGAAGAATTAATTAATAATAGATCTAACAACAATGTCCTAGATTTGTTAGTGGTAAATATATTTAACTAATTTCCAAAATCCTCAAAACTATTATTTGCTGCAAATATGCTAAATCTTAAGCAAAATAGTATTATTCATTAATACTAGTAACTGTATTGGATTTATTAATTATTTGTTGGATTATTTCCATCATCTATATATTAGGAACTGAGTGTCTTTAAAAAATTTAAACTTTATTTAAACTTTCTAAATATATTTAACTGATAGTATCACACAGGCTAGGATTTAACACAATGTTTCAAGTGATTATTATTATTTAATTTTGTAATAAATAAGTTGTTGGTGAATGTAATAACAAAATGGACATGTAATAATTAATAATAATGATCTTATTCAAGTGTTTTATTTTATGATTCACTTAATTATTTTCCAGTATTTATTTATCTATTCACTTATTTATATTTCCCCTAAATTGATCACAACCAATTTATGATTTGATGCTAATATTAATAATAAATAATGGTATTTTAAAATAATATGTTGCTATGGTTATCTAGTTAACATTTATACTTCAACACCTCCATTATCCATAGGTCAAGTGAAATGAAGGTGTGTGTAATAGTTTTTGGTTGTGTATATATATATAAACAATTAAATTTATATATATATAAATTTAATTGTTGTTTATATTTACATTTCTCACTTTTTCAAATAAAGAAGTCCCTTCCAACAAGTATTTCTGATTACAAATAGATTTAGTATTTTCTTTTAAGTAAACAACTCTTAAGCAATGCATCAAGCATAAATAATGGTCAATAAATGGATATATAGCCAATTTTAGGTAGAGAATTAAAAGTATTAGATTTAATCTGGGTTGCTAACTTGAATGTTAGTACAGTGAATGTAAAAAAAAAAGAGATTGCAAAACAATGCAAACTTTCACTATCGATAAAAAAGGGTCATACTTCTGAATATAGTTTCCTTTGCCTTTGATAATGGGTGGACTATATATACATTGAAGTAGAAAAATAAAAAAAAGATACACACTTCTTCTATATTTATAATGTATTTGTATGAGTTAATAAAATATTTTTTATTTATACGTTATTTTTAAAAATTAATAAAGAGATTATGCTCAAAATTTAATTTTAAATAATTGTATTTTTTTAAAAAAAACCAAAACTTAATAATGAATATGGAACTGCAAACTTTTTAATAATACTTAGAATTAAAATGGTAAATTTAACCATCAACTTATACACTCACTATAAGCTAATAAGTAGAAGTTAAACCTCAAAAAATTAATAATGCTCATTAGTATAGCAATAACTATTAATTTAGTTACAAATGTTAGCAATACTTTTTGAGAGATAAATTAAGAAAGTAGCAACTTTGATTCATCTTTCTTCCAACACAATTTTTTCATTATATTCATAATTTAAAACTAAGTATTCTTTTCTTTCAATATAATAACTAGAATATAAAACCAATAGCAATTAAGGAAATGTACATTTCTGGATATTTCTGTAATAAGAGCAAATGGCTGATTTTAGTTATTATTTAATACTTAATTTTAATGTGGAATATTCAAATTTCATCTGCTTTCCACCATATTATTATTCATTTCATTTTTTCAAATATTTCCAATTCATTTAATTTTACTCTTAAAAATTATTTAAAACTAAATGTTCTTTCACCCATTTCAATTTAAAATCTAATGCCATTTATAAATAAGATCTGCATATTTTAATGCAGTGATTAGCAATCTCTTTTTACCCAAGTCCATTCTTCCTATATTCACTATTTTGTATCTAGGCTATGGGCTTCATGAACAAATCAATAATATAAAGTGAATATTATCAACAAAATTTATTCATAACATGAAAAATGATAATAAAACATGTTAATATGAAGATAAAAAATATATTCTTTTTATAATGCAAATTCAATTGTAAAAAATAATGAGAACACTTTGTAGAAATCAACATTTTATTTTTTATTAAATTGTTTGAAAAATATAAAATATTAGAAATATATAAATGCTAAGATTATGCAAATTAAAAATTTAATTGCAAATTGTTTCTTGATAATGTTTTTGTCTGCACAGAGTTTAAATCTTTGTAATTTGGCACTTTTATGCAAAACAAGTTTCCAAATTATCATATATCAATTGATTTTTTAATGCATATAAAATTTAAATTGTTTGTGAAAATATTTGTTTACGTTAGAATGAATACTATTTTTTTCTATTGTTAAAAACTGTTTAGAAAAATATACCCAACATTTCAATACACTTTTATTTGTATACAGTCTTTGGAACTTTTTTCAATTTCTTTCTGCATGTCTTTGAATTTATTACAGTAAATTAAACAACTTTTAAATTCAGGTAATTCCATTTTCAAAGTGTTGATGCTCAAAAAATAAAAATGCAACATAATTGGCATAACATATTTTTATCAAATTTCTCTGAAACAGTAACAAAAAAGAAATAAAATTAATACATTTACATTAAATAGTAATAAAACAAATAACTTGATAAAATATAAATCAATTCAAATATCAGTATATAACAATTCAATAAAAACTATTTTTATGAAAAGTAATTATTGGTTAATCCCAATGTATTCATGGATTGCTAAGTGGTCTGTTATCATAGGTTTCTGACCATTGATTTAATGAATGATAGAATGGTGGACTTTTTTTTTCTTATATGTCATAGCATCGGCCTGGAAGCGAACCCATAACCATCTGCAACCAACTACTTGCTTGCAAGATGGCTGCGATGACCTCTCGGCTAACAACACTTGACTACAATGGTGAACTTTGGAGCTAAAAGTCCATGAATTACAGTTTCAGTGCTTTGCTTCCTATAAAATCAATCAATAAAACAATAATTATTAATCATAGGTTATTAATATTCTGCATCATCTTTCAGACTGTATAACACTTTCCTATCAGTTTTTCTACTAATAACATTTTTAAAAGAAAGGAATAAAATATAATAATAAATTTAATAAATTAACAATAAAATAACAGATTTTCTGTTAATTGTAAATAATTATATATTATACAGGAAATAAAATCTCTATAATTTTAACAAAATTCAATGCCTATTATAAAAAATCTAATTCCATAATATTAAAAATAAACAAACAAAAAAAAACCTTACAAAAAAAGCAAATCCTACTACTAGCCTTTTTATAAGAAGTTTATCAAACATACTGGGATTTAATAAGAATATAAAGGCAGATAAATCATTGGTTTTTAAAAAACCACAAACTGATAACTTAACATTCTGTAATCTATATATGTAAATTCCATGTGAATGTTTGTCCATAATAATATCACGTTTCTGTGTGAATGTATCTTTTTCTGTAAGGCTATCATGTGTCAAATTCACAACCAAAAAAAAAAAAAAACTACTATGTTTGTATTGCAAAGTATATTAATTCTACCATTAATAAACCATACTTGTCCATAATGCTGTCAAATTCACATATCAAATATAATAAGTATGTTTAAACATTTTAATTTTAATTTAGTTTTATTAATATCTTGCTGGGTACATTTCTGAAGTCTACTAAACAAGCCAGATTGTTCCAATTGAGAATTTCTCACATTTATTAAATATTAAAATATTTTATTTAATTTTATTAAATCTTAAAAAAAATGTTAAAGCAGCCAAATTAAAAACAAACATGGTCTTTAAAGGCTGACTGCATCTTGCTATAATATAATGATTTATAGTTTTTTTCTTTAAGTTATTGGCATAACATAGGATTTTATGAAATTCTTTCATTATTTTGATGCCATTATAAAATTAGAAGTTTTAATTTTATTATATATTTTTTTCATCAAAGCAAATAGTATAATTATACCATTAATTGAAGTAAATAAGGCTAAACTTTAAAATTTCCATGTAGGCCATCTTTTATTTAGATTATTAGAAATAATTTTTTAATAAGAATTAGAACAATGTCAGAACATGTTTATTTTACTGTTTCTAGTAATCTGACTTCATTTGATAAATTGATAACATTTAATTTTTTAAAAAACAAACTGTAAAAAAATATTTTCCCATGATAACCTGACAAAGAATTTTTTTTTTCAATTCGTTTTAAATAAATAGGCTTTTCTTTAAAAAAAAAAAAGTAGTTACTTTTATACATTTTAGTTTTAAAACAATACTGATGCTTTTAAACTTTTATATAAAAATGAAAAATAAAAGATATTTATTTAAATTATGATGCCAAATACTAATCAAATGAGACCTGATGCTTTTTCTTATTCCTGATGCTACACTTGATAGAAACAAAACTACACACATCAGTTTATCTTAGATAAAATTTATCCAAGTTCATTTAAAAATAATACACAGTATAATTTATACTGCTATTTTTTTTTTTAATCAATCATAAATATTTTTAAGATCTAAAATGAATATAGTGGGAGTGGAACTTTACAACACACAAAAATATAGTCTACTTTATTATTATACCTGACAAAATTGTACACACGGATATCATCCAAGGGCAATTTGCACGAGAGCTCCATATTCTCACATCATATGAACAACTTTTTCTTTTATAACTTGCTAAGATCAACTAGATGCATGATACTCTATCATACCCTAATTAAATTGATTGCAAAATAATGACAAATGCTACAGGCAATGAGACACTACAATTTATTTAAATATATACTTTTACACACACACACACACACGATAGCATAACAGACCATGGGATACAAACGTTTGTTACTTCTCTTTTACCTGGGATTCAACTTACATGTTTATTTCACTTTCCTGTCAATTTTTAAAACAAGTTAATATAATAAGCTATTTATGGATTCTATTATTAATTTTAGGCACAGATACTATACGGTATAAGACATTCTTAATTGTTTCTGAATGGATATAAATCCACTGCATATACTAACAATCACAAATACCGATTATTAGTGTTTTAAATTTAATAAACCTATAGTTTGAGGATATGTTAAATTCATTAGCCAGAATAATCGTTTTATAAACTATTTAAAGAACTGTACTATCATAAATACTTCCAGGCTGTAATGCAGGTAAATAATTAAGTGCAATATAACTAAATGTAGGAGGCAGGAAAGTAACATCTGCATTGCATTCTTTATAAACAAATATATGTGATCTAGGAATATGCTATATAATAGGAATGTGCTTTTACTGTGTACTACTTTTAAAGATACAAAGCATAAAAGGACCAGAAATCACAAATGGTATCATCCAAGACATGTATACAAACAAAGCATTTAATTTCAGGCAGATATATCTATCTACCACATACTATTGTGCTAAGTAAAATAAGGAATGCAAAGGAAATTGTATCACAATTATTTATGAATAAACAAAATTCATACAAATGAATATCATCTAAAAATAAAACAGTCTGAAGTAAAGTTATAGCAGCTTACTTATATCAATACATCTGATTATCCTTTCCAAAAAACGTAAACTATGAAATGATAAAAAAAAGATGATCTTAATTTATTCTGTCTATGCATCCTGTTTTGTATCTTATTTAGATTCATCAAGTTATGATTAAATTATTCTTTTGCCAATTTTTTATATTTACAGGTAGTGGAAATGACTGGTTTTAAAATACAAAGTTTTTATAAGCATGGCTGAGGATTGTAATAAAAAGCTAACTGTTTTATATGAAAATTTACTTTTTCTTAGACTTATACTGACTGAATTGTGGCATAATCAAATAAAACAAAATAGCAATTCCATATTATACTCATTTATAAACAGATACATTCTTACACAAAATCAATAATAACAATAATTTATAAAATACTTTTAGTATAATGGAGATAAGTACTTAATGTTAGTACTAGACATTTTTAATAATATATTTTAAAGTTTATAATCAGTCCCTTTCATGACTAAAAGTTCTAACTCAGACTTTAGGTATTGGTACACTTTTAGCAGACTTATTTTGAACAAGCATGGCTATGGAAACAGAAGATAAGAATCATTTAGCAGAGCTATGGAAGCAGAAGATAATAATCATTTTGGTTTTAATTTACTGGGCAACATCAGATGGTGTTTTACTAGTTGATTGATGGCTGGTTTTTCTCAAAGCAGTAGATACTTGAAGTTTAAGCATATAATGGACACAACACTCCTTAAGACATTTTTATATTAACTGATAACTCATTTCTGTACTTCTCTGTGGACTTTCAACCTGCACTCTGTCAGTTGGCAAGAGTGAAGTATATGGTGATTTCTCTACTTCTGCATAATATTTCAATAACAAGCACAATAAATGTAATGGAATCACAATCAAAGATTAATCAGCAGCAGAAACTTCAATCAAAGCACTTCAGCAATAATATTTCAGCAATAATCAATAACCAGCACAATGATTTGCAACCCTTACTTATAGTTCCTGGAGTTGGCATATCAGCAAAACTGGATCCATCATTGGTCATTTCAACCCATGATTTATTGATGAAAGATAACTCCTAACTCCATTTTGATTTGCAGCTTGTTTGTACAATCACATTATTTACAAAAGTTTATCTTTTAAAAAAGATTACTAGATACTTCAAATACTTATTTCATTAGTTAATCAATATGTTTATAAAAATTTAATTATTTTTTATAACAATTTCCTTTGGCACTTTATAATTGTTAATAAAAGATACATTTTGTTTTAACATACTTTTAAAATAAACTTATAATTAACAATACAATATACATTTATCCCTGCACATTCTTTTATATATATATATATAATATTTAAATTCCTATTGCATTTTTAAAATTATCTCTGAAGCACATATAAATATCACTTCATTATATATATAACAAAATATATTCTACAAGAGTATGTCATAATTATCAACTATTGCAGTAATGAAAGTCTGTGCTTATATACCCTATATATTACATATATAGACACAGGTATATAATAAGCCTGTGTGTTTCAGTTATTACATAAGTAGAGATGTTTGCCCATCCCTTGTATATGTATTAGATGGATTATGTCTTGTACATGTGGGGTCAGATTGACATTAGGTCAACAAGGGTGTGACAATAATCTTGGCCAAAGGGTTCAAGCATTCCATCATCAGATTTTTAATTGAATGGACGGTTGAATAGTTGGAGCATGGAGTAGATTGAAGCCTGACCATTAAAGTATAAAGTTTGGCTATCTTAATATATATCTGAGCACTTATAGTATATATGTGTAGAGATGGTAATCTGAACCAACAGATGATTGCTGGTTTAGCATGAAATACATATGTATATTGGTGATTATTTATCTTTTCAACATATAAGTGTTTGAGTGTATTAGTGTTATAAGAGAGTGTGGAGAGTGGTGGGTCATGTGAAAGTCTGTGCTCATATACCCTATATATAGGGTATGTTCTATAAATGAGAGATTGAAAAAATTATACAAGAGAAATAATGATATATTTGTGGATATGTGGGATTTTTTTTATTAGTAAGAAGGAATTACATAGTAAAGATAGATTGCAGTTAGCAAAACAAGGAAGTAAGGTGTTACAGAGTTTAATTTATGAAAATATTATAGTTCAGGAAATTTATAAAGGGGCATGGCAGAGTTTTATATTACAATGTTATTAAAAAAAAGTTAAGAATGGATGGGATGTAAAAGGAAACAAGGGTAGCTTATTCAGATATAATTGTAGATATGGAGAAGGAATGGGTTAGTAAAACTAATGAAAACAAGCTAATTACAAATGTAATAAAGAAGAAAGAGTCAAAAGAATTTATAAAAAGGTAGTAAGAAAGGAAGAAATTGTTAAAATTGGATATTTGAATATGTAGGAGACTAGAAAAGTGGCTGGAATTAAACAAATCAGTTAAAAATGAAGGACTTAAGGTATTAGCAGTAGTGGAAACATAACTAAGAGAAAAAAAACCTACAGTGGGAGATGTGGTATGACAGGGTATAAATAGAAAAAAAAAGAAAAAAGGGGTGATGGTAAAGGAGTTATGTCAAAAAATATTTAAATACAATAAAGTGTCAAGAAAATTTGTGGTTTGAGATAAGGTTAGGAAAACAAGAATGGATGGTGGCTATAATGTATATGGCAACTAGAGATAGTCAAACTATAATGGAGTGGAACATTGTCATATATGAATGTCTAATTAAAGATATAGAGAGTTTTGAAAAAGGAAAATGAAATAAAGTTTAGGGGATATGAAATGGGGATATTGAAAAAATTGATGATGTGATAACAAGAATAAACACCTTTTGAAAGATTTTTGTCAGAGAGTAAATTTGAGCATTGCAAATTTATCAAATATTTATGAGGGGCAATACACATGGTCTAAAACTAATATATTTCACACAACAGATTATGTATTAATAGAGAAAGAGGGAATGGTAATGAACAAAGTATAGAAAATTAAAGTGTTTGATAATGAAGAGAGGGTATGTAATCAGGAGCATAATTTTTTTACAACAGATATGGTTAGTAATGTGATGGAAAATAATAAAAGTAGAAAGGAATAGCGAAAGATGTAGATGGAGAATAAGTTAAAAAAATATAAAATAAAGAGAAGAAATCATGGAAGAGTTTGTTGAAAATAAATTTAAGGACTGGTGTTGTGAAATAAAAAAAGTGGCAGATAGGGTAATAGAAGAATAAAAATAATAGAAAAGTGACAATTAGCAAAAGTGTAAAAGAGAGAAAAAAAAGCATGCAGAGAATATAAATGTGCTATTAAAAACCAAAATAGTGAAAAAGATATTAATATTAAATGGGAAAACTATTTATTAAAAAAGAAGTTGGCTAAAATATATAATTATATAGAGAAAATGAAATTAAATAGTAAATTATTGGAGAATATTAATAAAAGTGTAAGAGATGGGATAAAAAATTGGAAATATATTAAAAGAAGGAATGTAGTGGAGAGAAATACTATTACTAAATGATGAAGAAAAAGAGTATAACCCTAGAGAAAAATTAGAGACACTATATTAGATATAGAAAAAATGTTAGATATCAAGAACATAGTGATAACCAACATAAAAGTACATAGTAATGGAAATATTAGTTTTACAGAAAATGAATTGAATGAGGCAGGGAAGAAAGTGAAAAGTGAGAAGGCAGAAGAAGTATTGATGGATGGGCAGCAGAGATAGTGAGGAATTTGGGAAATAGAGCAAAATTAAATCTGTTACCATGCTTTAATAAGATGACACAGAAGATAGAATTTCCAGATAGCTGGAATAATATAAGAGTAAGGCTATTATTTAAAGGAAAGGATAAGGACCATAAAAAGATAAACAATTATAGACTGATAGTGGTAACATCAGTGTTATATAAAATTTTTGCATATATGGTAGCTGAAAGGGTGGCAAAATGGATGGAAAAAAATAATATAGTGGGAGAAATGCAAGAAAGTTTTAGAATGGATAGGCATATAAGAGATAGTTTATTTGTAATCACACAATTTATAGATATGAGTAGGAATACAGATAGATAGTTATACATGGTCTTTATACATATGGAGAGGTCATATGATAGATTAAATAGAAATAAATTATGGGTAAGCTTAGTAAATTTGGGAATAAATGGAGCATTACTGAATCTTATTAAGAGATTGTATGAAAATAATTACTAAACATATCAATTGAGAAATATAGAATCATTTAGAGTTAAAAATGGCATGAGATTAAGGCAAGAATTTCCTTTGTCATCTCATATATTTTGTTTTTGTTATGTTTGTGAGAAATGGAGAGAGAAATAGAGAGACTAAGAAGAGGGGTAGAGATACAATTAATAAATGGCATGGCAGTGTACATATTATCAGGTCTTTTATTTTCTGATGATATCTTCTTGGGCACAGAATGTAGGAAAGATATGGAAGTTGTGCTGAAGATGTATGCAAATGTGAGTAAAGAGATGGGGTTTAAATTTAGTGAAGAAAAATCAAAAGTAATGATGATAAACGTTGGGGAAAGAGATGAGAAAGAATTTTTCTTGGTAGATATAAAAGTAAATGTGGTGAATAGGCATATCTATTTGGGAATCATCTTAAGTAATCAGAGAAATTTCTTGGATGAAAGGAAGAAAAAATTGATAAATGAAGCAAAGAAAAGAAAGGGACTGATAAACAAATAAAGTGTTTTCATATAATAAATATGATGTAAAAAAGGGAGTGGCAGAAAGAGTGTTAATGTAGGGTAATGAGCAATTCAAGGAGAAATGGGATGGTCAAGTTTTTATATGAGAGATGCAAAAAGCTTAATGGAAATTTTCAGCTAGATGCAATTTATGGATGGTAAGAGAAATAGCCAAAATAGTATTTAATTGGGTTATGAATAAATGACAGACAACAAAATGGCTGAAAAAGATAATACAGTATGCAGAAGATTTGGATAAAGGCTTAATGTCAGTATACTTGTACAAAAGGTGGAATGATTGTGCTAGGAGAATTGTTGCATATTATAGAGGCAAAGAATAGGATAGAAGAATAGATGCATTAATAAAAAATAGGGAGTTGGAGAGATGGAGAACTAGTATGAAGAGTAAAAGGAGTTTAAATATATATATATATAGAAGTAAACAGAACATTGGGTGTGAGTTAATTTATGATAATAGCAAGGCAAGTAGTTTACTATTTAAGACTCAACAGGATCATTAGCAACAAAGGAATATACATATAAATGGAGAATGTGGTGACTTGGTCTGCAAGTTATGTAAGAAAGGCTTGGAAAATACTCACATCTATTAATTGAATGCAAATGCTTATAAGCAGAAAGGGTAAATATAATGAAGTAGTAGGGAGGATAAATATAAACAATGTGATTATACAAAAAGTTGGTTCATGGTTTTTATGTTGGTTTAGGAAAAAAATAAAATGGATCTAGATATAGAGGCCATAGAGTGGACAAAAATGATGTTGTAGAAATGAGATGAAGTACAATAGGGAAGAATATGGGAAACACTTAGAGTGGAAAGAGAAGGTAAGATGGCTAACAAGTTTCTGTGGGCATAGTAGCTGAGAGATTTCTGACTTCAATAAAGAAAAAGTCATAGTGTGCCACATTGCATCACAATTATAAATTAGTTGAAGCACCCAAAAATTAATATTTGTCTAAAAGATTTTTTTTATGTATGATTAGTATTATATATATATATATATATATATATATATATATATATATATATATATATATATATATATATATATATATATATATGTTATTGCTGTTATATAAAAATATTCTATATTACATTGATTTAAGTAAAAAATTATATATTTGACAATGTACCCTAAAACATGTCATCAGTATATTTTCACAAAAATTATCAATTATTATTCAAATTTATACCACATATTGATTATTTCAATATGTGTGAAAATATTAATTTTAATACATATGTTCTTGTCAAGCATTGGTGGCCTAGCGGTTAGCATAGCTGCCTTCCATGCAGCCAGCCTGGATTCATTTCCATGTCAATGCTTTGACATATAAAAAATACATATGTTCTTACATATTATAAATTTATACACAGTTTAGAACTATATCAAGTTAAGAAAAATTAATTGTTATATAATAAAAATATATTAGAAAGTTTATTTTTTTAAAAGAAATTTTTTTTCATAAAATGTTTATAAATTGATTTTATTTATTATGTTATGTTTGCCAGTAAAAATTTTGTTTTCTTTCAGAAATTGACCGAAGAAATAAAAAAGGCAATTAATAAAAGCAGACAATGTTGTTCATTATGGTGATCCATTTTTAAATATATACAGAAAACAGGTCTGTATGAAGGTGAAGAAAATCTTATTTTTGCAGCCGTTGATGGTGATAGGGTAATCCTATTCATTGTTGCTGAAGACATGAAAAAATAAATTTCCATCAGAGTTTTGGGTTCCCATTCCTGGGTAAAGACTATCTATTTAGAAATTCATTTGAGAAGTTTTAAAATTCAATGTTTTTCTTTTTTTTAAAGCATGATGATTTATTTCTATTCACATAATCAATCTGTATCACAAGAAATTATCTTGACAAAAAGTCAACAGAACAGTAAATCATTTTGCAGTTTATTTAAGAATATTTAATAAAAATAATGATATCAGTTCTTTACAGATAATATTTTAACTTTAATAATTGACTTCAATATAAAATAATATTTTTGTACAATTATAAAAATTATTGACTTTCTTTTTAAATTATGATTTAATAAAAAAACATTAATTTATATAAGGAATGCACAATGTTTTTTTAATTAATAATAATAACAAAACATTTCAAACACATTCAGTGATGTTCTTTTTTATAAATTTAAAAAATATAATTATCTTCTTCATTTTTTTAGGTAGTGATTTCTATATATACATATTATAAGATTTCCAACTTTCTTAAATACTTTAACAATACTATTTCTTATATCAAAACTTTATTCTTACAGTTTTGACTGCCCTGCAGTCATCATCAAAGCTACAATATCCAATATATAATTATTTAATTAATACATTTTATATACATAATTAATATAGGGAGCATACCAATAGCTCAAACAAGCTATTAATTGATAAGTGTGGTAAGAGAAAAATATTTAAAATCTCTATCTAGGACATTCACTAAGTAATCATCAACATATCTTTTTATTAAAATTGGAATGTTACTATTATTAATCATTAGATCATCCATATAAACATATACACCTGGGTCTCATTTTATGCAGATTATTTTAATGTGATTTTGAAGTTGTGCAATTCATGTTTCTTCTTAATATCTTTCATATTTCACTATATTTATTAAATATCAAGAAATTTAAATTATTAATAACTTATTTTGACTTGAAATACTTTTTTTTCCTCAAAAATATAATGTTGTATTAGCAGCTAACATGAATATGGCCTGAAGCTGTATTTAGAATCTTAGCTTCTATGTAAATAACCTCTTTATACTAATGAGTAAATAATAATAATAGATTTATACTTATGTATATAAATATCGCAATAAATATTCAAAAATTTTAAACTTTTAAAATGTATTTTGTTAGATATAACAGAAACAAATAATTTTTTAGATTTTTAAAATAAATAACAAATATTTTATTGATTTTGTAAACTGAAAATAATCTTTGTAATGATAATGTATAATCTTTTTGTTTTGATTGCAATCTCATTTTTTTTAATATAGAAACTGACAACCACTAACACAGCACAAGACTGAAAGTGGCACTAGTTGTACTTCCTCTTGTGATGAATCTGATTTCTTACCAGTTCACAAATGAATGCATATTGTCAAATAGCAGTAATGATTAAAATATGCATGAAAAAATGTAAAATTAAATACAGTAGTTAATAAAAAAAGTTTGTCTTGTATTAATTTTTTTTCAAATAATTGATATTTTTTATTAGACATACTTTATTTCCTTATTTTTTTAATGTGAATTTTAAAGTAATTTTTCCTTGTTGCTTTGCTTTTATGTGATTTCTGAAAATTATAGAACTTATCTCCCATTTTTCAAGGTAAGTTAAATCAATTTTTGTGCTATTTCTTTTGTGCATATTTTCTGAAAAACCTATCTATCACATAAAATGAGACCCAGGTGTATATATATATTAGTAAGTACCCCACTTACTGATTTTTAATAAGAATAAAAGACAAATAGATATATATCTTGAAGAGATTAATATGTTAGATAAAAATATAAAATTTACAATAAAAAAAAAGTAAATGATAATAAATTATCAAATTTAGATGTTTTGTTAAAGAAATCATATAAAAATGGTAAATGCAAAATAAAGATATATATATATATATGATCATTATATGGAGCTTACCAATAGCTCCAATCAAGTTTTATTTTATAAGTGCCAAAAGAAAAAATTCAAAATCTCTATTAGAAAGTCTCTATCTCCAGACCAATCAGTTTCGAGCTTATGGCTTATTTTTCTAGTTTCTAGAGTCCCAGTGCTTCACTGAGGTGAGCCATAAACTCAAAACCAACCAATTGGTCTGGAGATAGGGACTTTCCAATAGAGACTAGTTTCTAGAATCCCAGTGCTCCACTGAGAGCCATAAGCTCAAATCTTATTGGTCTGGAGATAGGGACTTTCTGATAAAGATTTTGAATTCTTTCTCTTTTGGCATTTAAAAAATAAAGCTTGATTGGAGTTATTGGTAAGCTTCATTTAGTGATCATTAAATGAAAGCTTAAAAGCAAGTTATGAATATATATATATATATATATATATATATATATATATATATATATATATATATACATATATATATATATAAACATTACAAGCATAAAGCTAAACTAGTCAATATAAAATCAAAACTACCCCAAATCCAAGCTAAGGTTGTCTTCTTTGAGAAAAATGAAATCAAAAGAAAAATTAAAGAGTCTTTATTATTGAAAATTTATTATTCTGAAGCAATTATCTTATTTAAGAGTTCTTTTAATAGTAAGGGTGGATGGGAAGTGAATGGATTTGTGGGTAGTTTTTAATATTATATATATTGTGTAGTTTTTGTAGTTCTTTACACTTGAGAAGTCTGCTTGTAGCAGTGAAACCTTAGGTTGTGTTTTAATATTATTTTTATGTTGGTCTGGTTTAATTTTGGATTTGGGGTAGTTTTGATATATATATATATATAACTAATATGGGGTAGTTTTGATATATATATATATATAACTAATATAGATAGTAATATAAGTAATTGGAATTTGAATATAGATATTAAATATAAAATAAGTACCATAAATTCAAGAATATATAGAGCTTGGAATTATTGCTCAAATAAAGAGGATTATAGTTAACAGGTAGAATTGATAATCAAAGAATTTAAAGATAATGAATAGTCAAAAAAAGTTATGAAAGAAAGTATGATAAAATCAGAAGAAAAATTTAATAAAAGTAAAGAAATAGTATGTAGAAAAAATCAAATAGATAAGAATAAATATATAGATATTAAAACTTATAATAATAGTATTGTAAAAAGTATGAATAGAACAATTATTAAAATTAATAAAAAGTTTAATAATGTAACAAAATTTAAGGTAGTAAATAAAAGAAGGAAGAATATAATTAATATATTAGATAATAAATATATAAGAAAAATAAAAAAATGCATAAATGGAGTGTATAAAATTGAATGCAAATTATGTAAAAGTAAAAATATAAAAACTAATTATGTAGGAGAAACAAAGAATTCAATTTATACCAGATTAATTCAACATAAATATGGCAAGAGTTTATCTATTTATTTGCATTTATTAGAAATGGGTCATAGGTTGGAGAAAAATAGCATAAAAATGATATTATCATACAAATAATAGAAGGGATAGGAAAATTAAAGAGGAAATATTGATTAAAAATATAAAACCAAATCTTAATGAGGATTTTGGGGTAAAGACAATAATTTTATAAACAATTATTATTAATAAGTTTGAATATAAAAAAGTTAAAAATAAAGTTGGAGAAAATAACGATAGAGGGAGTTGTTAAGCAAGTATAAAATATTTCAACAATTTTTGCCAAAGGTAATTTGTAAAAAGTTAATAGTTAATTATAAAAAATATAAGAAGCAACCATAGAATATAACAGGCCTGTAATGTTCTTAATCATTATTTAATTAACCTCCAGATATAAATGTAAAGTAAAAAAAACATTTATCAGTAGTCATCTAATGTATCATTGTTTCAGCAGAGCAATCTGTGAAACAAACATAAAGACTTAAAGCAACATATAAATTATGTATATTATGACTATAAAGTTATACTATGAATTACTTATATAGAATTGTAGTTATAGCATATAGTAATGTTATTAAACTAAATAAATTCCTTCAGGTTATAACATATCTGCAGAGACTTACATATTGATCTTAATCATTTCTGCTAGTGTGGTCAACAGGTGTTTAGTCCTCTAGCATATCTAAAGAGATTAACTTGTGATTGAAATAGTCATATAAAAGTTTAGTCAAACTATTGTAGTGAACAATTGTTAATAACATTAAAGTAATAATCTGCACAAAAAGAGGCTACAAATTTGCTCTAACACACTCGTGCACACACACACATATATATATTCAAGTACTTCCTATTCCACATTAATTAAAATGATGATGATCCTTACATATATTATTATAAAAAAAAGTGATTTGAATTAATTTATGTCTATGTATTATTATTTTTAGGGACAACTTTTAAATTTATATCCATTTAATAATATTTAATTTTCTCTTGTAAATTTGTAACCAAATGAATTCTTTGATAAATGGTGATTTATGAAATATTTTCTAATTTAAATTTTTACTATTTGAATTTTAAATGAAAGCAATTTTTACAGCGTGTCAAAAGGATGATTAAAATTGATTGTTATAAAATATATTATTTTGTAGGTAATATATTTTAAATAATAAATTTTTTTATATGTGATAAAAATTGATTCTTATAAAATATAACCAGATCATTAGATATACAAAAAATATACAACCACCTTAATGCACATTTTATAGATAAATAATCGTCTTTATAGCCACATAAAAAATATACATAATTCAGCAAATGCGTAGTTCAGAAAATAAGATTAGTTATATATTATTATTATTATTATTATTATTATTATTATTATTATTATTATTATTATTATTATTATTATTATTATTATTATTATTATTATTATTATTATTATTATTATTATTATTATTATTATTATTATTATTATTATTATTATTATTATTATTATTATTATTATTATTATTATTATTATTATTATTATTATTATTATTATAAATAATTTATTATTAGCAGACACCTCTTCAGATTTATTTACTATATGTATATATATGAAAGTCCTCTTGGTGTAAGATATCTCGTACAAATGAGAGTATCAAAGTCTTAATTAGGATTGACCAGATTAATCTTTTCTATTCATTATAAACATTCAGATCATTATCACTTGTTGGAGGGATTCTTACTTGTCAGGCATTGAAAAGGGGGAGGAAAGTCTCCCCTTTATATATGGTTTGCAAAGCTGGATTTGAAGTCATTTACATATCTGAAAAATTCAGACTTTCAAATTGATAGAAACGTGTTTTATAAGTGCTGACTTTTGAGTTAGTATTTTAAATATAATTTCTAGACTCCCAGCCCTCCACTGAGGTGAGCCACAAGCTCGAAAACAATTGGTCTGGAGGTAGGGATTAATGATAGATATTTTGAATTCTTTCTTTTTCGGTACTTATAAAAGATAAAGCTTGTTTAGAGCTATTGGTAAGCTCCATCTAGTGATCATTTAAATACAAACTTAAAAGCAAGTTATGAAATTTATAACTTGTTTATTAATTATTATATATGTGTGTGTGCATGCATGTGTTCTGGGAACATGTGCTTATCTATCTATATATTTTGTTGAAAATTAATGTGAACAACTTAAAGATCAGAGTAAACAAAAAGAATTATAGTTACATATAAAAAAGGTGAGCAATACAGAGACTTCAAACCACTCAAAGAAGTATGGAGAGATGCATGTTAGAAGTGACAAAAAGAGATCAAAAACGCAATGCATGAGTAAGAGAACAAACAGGTGTTACTGACCTCACTGAAAAAAATTAAAAGACTGAAGTGGAATTGGACTGGACATATTGCTAAAAGAGATAATAATAGATGGACAATTGAAATTTTAAACTGGATTCCAAGAGATTGTAAAAGATCCAGAAAGAGACCACATGTGAGATGGATGGATGAAATAAGAAAGTGTGCAGGGGTGACGTGGAGAAGAGAAGCTAAAGATCGGAAAAGATGGATTGAACTTGGAGAGACCTTCATCCTGCAGTGTATTGATAATGGTTGATGATGATAAAGAAGGCACCAATTATGATCAGCAGCTGATTTTAAAATGGTGATGAAGGCTATGTTTTTGCCTATTTCAATCTATTTATCAGTAATGATCAATAAAACATATTTATAACATGTTGAGACAAAATACTGATAAAGATTTTCAGATGCAGATAATTGTTCAAAAATTAAAGTAATTGTTTTAGCTAATTTTATGTGGATAGAAACATATAAATTGAAAATAGATTCAACAATATTGCTAGTCAATGCTTTTGGCAATTACATGAATGAAAAAATGAACAAATAAATATTTAATATAAAAGTCGAGAATGAAGCATAAAAAAGATAAATAATAAGATGAATTTTATCATTATTATAATAAATGAATCTTTGAGTAGCCTAAAAAATCAACAATGCTTCAAGTGATAATATTCTTCTCTCTTCTTCAGGTATTTTTGGCCTAATCAGTGACAGTACCAGCATTAGAATTGATACAGAAATCTTTAAGTTTATAAATAAAGAAAAGAAGATGTTGCTCTAATCAACTAGGGTATTCGGTCAAAGGTAACAGCCAATATAAAATTTGTTATACTTATCTATATGGATTCTTCTGATTTCTTCAATTTTTCTTAAGAGCAACATTGATGGATAATTTCTCACAGATATAAATTATCATATTAAGTTGGCATGTGGAATTATTTGTCATTGTTATGTGAGGAGCTTCTATAAATTTTTTTCTTTGTTCTTCTTTCTGTCTGTTAAATAATTTTGTGTTTTCTCAATCAAGCATATGTCCATTGGGGTATACATAATCTGTTACATTAGATAATCTGTTTTTTTCCTTTGTAATCATCAGTTATTTTTTCTTAATCACTTTTCAATGGTGCAATTAGTTCTAACAATTATATCTTTCCACATTCACATGATATTTCATAGACATAGTGTTTGCTTTTCAGAATTTCAAATTTATATTTTGTAAAGATCATAGTATACCAAAAGGAATCCTAACCTCTGCAAAATCTAAATGAAAATTGCTGAAAAACAAAAACACCACTCACAAAATATCATATGAATGTGGAAAGAACATATATTGACAAAACTAGATGCCAACTGAAGACAATTAAATTAAAAATTAGAAAGGAAAAAAAAAACCCAACCCAATATGGCAGACTTTGTTTATATTAATAAACATATGTTTGATTAAGGAAATTTAAAAATACTAAACAGCAATAAAAAAGTAGAAAAAAGAAATTTAAGAAAAGGCTGTTCATATAACAATGACAAATAAACCCATACATCAATTCAGTATGATAATTTGTAATGTTTGGAAATCACCTATTAATTTTACCCCTTAGGAAAAAATTGAAGAAATTGGGAGATCTGTAATATATAAATATATGAAATTTCTACTGACAGTTGCTTTTGACAGAATAGCCTAATTAATTAGTGTCATCTTTAATTCAATATTCATAAACCTAAAAATTCCTGTTTTAATTTCAATGCTAGCATTGTCATTGGTCAAACCAATAATATTTGAAATGATGTGTTGTATACTAACCTTGTACTTTTACGAACAATGAAATGTATTTGAAAAACTTAAAGTTGAATTTTACTAAAAATATTTACCAATTGCTCTTGTTAGCACAAGATGGCACTACTATATGGAGAGTGTTGTTTTGTTTTGAATTGTTTAATATTGGATACTAAAAATAATCTAACATATAATTACAATTAAAATACTATCATTATAAACTTTCAGGCTAACACTAAGTATGCAGTAATGAATCTGATACTACATCAAACTTTAGATATTATGAAAAAAATATATTCAAATCCTGACCAAAGTGTAAAATCAACATTAACACTATACCAACTGTATTTTCCTTTGTAAATGTAAAACTTTAAAGACTTTTCCATAAAGGTTTTCCAATTAAAACTTATGATTAGAGCTGAAAAAATTCTTCAGAAAACAAATTATGGGCTAATAAGAAAACTAATAAATACTCAAAGGCTTTTAAAGTATCAAATCTCACTTTTATTGGTAATATAAAATGTTAGCTAAAAATAAATTTACTGATAAAAACTTTACAAGATTTTTTCAATCAATAAAAAAATCATATTCTAAACTGCATACAAAATATGAAAATAATATCAAAAGAAGAAACATGTAAACCTACAAACCTATATTGCATATCAAATGTAATCTTGTATCACACAAGCCCTACCCATTTTATCAATTAATAATCTTAATTCTAATATATAATAGATATTGGAAATTACAATTTGCATAAAGGGCTAAATTTTATAATTACTCCATCTAATACTCTTAGATTAGATATAATAGCAACAATGGCAGAACTCACAATAGCAAGTCAATACAAAAAGTCATATAAGATCCTACACTAATTATAGAAACAATATTTCAAGTATTATTCATAAAATTTTGTGGGTATTTCTTTAATTTATCACATTCGAGAAAAATCTTCCACTCTTATTGTTTATTCAAAATCTATAAGAAGCATAATCTATTATTTATCTTCTCAAATCTTATCAATATTTCTTCTCAAAATTTTTACTTTTTTGGCACACAAGACATAGTTCTTTAACAAGATTTACAAGCACTTTGTGAAATTAATTACAAACATGAAATTAGAGCATGAAGATGT
This sequence comes from Epiperipatus broadwayi, assembly GCA_028023455.1. Taxonomy (NCBI): domain Eukaryota; kingdom Metazoa; phylum Onychophora; class Udeonychophora; order Euonychophora; family Peripatidae; genus Epiperipatus; species Epiperipatus broadwayi. The sequence continues at coordinate 63,522 of JAQFVV010012780.1, forward strand.
TAAGAAATCACTTTAAATTACATTTATTATCTAATTTAAAGTGATTCCCTAACATCTTCATGCTCTTATTTCCATACACTTAAGATTTGCTCATACATAAATGTTTGGGTCAAAAGGATGGGTGGATTAATTCCAACTTTTCTAAAAAACTATATCTTATGCCTGGAAAAGTAACAGTATTCATTTATAATTTATCTTTAAAGCACATGTGCATTGGCTTAATCACTAATATCACTAATACAATATAAAAACATAGCGCTATATAAAATAATATCTCATTAAACATGAAAATTGAGACATTGACAAGCTTTGATACAAAAAGTTTTATCACAAATGCACTTGGTGTTAACGCATTGTCTATTGTAAAGGGAAAAAGATGAGTTACGTTGTGCTATTATTAGACAGAGTTACTCTGATTTGTAATCTATAATCGTAATATATTTTCAATACCATACAAAACTCTTCCAACAAAATCAAAGGAAGGCTGTTGGTTCAATATTGTCATACCTAATTAGCTACATTTACATGGAAGAACTTGAAACCACAACAATAAATACTATTTTATTACTATCTAAAGTTGGGCTTCACTACATCTATGACATATTCATTGAAAGAACACAAGGTGAAACAGTGTTACACACATTCAGACACACAATAATATCAAATTTCCTTCAATTAAAATCACAATAGAATCAGAACAAAACCAAAAATATTGATATTTTTAAATGTTCTTGTGATAAGACTCATTAAAAGCAAATCGAAACTACAGATTACAGAACACCCATACATGCCAGAAAATACTTGGCTTAGATATTCAACCATGGAGTTATACTATTATGGAATAAAACAAAATAAGTTTGTTTAAAACCAATGATGAAAAAATATACATAGAACAAATTCTTATGAAAAATGTTTATCTTCTTAAGAAAGCCTTAAAAGGACAATAAAACACATAAAAATTAAGTATAGATACTGCAGTATATCCATATTTACCAAATATAGTAAACAATGTAAAAAAAAAACTGCAATCAACATAACATAATAATGTCTTTCCAGAGCCATAGGACATTATAAATGTTCTAACTTGTATAAAAACTAAATTTGAAATGCTGAAAAATAAAAACTGTGTTATGAAATATCATGTGAATGTGGAAAAATGAAGACTAGTTGCCTCATCAAAAAAGTGATTAAAAACCACAAAGTGATGATTAAAAAGAAATACAATATATCTAAAGTAGCAGAACATTCTAGTATTATATGTTCAATTGAGAAAAGATTAAGAAGAAAATTTAAAGAAGATGTTCACATGTCAATGGCAAATAACACCTAAGTCACTCTAATATAATAATTGATATTTGAAAACCATTCATTAATACTGTGCTTAAGAAACACAGTGGAAAAATTAGGAGGACACTCACAGATAAGTTTAAGAAATAATTATTGATAGCTGATGTTAATGAAATAGCAGCTGATATATTCAATATTTAAGAGTCTAAAGATTCCTGGTTCAATTTCTATATTACTACTACCATTGATCAGGTTAGTAACAACAAAAGAAGAGAAAAAATAATATCATTCAAAATGGTGTGTTCTATATTAACAGTTCAATATCTTTGAAACTTTAAATTGTCTAAATTTTCTAAAAAACATTTAATAATAATTACAAATTATCTTATTTTTACATTTATTAAATTTCCTTTTATATTGGTTCAGCACTTTTATATTGCGATCAAAATAAGCAAAACTGTACCAATTAGTTTTTTTTCTTTTATTCGATAATGCTCTATAACATTATGCAGTTAAAATTTTAGCGTATGTGTGATAAAATTTATAGTTTTTAAAAAATATTATATGGAGGGTTTGCTGTTGTTGTTGTTTTTTTTTTAAAAAAAAAACAGATTCACGCTTTTAAATGCTATTTTGTAATGCACTAGATGTATTTATCAAAATGTTTGTATTTTTATTTTAAACTGTATAGAAACAAATGTAAAAAGATCTTCAAAGAGCCCATTGTAAAGGATTCCTCAACAGCCACTCTTAGATGAACAGTGAAGAAAACTCCTTTTGTTAAATAAGAAGGTCGGACTACAAAGTAAAAAAAAAAATCATAACATGATTAGAATCTTAGATTATGTTTGAATCCAGGTTGTAGGCACAGCAGACTAGCAATACAGCAGCCTTTTAATGTGAATGTGCATTAATTTGTATAGAGAACATTGATATTAGTGTTTTTCTAAAGATTTGTGATGATGGTGTTCTAGTTGTATTTTTATATTTGACTATTTCCATCATCTAATATGTATAGTGAAATTAGAAGGAACCTCATCCGATAAGTTTATGAAATTGCTACAGACTTCGGCCTTTGGTAGGATGGCTCAGTTGGTTAGAGTGTTATCTTAAAATTCAATGCTCAAGAAGCTAAAAGTCCAGGTTCGAATCCAATGCTAGTATTGTCACTGGTCAGGCCAGCAACACCTGAAGAAGAGAGAATAATACCTCTTGAAACGTTGTACATATACTAACCTGTTTGATGTGCTATTACTAACAGTTGAATATATTTGGAATATTTAAATAAAAGTTAAATTTTTCTAAAGACATTCAATACACATATTAGATGATGGAAATAGTCCAATATAAAAATACAACATTGATATTATTTTATTAAAATATTCAGTCAAAGGTTAAATAAAAAATATTGAAGTTAAATAAATTGTAACTTCGTTAAAATAATCATGTCTAGTTTTGTAAAAATGTGTTAGTCCACCTTATATTTTTTTCCATATTAAAAATGTTATTAAAGTGTCAGTTGTTAATGATGAAGAATCATCTATTACTTTATAATTAAACAAATACACAAAAAGACAAACGGACAGATGGGTGGGTGGATAGATAGATATAATTAAATAAATCTATTAGAAAATCAAACCTTTATTATTTTTTTGACAAAACATGCCAGCATTATTATTATTATTTTTTTTATCAACTTTTATTTTTAAGACAAGAGTGCAAAACTTTTATTTTTTATCGCATCTGATGTCAGGAAATTAAAGATTTGAATAAAACATAGCACCCCCCCCTTATTTCAGAGCATGAGAACTTCTGGGACACAACCTTTCTATTTTTTTTGTAATATCAATGCCCTACTTTTTTAAGTTTTTTAAATTCTGTAATAAGTTTATAGATACTTTTTAATGAAATGTCTAAAATTATTTTGAGCTTAATATTTGCTAATTATAGGTAATATTATATGTATTTACTGATCAAAACGAAACAACATAAAATAAATATTTTTCACATATTTTTTAAAAAAACTTTGGAAGATATTTAAATTTGTGTATTCTGTCACCATAATTTTTTTTCCTAACTTTCTTTTGGTGAAATCTGAAATCTATAACATTTTATTGGTACTTCTAAAATTGTTTTATTTTAATATTGGCTAATACTCTTCAAAAATGTAAAATATCAAATAAATATTTCTTATGTATTTTTTTTTAACTTTTGATTTTTGTTTAAGCACGTTTTTTTGTACATACTTAATGCATTTGATGTTTTATTTTTTATTTTTAATCATGTATATACTTTCAGGTCTTTTATTTGCTGACATGTTCTTGTCCACAGAAATCAAGGAAGATATGTAAATTATTCTGAAGACATGTGCAAGGGTGCCTAAAGAGATGGAGATTAAATTTAGTGAAGTAAAATCAAAAAGAAGAGAATTTTTATTGAAGAATATAAAGTTAAATGTGGCGAGTAGGTATAACTATTTGGGAATAATCTTAAGTAATCAGAAATTTCTTGGATGAATGGGAGAAAAAATTGATAAATAAAGCAAAAAAAAAATATGAAAGGAGCTGATAACGAAATTAACAGTGTTTTTATACAATAAATATGAAGTAGCTAGAATTGTATGGAATGGAATGGCAGTATCAGGATTAACTTATGGTAACAATATGTTATGGGTATTAAAAAAATGTTAGATTACTTAGATATAGTAAGAGAAAAGTAGGAAGATATGCTTTAGATTTCAGATGTGTGGATGACAAAGAAGGCAATTCCAAGGAGAAATGGGTTGGTCAAGTTTTTATATGAGTGATGCAAAAAACAAATTGAAAATATTCAGTAGATGGTAAGAGAATAGCCAAAATAGTATTTAATTGAATTATGAGTAAAGATTGTTATAATAGCAAAAAATGGGATAGAAAAATAGATGCATTAATGAAAAATAGTAAGGAGATTAAAAAGAGTTTAAATATATATATATAGAAATAAAGTAAGGAGATTAAAAAGAGTTTAAATATATATATATAGAAATAAATAGAATATTGGATGTGAGTTCATTTACAATAATAACAAGTAAAGTAATTTATTAGTTAAGGCTCAAACAGGATCATTAGCAACAAGGGAATATACACATAAATGAAGAAATTTGGTTGATTTCATCTGCAAGTTATGTAAGAAAGGCATGGAAAATATTAGACATCTGCTAATTCAATGTAAATACTTACAAGCAGAAAGGGTACAAATAATGAAATTGTGGGAGAATAAATATAAACAAGATGATTATACAGAAACTGAGTTCTTGGTTTTTATACTGGATTTAAAAAAAGATAAGGAGGATCTAGATGTAAAGAATATAGAATGGATAAAGATAATGATGTGGAAATGGAATGGACAGGATAGAGAAGAATATAGGAAAAACTTAAGGTGGGGAATGGAAAGGAAAGATAAGGTGGTTAATAGATTTTTCTGGGCATAGTGGCTGAGAGATTCCTGACACTAATAAAGGAGAAACCATAGTGCATCACATCACATGTGATTATGTAAAATGAACATCTTGATAAGGTTCCAACAAAAAATAAAAATCAGGTTCAATTAAATAATTTTTTTATTTATAGTGAGTTGTCTGTTTCAATTTTGTTTTAAATAGATTATTTTAAAGTTTATATATAAAAATCAACATTATGGATAAATTTTAATATTGAAAATTTAATCATTTAAAGTATGTATATATATATATATATATATATATATATATATATATTATATATATATATATATATATATATATATATATATTATAAAAGACAACTACTTTTTAGATATATGCTATAAAATACACATGTACTTGACCATTAATAAATATTTTAAAAACATGGTTAGTCCATCTATGCTTAAAGCTTATTCTTTAAATAAATCAACATTTATTGATTATTCCTGATCTTATGGTTTGATATGTTTGTGAGCCTGATTTAAAAATCTGCACATCACTTGCACAAGTTCAAATTATATATCAAAGGGAAGATAAAGTTTCTAATTTTTAACTGCCTACAACACTGAACCTTCTTAGTTGTATATATGTAATAAATAATAATATAGTAATTTATACACATATGAAATATTGTAGAAGGCATGTATGAAGAATAGATGCCTATAACATTAAATATATAATATTAGATAATGGAAATAGTCTAATATATAAGTGCAACGGAAATGCCATCATCTTAAACTTTGAGGCAAACAACAATTAATGTTTCATGCTGTGATAAAGGAATTGTACACACACACACACACATATATATATATATCAAAAGAAATGCAAATATTAATTAGGATATTTAATAATAAAATTGTTTATCTCCATGGTTAATATTGTCATTCCAAATATGAATGTTAACATGTGCCAACAGAATTTTATTAATCATTACATTATTTATATTTATTAATTTGAGAGTGCTTATTTGTATCAAATTAAATATTTTTAACTTAATATTTTATTAAATTACATTTTAGCAAATTTAAGTAGTCTTAATTCTCTATTTCTCATTTCATTATGTGACTGGGTATATATTTTATTAATGTCTATGCTAATTCAATACCAATTTATATGCTCAGTAAATAGTAATTGAGAACAGTGTTCAATGAATTTACATGCATGGAAAATAACAGTTGTATAATGAAATTATTTCTATGTTTAGTAGGTTAAGCTAGTTATGTGAAGATGATGGCTGAAAATTACTGAGCATATTTTGATGACCATACCATCAATTTCAAATTTAAATTATTATCACCTCATCACTTTTTTGGTTAATGTTTAAAGAAATGGTTTAGTAATATTAATTTTCAAGAGATATATTTATAAAATATATTTTTATGTGATCATATTAAAATTGTCAAACACATGCCAATTGCGACACTATCTTTTGTCTACACTTCAGTGCTTCAATAGTAAATCAATACTATAAATATACATGCATGCATTTCTTTCTATTTTTCCGTACCAATACTTTTGGCTCTCAAAGTGAGACATATTCCTGATGATGATCTTATCATTATTTAACTGCACACTTAGTACCTCTTCTTTTTGATTATAATAGCTTGGGCAGATTTCCTACTTTTCTTTCAGACAGGAGAACTGGTCTTATATATAATATTGCTTCACTTATATAACAGAATATGCATTTACTAATTTAAAAATATATATATATATTGAAGTGGTAAATCTGTAGTACATATTTAACTTCACTGTTTGATGACATTACATACCTTTAAAGTAGGGTTTGAACCAGTTTATATGTTTATTTGGTCATCTAGGAATGTTAAGCACACACATATACATGTATCACTTCCACCCTGTTTATTTAAAATGGTTATGTGTAACTAATTAAATTATTATTTTATCTTAGGTGTATTTTATTTCCAAACTTGTAAATTCCCTTCACTTAGATAATTGTGTATGTGTGCATATGTATTACAGATATAAAAATAAATAAAATTAATGTAAAGCTAAAGCAATGCCAGAAAATTCTAAAAAATATTATTACAATTTAAAAATATCATTCTCATTTAATTATTTCAAGTCAAACCAAAAATCATATTTTTAAAGTTATTTGCAATTCTAAAAATACGTTTAAATAATGCTTTCTGAATGTATTTGTTTACATCTTCCAATGTTGCCAAATTTCAAGTACAGGAGGAGCAGAAGTTCTAGGAATGCACGAAAGGATTTCAAATCACTCTTCTCTCTGGTATTCATTTGGAGAGTGGAAGCAAAATGAACTGTGAGTAAAAAAATAATTTTGCCTCCCTGACCTTAAATCACCTTTGTTCTGCTTCCTGCCATGCCATCTCTACTTGACAACTGTAATGTTTAACTGTAAAAGAATATTGGAAGATGCCTACCATTATTTTATTAATATTGTGCCTTGCTAAACTTCGTATACGTTATTATCAGTGGCCACCATAACTTCTAAAGGTAATCCGTTTTGCCGAAGAATGAACTCTTAATTTTCTTCACTTCACTTCTTCAAATCTTAATTGTAATCAGAATGTAATCTTTATTTATTTGGTAACTGACTATAAACTTAATTATTGTTAAATTTGTGATTTTCTCTTTTAAGTTTTAAACTCATTCTTTGAAATGTTAAGCACAGAATTATGTACTTTAAATCTATCATTAGTTTTTTTAAGTTTCACACTTTAATTATTTTATTTCATGCGGCAAAACTTATTTTGAATATATATCTTATTAAATTAGTTTTAGTATGCTAATGTTTTTATCTAGCGAACTTATATTATTTCAATTATCATTCCGATATTTTTGAAATATTTAAATAGTTAAACGTAAAATTTCTTACTGAACGCTGTTCACTCGGTTAAATATATGAAATATATGCTTAATGGCGGATTGTTTAAAAATCATATTATGGGATAAGATAAACCTCTTGTTGTTGTCACTATCGATATTTAAATGCATTTTTATGTTCTTAAAATAAATTTGATTATTAATATATTTTAATAATTATTTATTGTTTATATGGCATTAAGAGTTAAATTGCTTATAATATATTGTCGTTTAAAATACTTGGGCTTGTTAAATAGGAAAATAATATTTTCCCTCTTCTGTATTCGACATCCTAAATTTATTAAAGTTATACGTAGGATGCTGAGTGGGTTATTATTTTATCATGGCATTATGCATGATATTATTGCTTTATTTAAGCTTAAATTATTTCATTAGTCATTTAAAACTTAAGTCAAATTCGTGTTGCTTACTTATGATAGCATTTTAAAGAATTATATTTTGCTTTATCATATTTATTCATCCGAACTCCGGATTTTCTTTACGTAACTCGTCTAGGAATGAGGTTTGGTGGAACCAATCTCAGGATAAACATTAGAGTATTAAGGCTCTGCATGTGAAACATCAGAGGGCATGCCATGGAATCCTTACCACTCATATTTTTCGAATATCACCTTGTGATAAATACAAGCGGAATCATATATATGATAAAGCCTTTTAGTCCAAAGATGGACATCTCCAATTTTAACGCTATCATTATAAGTCAGCACTGCAAGTTCTTTTATGTATAATTCTCATATTAACTATAAGATGTAGTGCAGTGATGTTTGTAAACCACTCATTTTATAATTAGTTGAATATTTTAGGATTATCACAGTAAAGCTTATTTAAGCTAACCCATTCTTCATTTGTACAGGCCCAAATATGCTCATAAATGATAAATTATTAAATATCATATCAAGAGTAAACCTCTTTAGAGATGAATTTGTAAACGTCCTTATCATTTCTTAAAGTAATGATCACATCATTGATAACATTAATTTATTATTATTTATATCATTAGCATACTAAATCAGTTGCCTATATGCAAAATATTAACCGCATTAAATCTGTGCTATGCTTCTGATGTAATTTAAAATTGTTTATGTTTATTAAATTATGTTGAATTACTCATGCGTTTTTGTCATACTGAATCTCATTCATTGAATTCCATTTAATATTTATAATAGTGTTAGTAATATTTAGAAGTTATAACTGATTATTTTAAATAGACATTTATCTCTGGGTTGTTCTGTCTTTGCTCATTCTGGATGGATACTATTTTATAATTCATGTTTCTTTTGAAATTCTAGCTGTGTGCAATTCATTTAAAATTTATAGATTTCCCCTTAATATAAGATATTTGATTGAGCCAAGATTTGAAATTATTTATTTACATTAATTACCCTATAGATCTCGTTTCTCTGCTGTGTCTCCGGGACCAGAATGAATAAAATTTCATCTGTTATCATCAGAAGTGTTGTTTATAATGTTATAGTTTTAGAGAAGAGCAAATAGGGCAGAATTCATGATTGCTCCCGACCTGTGTATCTCGGGCATGAATGGATTTAGGGTACTTTTGCTTAGATTCTAAACCTTGTTAAATGAGCATACAATTCTGACTGGTACAATATACATATATATATATATATATGTTGATACAAAGATTTTCACAGGTTGCATATATAAAAGACATATTTTGTGGGTTCATCCATGTTAAGTCAAAACGTCGGTATTTTAATATTTAAATTTTTTAACATGGATGAACCCGCAAAATATGTCTTTTATATATGCAACCCATCAAAATCTTTGTATCAACATTATTAACATCTACGGGGAGGAAATATTTAAATAGCTTCGAGTATTTGAAAGAAAGTGGATTAAGAAATGTAAGTTACTTAGTAATTTATCTTATCTATTAGTGTGTAAAAATCACAGCGTTATGCCCACTTGTTGTAAAATTATGTTTCATAAGAAAAATTACAATATTAGTAAAATTCTAAGGAAAACAAGCAATATTATTTTAAATTCTTTTATTAAAGAAATTCAGAAAAATCTAGACAAAATTACAAAATATTGCTGGATTTATTTTATTCCTTAGTAATAAAATACATCCTTTACTGTGGACTAGCTTTGATAGTATTGCAAATTTTAGATCCATTAAAGATTCGGAATTTGTAACAGCAACGCAAAAGAAAAAATTACAAATTCTAATTAGTACACACAGGGCCAGATCCAATAAGTGTGGGGCCCGATTGGATTTTTTTTGCGGGGCCCTCTATATATTAAATATTTAAATAAAATGCAAATTCAATATTTCGAAAAATAATTTTTTGTTAATTTTGGTGGTGATGCAGGGCCCCTTCAAGTGCGGGGCCCGATTGGGCCCAATCGCCTTAAATCCAATGATTACGTATCCAAACCAAAAAACTGTTTATAATTTATCTAAGAAAGCCCTCTCTACAGATGAAATTTCGGTTTTATAAAAAGTTTTTAATTTTGCATTAATGCCTTCCCTGGTACTTTTTGAGAAAATTGTTTGTAATGTTGAATAGGCTGTTGATAAAATAGATTCTTCATCAGCTGATTTGGCTAGAGCCGAGATTTGCAATATTTTTAAAAAAGCTGAAGCTTCCTAAAAATAATATTTCAAAGTCACATAAACTCACAGGGCTATCTGCCTTCTTATTTCGTAATCATCATCTATGCAAATTAGAGTCAGACAAGAAAAACAACATCATGAGCTACATCAGAGATTTAATAAGTGTGGGCTTTAATCACAGTACAATAGCCAACAAAATTGAAGGCTTTTATAAAAGACTTCAACAAAATATAAAAGAAGACAGACAACATCTGACTGTATCATATATACCTGCAGTAGCAAAAAACTTCAATAAAATTTTACAGAAAGAATTTAAACTAGGATTTAGAATCCCTCCAAACACCAAAAGACTTATTAATAATATCAAAGATAAAAGAAACATTGAAGAAACCACCCAGGTGATATATAGAATTGTATGCCCTCAAATGGGGTGTGATTCAGTTTATTATGGAGAAACTCATGCCACAGTTGGCAATAGATTGGTTCAGCACAAATACACATATACAAGAGCAGTAACCAAAAAAGAAGGCAGTTCTGTATTTGCTGACCATCAGCAAGAATTCAACCACAGATTTGAGCCCTCCAAGACTGACATTTTATGCACAGAAAGGAATGATATCAATAGGAAAATTAAGGAAGCTTGTTTCATCACCTGCGATGCCAAATCAATAAATAAAAGAGACACTTGTTTTGCCATTTCCAAAAAATGGATAGTATAGAAGGCAATTTGCATACATTTGAATATAACATTAATAATCTGAAAAGACTATGAATATGGAGCAACAAGGGCTCTGAAAACACTAAGTCTGCAAATTAAAATATATATAAAAAGCCTACAAATTATTACATAAAAAAGTTTCGCAACACATCAGTGTATTATTAATTTCAAAGAAAGAAAAACAAGCATTAAATGATATAAAATCAGACAAATCAATTATTGTAATTCCAGCTGATAAAAATAATGCTATTGTTGTTATGAATCATGACATTTACCATAATAAAATTTTAGTTTGCTTAATGATAAAACTTATAAACAAAAACCATCAAAAAAAGATCATACTAAATATTTGGAAAAAACAACAAAAGCCATTATTAATAAATCGCCTATTAAAACAGAGATAAAATATAAAATAATCCCTCTTGAAAAATAATGTGTCTGTCCAAAATTTTATGGACTTCAAAAAAATTACAAACCAGATACTCCCCTTCGTCCAATAGTAAGCACAATATGATCTGCAACTCATATTTTAGCTAGATATTTATCTGATTTCATTAAACCTACAATCCCATCTATTAAATCATATATTAAAAACTCTTTTCACTTTATTTCTGTTTTAAAAAATTTAAAAATTAATGCTAATGACATTCTGGTCAGTTTTGATATCATGTCTTTGTTTGCAAACATTCCAATTGATGAAGCTTTAAATGTAATTTCGGAACGCTGCAATATACCAAACCATATTATTGCTTTGATTAAACATCTCTTGAACACAAATTTTGTATATAATGAACAGCATTACAGACAAGTTTTTGGTACTCCTATGGGCTCACTTATCTCAGGAGTAACAGCTGATTTATTCATGGAAAATATAGAAACTCGTGCTTTAGAATCATTATCTTTAAAACTTCTCATTTGGCTCAGATACATAGATGACACTTTTGTCATATGAAACAATAGAAAAAATAAATTAGATGATTTTTTCTTACATTTAAATAATATGCATCATCATATTAAAATTACAATTGAGTCAGAATCTGATGGAAAACTCCCTTTTCTTGATGTTTTAGTCACCAGGACACCAAATAGTTTATCTTTTTCAATTTACAGAACGAATACACACATGGATAGATATTTTCATTCTCATCATCACCCAACTTAGATAGTTTCCATAGCCAAAACTCTTTTAAATAGATCAATTAATCTTTCAGATAAATCACATCCGAAAGAAGAAATAAATCATATTAATAGTGTTTTATTAGCAAATAGTTATAATTATACATTTTTTAAAAAAGCCTTATTTCAAGCCCAAAATAAACAAAATAGAACACAAAAAAGATGATAAATTAGCTATTAGGATTTGTGTTCCATATGTAAAAGGAACTACAGACAGTATTGGATGTATATTAAAATGCTATAATATAAATACAGTGTTTTCAATCCCTCTTGAATTTCATGGTGTTTATCAAATCTCATGTGAAAATTGTAAAGATTTTTACATAAGTATGAGTAATCATTACATCAGTGTTAGGAGAGAGGAACATACTAATGCAGGTAAACAACACTTATCATCATCAACACTCTCACTCCATATATAGATTCAGGTCATAAAATTGATTTTTCTAGTACCAGGATCATATCCAGATGTGATAATCTCTACCAGTGCAAAATTAGAGAAGCCATTGAGATACTTAAAAGGCCAGATTGTATCAATAAGCGAGGTGATACATGCAAACTTCCTCCTATTTGGAAAGATTTTTTAAAAAAACATTCTTAATTTAACATTTTTGCTATTGGTGGAACTTTAATATTTTTTTCAAATCAGTGTAGCAACTCTACAACTGTCTTTCTAACTTTTATCACTCAGTAGATGACTTGTGTGATCAAGTCAAAAACATCAATATTTTTAATATTTAAAATTTTTAACATGGATGAACCTGCAAAATATGTTTTTTACATATATATATATATAGAATCAGGTCCCCCCCCTAAATAATTACCATCTTAACTTGGTTTAAAATACCTTGTAAACATATAACTTTAATACTATGGGACCAGCCGTTCAAGCAGAGGGGAGAATACCATTGATAGCATAGCCATCAACGATACCCACTGCCAGATTGGGCTATGCAAAGCAAAACATTATTATATTTGCAGACTAAAGCCCACCTCAACTGCTGGATTCAAACCTTACCATCCAAAGCATCTTATTTGTTTTGAAGATCAAACTCAGGTGAGTCAACCATATGTTATATAACCAGCATGCTTTAAATGACAAGCACAAAATCCACCACTTGACATCCCAGGCTAACTCATATTCTTAAACGAGGGTCCAGCACATTCATTTAACACATAAAAAATCACTATACACTTAAATTACTGATGACTTGGTAACAAGAGAGAGAGAGAGAATGAACCAAATAATACTTAAGCAAACTATAATATTTATTCAAGCACCCACACATCTAATATAATATAACAATATATTTTACATAAAAAATATAAATGATTAGTTTCAGGCTAAATTTTATAATAGTTATTTGTTAATTAAAGTTCATTTCATTTAAAAGAAATATAAAGTATCTATAGAAAAGTATCAAAATATCTTTACTTAGGTTTTCATGATTGTTAGTTTCCAACCAATTGGCCTTTTGGTTCCATTGATTGTTCCAGGTTTGTCTTCATTTCTTTGGCTCAACATTAGGGGGGGGGAGAGTATGCAGCAGTGTATCCAGACAAGTACGGTTGATTTTCACAGAGGACATTGGGGCCTAAAGTTGTTGAACACTTCTATGACTGTTCTGCAATGATGTTGACTGCAGTGGTAATTAACTAGCTTACTACTGCATTTACAGTTTCTGAATATCTGGACTCTAATTGTTTGGATTCTCAATGAAAAACTCTGAGTCTACATTCTGAATTCTGTCCAAATTGAATAATATTCCAAACTAAATTACTGATTGAAGGCCACATGGAATTACAGATTGAAGACCAGACTGATTTACAGACTCAAGAGTGGAATGATCTAACAGATTGCAGACCCAAGTGATTTTCAGACTGTAGACCCAAATAAATAACAATAGGCCATAGCAACTTTATATACTTTTTCTCTCCCATTGTTTTAATTTTTTATCATAGTTTTTTAATTGTGATAATAACTTTAATCAATTTTTTCTTAATTAATTTTTACATTTTGTTTAATTGATTTTTACATTACATGTTATCTAATCTTTTCCTTAGAGTAATCTACTATCACTTTTATGAGATATGTTTTTCTTCTAATTAATTCAACCAGCAATCTTACTAGCATTCCAAATTAATTAATTAATCTTTTTGTTTTTGATTTCTAAGATTTATTTTTTACATATTTATCCCCTAACTCATTTTTACTTTATAAAATGAAGAGAGTTTTCTTTAAAAAGATGAGAGTTTTTATATCTTTCCCTACCTTGTTCTTTTTAAAAAAAATAATGCAATCTTTTTTTTTTATTTTACAAAATTGCATTTTAAAATCTATTGTTTTTAACTATTTCAAATAAAATTGATCATAATTTGTTTTTGTTTTTTTAAATTATGAAACATGTCAGGCGAGATATAAACAATTTACAAGTGTATCACTTTTAATTGACAATTCATTGACAACAATTACCTTTTGATAAATGCATCAATAATCATTAATTCTTTTTTATTATGTTAGAAATTATTATGTACTCTTTTTTTCTTATATGTAAATTTTACTAAAGATTAATCTTTCATGAAAGTATTTTCTAAAACTTCTTACAATTTTTCTATTTATGCTCATATTTCCTACAAATCAAAAAGTCATTATTGCTATTATTATGTTTTAACACATAGTTGTAGATATTTCAAAACATGTATGTATTAATGACATTTAATGGGTATTTTGACTTTATAGAATTTTTTTAGTTAAACCATCTCCTTTTTCTCACTAGCCATCTGCATTTACTATACAATTATTTATATAAATCATATAAGCTTAATTTACATGAGTAATTTTTTTAATGGTAATTGTTGTACAGCATTTGTAAATTAAGTTTTACCTAAGTAACATAAATAAATACAAAACAGTTATATGTAGCTATTGGGGAGGGGGGGAATGGATGGCTTAACCTAAAACCTGATTATGTTGAAATGTATACTATAATCATTAATATTTTTTCCCAGTATCTTCAACCATGAATATAAAGTACAATTGTGGAAATAGTAATTTTTAATGATGTTAGTGTGTACATACGAATAAATAAAAAGCAATCATTTATATATATAAAACTCATGTAAATTTATAAAGAGCAGTACATATATTTGCTCTTTTGTAAAATTAAAAGTTTATATCTAAGTTTTAAAATGTAATAATTTCTAATCTAATGTTAGAATGACTAATGATTACTTGTGAATATATTGAAGAATAATTATCACAATTATTTTGTTAATAAAAGTATGGTATTTAACTTTTATATTATTCATCTACAAAAGCATAGCAATGATATGTGTCTATTGAGAAAAATTATTGGATAGTTTGGGTCTACTGATGAAATCTGGTTACATCACAGTGCTTATTATGAATCATTAACATATTTTTCCAATTTCTACAATGTTTTAATTGAAATATTTTCTATGTATACATACATACATGGACACACATATATCAACATCATATTTATTTTCAAGTCATTATCTATCCACTGCAGAATGAATGTCTCTCCAAGTTCAATACAATTTCTCTGACTCCTAGTCTCTCTTTCCATGACATTCTATCACACTTTCTTATTTAATTAATCTATCTCACATTTGGTCTTTTTCTAGGTCTTTTACAATCTCTCTGAAAACAGTTTAAGGCAAACAGCTCTCTTTTAGTATTATATTCAGACCAATTCTATTTCAGACTCTTAATTCCTTCAGTGATATCAATGATCACCTGTTTATTCTCTCACTCGTGTACTTTGACACACACACACACACACATATATATATTTAATTGATGTGTGTTTATTAATGAATGAGAAAAAAATGAAGCAGATTTTAGTAATTGAAATATTTTTTAAATAACTAGTTAATTATCCAATATCACATATAAATATATTTTTGATCTATTACCAGTTAAATATATGCAGAGAACGTAATATCATGGTAGAATAATAAGCTCAAAAGTTAAATTTCTTGAATCTATTCCTAACTCAATATATGAATATAGTGCTGGAACGTATCACATGATCTCATGAGCAATCTTATTTTTAAAATTATTTTTTTTTACTAAGTGTGCAAGAAACAACGTTTGATTAAAAAGATATCAATACATTTTTTGTGTTAGAGGGAAAATTAGAAAGCTAAAAAAAAAGTACCAATGTGAGACGGGACTGTCTTCGTAATTATGGATTAAATACAAAATAAAATAATTATAAAGATAGGTAATTTCTGATATTTATTTTAAAGTGAAGAAAAATATTTGTATGCATATATGTAATTGTGTGTGTGTGTTTGTAAGATTTTAATTTATTTATATATCGTCACATTCAGTATATGCATTTAAATATTTACCTCTTCAATAAATATATATCAAAAAATGAATAGTAAATACCCTTTATTATTGTTGTTAGTGTTATTTTATTTTTTAAAAACTGCTGCTGAATAATATCATTGTGTTTTTCTAGCTTCTAGGAATGAATCAAAGACATTCAGATTTCTCTACGACTGGAGAAGTTGATTAAGTAAAAAAAAATACTGCCTATTTGATTTACAAAAGTTAATAGGCAGCAAAAATGTGAAATTGTTGCTCAAATAGTTGAATTTTAAATAACCATTTTAGATTCATTTATAATGCAGTGTATTTAATTTCCATTTCTATTGTATTTAATTTATTTTAGTTTTATTTAAATTTCTCTCCAGATGTCACTTTAAATATTAAAAAATAAATCCCCAGCAAAATGGAAATAATATTTCTTTCTCTTTGAGAATTCCAACTGTTTTTCTAATATTGATTTTACATTTCACAAATCCTACAGCAGAATTAAAAACTTTTTTTTTTTATCATATGCTATCAATATAAATAGAATTAAAATAATAATAATAATAATACAAAACAAATAAGAACTCTAAGTTTATTAAGTCAAAGAATAGAAGATTACCTGTTATTTATAATTATGTATAATAATACATCATGTGACAAATTTAATTATATATCACGTAAAACATTATTCTACAGTTTGTTTAATTAACATAAAGTGTAATATGAAAATTACAAAAAGCATTTTTTAAATCCTTTGTTGTATTTTAAAATTTATTTCATTTGATAACTAAAATACTTTGCAACAAATTTTAATTGAATTTAGTTTCAAATTTTTTTTTTTTAATCTGCATATACACATATCTATTTCTAGAATGATATTAATGTTTAACACCATTTTTATTATTAAATCGATCAACTATTTTGAAATATATCAGCATTCACTTAATCCTAAGAGACAATAAATTAAAAGGAATTTCATCTACTTTGTAAGTTCTTATAAACATGGCAAATATAAATACAGTAATGAACTTTGCAATTTTCAACATTACTTCATCCAACATTTCTTAATGTTCATTTAAACATAATTTAATTCTTTCTTAAAGTAAGACAAAGGTGTTCAGTCAGAGAAATTACTGTTGATGCATTCACTTACAACCATCTACTGAGATATTTTGTTATTTTTTTTTAAAAAAAAAAACAATGCAAAATTGCATTCTAACAAATAATAATTTATCTAATTAAAAATATCTGAAGAGATCATTGTGAACTTAAAGTATTTTAAATCTACACTCATGAGTTTGATGGCTGTAGTTTATTGTATTCCATTTTGAACTCTTTTGCAAGATTACTTTGAGAAAATATTTAAAATAACTAAAAGTTTGATTTTTTGGTAAAGTCTATTAAGATTCATGATTATTTTTGCACACTAACTGTATATTGATTATTAAAAATTAAATAGACACATCATTGCACTTTTATATGTACATCTTTTAATTTTTAAAATAATATATAATCATTTCTAGCATAATGATAAGATCACCAAATGTCATTATTGACACAGTATTAGAAACTTCTGAGATATTCTAAAAAGTATAAAACAATATTAATAGTTTTTTTCTAAATAAAAATACAGTTTTAATAGTTTGAAGCAAAATTTTATAGATTTATTAGAGATTAACATTTATCATTCACATTTTAAAAATAATTTTCAATCAAATAAGATTTCATTGATTTTCTAGAATTGCCTGCTTGCAATTATCCTGCATACCACCAAATGATAACAATGATCTTTGTTTTAAATATTGTGTTTGGTTATTATTATTTTGTCAATATTTGCAAAGTTCAGATAAAATTCTTTAAAATATTTTTCATTTTTAAAAATATATTTCTATCACATCAAATCCAATTTATTCAATTCTGATATGATTTAGTATTAAAATCTAAAGTAGAAAGATTACAAAAAATGTCAGCAGGCCAACAATGGATCAATTATATCATAGAAGAGTCAACATTACTTAATGCAAATGTTATTTAATCCATAATAGATACAAGGCTATTTAGACATGTACAATCCCCTAAAAAGCATATTTGTTTTATAAAAACATCATTTTAAATTAAAATTTGAATTTTAAAATTATAAGTATTATGTAAAAAATGAATATTAAAATGTTTGTATAAAAAATTAAAAAATATGGCCATAAAAATTGCAAAAATAAAGAAATAAATTTACTTTTGTTTAATTGGATTCAAGCAATTGCTTTCTTATAGTTAGTTATTATAATGAAATAATTTTGCTTTTTATTATTATTGAGATTAGTTTAAGTTTTATAATATTTGTTTTAAATATTAGAAAAAAGTGATTATTTAAAAAAGATGAAAAATATTTAAAGCCATTTAGACTACAAGCAGTATGGAATTCCATTAAATCAGAATACAAGGTATAACATTTATACCACATGAGTTAAATTCAAACTAATTAGATTTTTGCAAAATAGAGACATACTTAGAAAGTTACTGAGATGGTCATCTGTTCAATTTTATAAACAAGATGACATTAGGGTATTTGAAAATAGATAGTAGTCAAATAGATTGCTTGTAGCTGTTTCAGGATATAGTTTGAATTTAAGCCTTAAGCAATTTTCCTAAGGGAGATTTTTGGAATATTCATTGTGAATTTTTAATTCATCAAAATATATAATAGAATATTAATAATAACCTTTATTTCATATGTAATAATCAGTAGATCAATATTACCTTATCTTAGAATACATTATTATCCAAGCATTATTTCCTAAGATTAATAAACTCAAACCTTAAATAACATCCTGTAAAGTCATATAAAAGCTTACAGATGTTACAGTCTATATTTTCCACTTTAATATGAACTTACAAAGTAGGTGAAAATATACCCATTTTTCTGAGCAAAATTTTATGGAATGAGGGCACATTTTGAAATGTTGAGTGATTCAATAAAATAAGGTTACACAAGTTTGCATTGGCTTTCTTAATGAATGTTTATGTTGGTGAATTATTTTGGTGCCATCAGATTAGAAGCAAGCTGAAATTAAAGTAAAAATTATTACATTTATCTACTGATATACAATTCATGACTCTCTTTAATTAATCCAGGCTTAATCAGCATAAAACAAAGATCTTGATTTGGAATTATTGTTCACAACTATGAATTATTTTAGATAACTATGACAAATAAAAATGACATAAAAAGTATTTAATTCTACAATAGAAGTGAATGAAAAGTCATGTTTTTACTGAATGGCATTATTATTTTGCCCATTGCATTTCTTAATAGAAAAAAAACTGAATTAAAAACGATGCTAAAAGTTAATGTTTTATGTATTAAGAATTCAGATCTTAATTACGTTTCTATTCATAGAGATCACTATTTTTTAGAAAAATTAAAGAGTAAATAAAACTAGTGGTTTCTTCAAGCAAAATTAAAATCAGTAGTGTGGGTGTCTTTTATTAGATTGCAAATGAATATACAATCTAATTTCTTTACTTAGTTAATATTTTTCATAAAATTATTAATATTTATTTCTTTTTAATTATGTCATGTTTAAATTGTAGTTTTACTTCACTACAATAACTTTTACACATAAATTATTATAATAAATATTACATATTAGAGATGTCTGCCTATCCCTTGTTTATGTATTTAATGCATTATGTCCTATACATGAGGGGTCAGATTGACCTTTAGGTCAACATGGGTGTGACAACAATCTCGGCCTAAGGGTGGCCTTTGAGCATTCCATCATCAGATTTTCAATTGGATGGACAGTTGAAGAGTTGGAGTGTGGAGTACATTGAAGCCTGTCCATTAAAGTAGGAGGATTTGCTATCTTAATATATATCTGAGCACTTGTAGCATATATGTGTAGAGATGGTAATCTGGACCAACTGATGATTGCTGGTTTAGCATGAAATACATATATTGGTGATTATTTATCTTTTCGACATATGTGTGTTCAGGTGTATCAGTATTATGAGATAGTGTGGAGAGTGGTGGGTCATGTGAAAGTCTGTGCTCATACCCTGTCTATTACATATATCGACACAGGTATATATAAGCCTGTGTATTTCATCTAATAAATATTTATATAATGTCAAATTAAATCTGCTTTCTACTAAACACTTCTTCTGTTTGTCACAAACAGAAGGCTATTTTTTTATTTATTATATTCACTTTATTAATGTTTTAATTTATTTGCAAAATTAAAATGTTTTAAATTACATGTATTTTTGAAATTATGTTTTTGATAAACTGTAATAATTAAATAAAGATTTAATGTCATGAAATAATGATTGCTGAAAAATTGATTGATAGAATTTTAGATTTTTTTTTATATGACAAAAGATGGATGCAGAATTTTATATAAAGCAGCACTTTGTTAATAATAGTAAAATTTCAACACGAATTAACTCATGAATATAAAAACTTGAATTAAGTCAATAAATAATAATGCATAGAAATATCCTTTTGCAGATTTATGTACCTCATATATATCTGAACAGTATATAATGCTAGCTGAAATTTATTTAAAATATTTTAAATACTTCATAGCTATACTCTTTCAGTCATACTACTCTTTAAATAAAGAAAAGCTTGAATGGGCTGCAAAATTCAAGCTTTTTTTTTTATTTAAAGAAAGAGTGTGGCTAAAAAATTATAGCTATGAGACATGTAAAAGATTATGTATATATACATATTGTAAAGGTTGAAAAGACCGATCCATTCCATCAAAATATCATTATTATTTAAAAAAAAACTTTGATTTGGCTTTGATATGGGTTTATATATATATATGTTGTTATTAGTTGTTATCTTTATTTATTTGAATTTTTTTTTAATATATGGATTTATTTATGAATGTGGGATTTAAACAGCAGTGGTAATATAAAAAATTATATAGGTATGTATATGTAGATTTTATAAAGATATTGACATATAAAATTACTAAATGTGTTTAGATCGTATTTTATTTTTGAAATTGTTTGCAGTGTAATTTTATTATATGTTATTTATTTTTTTACTCATTTTTTTTTTGTAAACTGAAAAGCTAATTTTTATATATAATTTTTTTTACTTTAATATTTAAAAGCCAACAACTGTTGTAATAAAAATATTAATATTTGCAGCACATAAAAGACTGAGTTAAACAATAGGCATAAAAATAGTATAGTAACAAGGACTGACAACTGCCACTGAGGAAAGAAAGAAAAACTTTGTTACTGTCTCTTATACAATTTTTTTTGCATAACTACAATATTCATTGGACTGAATATATCATTAAAATGGCAGGCTAAATGATAAATTTTGTGGTCCAGGATCAAACCCTCCATCTTGCCCTATTTCACAATCAAGATCTAGTGAAAAATAGGCAAATTATTGATGAGCAGATATTTGGAGCTGAAAACAAATGGAATGAATACCTATTCAGATACAGCAGTCCAAAATAAGCATTAGCATGATATTTAAAATTGGTCCATCATTTTAACTGATACATCATAACCTAACTTGGATAATAAAAAAAATGCCACAAGTTAATGGTTTATAAAACCAAAAGATTCATGAATTCATGCATTTGTCATTTTTAAACTACTTACATGTTATTTAACTCATTACAGAATGGACAAAAATGCATTAAATAGTCAGTGAACTATAAAATGAAGAGAGAATAAAAATTAAATGGTAACTAAATTTGATTTATTTATTTTTTTGCATGATTGATTTTGAAAGTTAACTATTTATATGTATGTGAACTACATTTAAATTTTAATCAATCATATAATTAACAATGTGTTAAGTTTCATTGAATATTAAAATTTTCTACTTCTTTTGATTCACATGCAATATATATATATATATATATATATATTGTGCCCTTTTGTATGGGTCTCCATAAATTGTTGTATCAATCTATCTAAAAAATTTTAAATTTAAGATATATTTAGCTATATGATGTGAATTTTATTTATAATAATCTTTTAAAAAGTGTAATTAAAGTAATTCATGAGTGTTTGATATGTGAAAATTGTGCTGATGTTTGAGAGAGACATTTCAATGGGAATGATAATGATATATGGTTGGGAAAACTGGCCATAAGTAATACTGCATTAATAAATTTAATAAATAAATGTTTAAAATTAAAGTTTTAAAAGACAAGTTAAAATTAAATGCCTATATTTATTGTTGATAAAAATTAATATTTAATAAATGAATATAAATATTTTAATTATTAGTAATACATGATAGAAGAATTAATGTTGGATTTTAATAATATCGAATTATTATTTTAAAAGCTGTTATAATATATTATTTATTTTAAAAATATTTATTTTTAAAAAAATGTATTGTTAGTTTATTTTTAGATTATTACAAGCGTTTGTAGCTTTGTTATAAAAAAACAGATGTTAATTAAAATACGCACACACATGCTTGGGAGTATTTAGTAAAGTTGCAAAGCTATTCTAAAAATTCTATTATAAAATTTATAAATATTATTTTGGCTATCGTGAAATAAAAATAAAGATAATTAATGTGAAATATTAAATCTGATTTTTAAAATATTGCTTAAAAACATAACGAATAAAAATAGACTTAGTTTATTTATAAAAATAATCTTATAAAAGTTAAACGTAAAAGTTAAGTAAGAAAGTATATTTTTAAAAAAATATTCTTAATGGATTTAAATAAATGATGAATATTAATTTAAGAATTTAATAGTGTGATAAATAATAAATATTAAATAAGTCATTATTTATTTTTAATTCTGTCTTGTTGGTGAAATATGTAAATAAGCTAGCAAGTCAATTGTGTAATTCACCAATCAAGTGGGAGTTTTCTTCCGGTATAAAACCAAAGTTCAATTGTTTAGAGAGGACTTGTGATTGAAATTCTTAAAGTAAAAGGTGCTATTAAAAATAGCTAAGTGATTATAGATGCTCTAAAAATCGTTTTAAAATTATTAGAGAGTAGTTTTAAAAAATAATTTATAAAAGTTACCGATGAACATGCAGTGTTAATTTATTATATTTCCCTATTAATCGTTTCCTTACTGAAGCTCAATTTACTATCAAATAATCATGAGGACATCGTATGAGGATAAAATATATTGGAGATTTTACGCTAAAAACTTAACAAACGCTGGATTGACTAGCAGAGTTATTATATGCCTAAAAGTAATACGTTGGACTTTGTATAAATTTAAAAGCTAATGATAGTTGATTTTTTTTATAAATCAGATATTTAAAAGCATGAGAAATACTTCTTTATGAAGCAAGTATTTGTAAATTCTAAATTTAAATATATCTTGGTAAAGATATAATATATAACAATAATTGTATAAATATTTGCCTTGTTAAGTCTTTATGGTTTGAAAGACTACATTTTGACAGTTTTAAAAGGCAAATCAATTGAAAATTTAATGGGTAAAGACGTACCTATAAATAGAATTATTATATTAAAAGTCTAAACGCTGGTCGTATAAAAGACTTTAAAAGTAATCTTACCTAAATATCTGTTACGGAATGCGCAAATCAAGTAAACATGGATATCCAAATCAATTAAAATAACTAAACAAGAACTTTGTAAATTATGGACTAACGCTAAAAATAATAACTTTTAAATAATATTTTTTTTTCATTTTTAAAAGAAATGAACCTGGATCCTATAAACTATTTTAATTTTATTTTTGTTTTCTGATGGAATTGACTTTTATTTTCATTTTCTTTATTTTTAAAAAAAAGAACGTTTTCATTTTTTTGTCATAAAACTTTTAAAGAACACGTGATGTACCGGAAAAGGAAGTAATGTTTAGTGAATACTTGTGCCTAGGAAAAAGAACAATAACAACTGAATGAAAACACCGTTGGATGTTACGTAATATGTCTTGATTATTAACTAACATAAATATTAATTAATTATTGGTTTATTAAAAATAGGAAAGGTACATTTACATTTTTTTAAAAAAAATAACTAAATACTAATATAACTTTTTATTGCATAAAGTTTATTTTATAATTATACAACACGTAATATTTTAAAGAATAATTGTTGAGTGTGAATGTGAAATTATTTTGTAAACGGGAATCCTGGAGGACATCTTGTGACGGACTGTACATTGAAGTATTATTTATGGTAAAATTGTGTAATAATAATAATGATTTGATGTATTTACTATGTTTTCTTTAGATCAGCCAAATGTTATATGATTATTGAATGAATGGATTAATGTTTAAATAATATACATACACAAGATTAAAAATAGCAGTTTTATTTTAATATGCATATTTTAAATTGATGATATAAATTTAGTACAACGTAATATGATACCTTAGAAATAATTATATGATTCTTTCGTGAATGAATTTCAATGTTTCTGTTCCAATATTAGAAATCAGATTTATTATACTAGTGTAAGTTATTTATTTATTTCTTTTAAAGTTAGTAAGAAGTATATGAGGTCTATATTTTATTTTATTTTTATTAGATGAGTTACGTTAAGTGTACATAGAAATTTATATTTTGATTGAAGACTTATTGTAAATAGATGATGAGGTATAGGAGAGTTTTTTTGAATCGTTGTTATTTTTTTGTTTTTTTTTTTAAAATTGGTCATTTGTTTTACTGAAATTAAATAGGGTTAAAATAACTTTTGTAGGTAGTTTTATAACGGAATAGGAATAATAAGTAAAGAAAAGTAGTGAGTTAAAATGGCAAAGAATCATAGAATTTTTATTTAGCATTATACTTTATAAAAATTGAAGTTATTGAATAATTTGAAATATTATTTTTAAAAAATACATATATGTATTGCATATTTTAATAAGACATGTAGTATGACATTATATCGGAATGAAATAAACAGTGATAGTCAATAATTGATATTATACTACAAAGTTATATCAGTTGATACATTAATTAATATTTGAGTCATACTGATAATAAATGTAACACAGCCTTATACACTATAATATAAATAATAGTAGGACTTAAGTGAAATAGCATTTTAATTATTAAAGTTGATTTACTTACATACATGCTACATGAATAATATCTTACATAAAATCTTTCTTATATTAATTGATAACAAGTAATATTTATGTAAATTAAAGTCATAAACTTAATTGAATTGTATTAATAAAACATTTTCTGAAATGTATAAATTATCTACTTATAGTTATGGAAATAGTAACAGTGTAAAAAATCTTGTAATCTTATTTTTCTTATTTTTGTTTATTTTCTTTAATTCTATTTAGATGTAAATAGTGTAAATAAATTATTTGTTAAAGTTAATGTAAATAAATTTGTTAAGTTGTTTTAAAAGATGTGTTGGATTTATTATTTTACACCACAGCATTTGACAACAGATAATTTGAATAAACATAATGTTTGCACAATATGAATTTATTATTTTATTATTTGAGTAAGAAACACAATATTTTCTTAATATAACTTATAGAAATTGATTGACATTATCATATGATATTACAATGGTCATAAAATAATTATAATGCACAGAATAAGAGTATAATACTATTTATTGCCACAGATTGTTAAATTATAATATTTTGGTCTATTTTAAAATTAAGATACTATATGGAAATGAAAGACATGTATATGATTTATTTATTTTCTTAATGATTTAAAAATATAACCCAATAGATAAGATTAAGATATACCCTAAAGATTATTATTGTTAATGATTATTATTAGAATAAGTTAGGTGTATTTAGGTTTGATATTAAATCCCTTATCATTCCTATCTACATGAATTATTATTACTTTAAGATAATTAGAAGAACCTGAGATTATTTAATTATAGTTATTTAACAAAAGATTGAGATCTATTTATTTATTATTATTAAAGATAATTCATTTATAAAAGTCATAAGAGTGCTGTAGAGTTAGGAATGAGATAATGAAGAAGTAATAGTATTCTTATGCCATTGAGACAGTGTCTTGGAGAGACATTGACTCAATGTAAATCTGATTACCAATTGTACCTTCACTTCACAGTCTCATGATTTTAATTAAATATTTATTTAATTAGTATATAATATTGAACTAAATTAATTTTGATAAGTTTGGAATAAATTTGATAAGTTATAATATTATAAAATATATTAAAGATAGTTGTACATATTTTAGCCGAGCATAATAATTTGATTGAGCTAGTCATATTTTAAATTATGTCATATATCGAGAAGTGAGGGTACAATATATATATATATATATATATATATTGTATATATATATATATATATATATATATATATATATATATATATATATATATATATATCCCCATACATAAGTAAATTGTTTTAAATTTTTAATTTATCAATATTAATATTAAAGATGCTAGAGGTCACTTATTATTAAAATTTTTCTGTTATCCTTTAATTCTTAAGCCATTTATATATACACGATATATAAATAAACTGGTTTCAAATTTCATTTTATTAACAAATGATTATATTAGATATTATTGATCAATAAAATACTTGTTGTTTTAATTTAAATGCATTGTACATATATGTTGTACACAATATAGGATCGAAAGTAATTTTTTATCATTTGCTCTCATAGGAGTATTTGTATTTGCAATTTAATAATTATTTAATATTTCTCTTCAGAATTTAATTCATAATTTCATCATTAGATATGTTTAAAAGTAGATTATGCTGTAGATATTTTATGTTTGTATTATATATACCTGGGTCTCCTTTTAGGCAAATTTTTTTAATGCAATTTTGAAGTTATGCGATTCATGTTTCATCTTAATATCTTTTTTTATGCGGGTTTTCTTTTATGTGATAAAGAAGTTCATATTTCACTATATTTATTATATATCAAGAAATTTAAATTATTAATAACTTATTTTGACTTAAAATACTTTTTTTTCTTCAAAAATATAATGTTGTTATATTAGCAGATAACATGAATATGGCCTGAAGGTATTTAGAATCTTAGCTTCTACATAAATAATCTACTTATACTTATGTGTAAATAATAATAATAGATTTATATTTATGGGTATAAAAATATCACAATAAATATTCAAAAATAAAACGTATTTTGTTAGATATAACAGAAATAAATATTCTTTTAGATTTTTAAAAATAATCAGAAATAATGTAGATTTTGTTCATTTATAAACTGAAAATAATCTTTCTAATAATAATGTACAATCTTTTTGTTTTGATTGTGATCTCATTTTTTAAATATAGAAACAAATTGTGAACATTTAAAATTATTTCAGTAGTAAACAAAAATATATATCAAATGAAAACAAATTTATTATTTCCTGATAAGTAATAATCCTTAATCATAGATTTTACATTAATATGTGAGACAAAGAATGTCATCAGAAAATGCTGAAATCTGAGTTTACTGCAATGAACAACCTCTTAAATTCCAACAATGTCTGGATATTGTGCGCTTTATAAACAAGTAGTAAAGTCATTGTCTCAATGTTTAATCACTGATTACATTGTCAACAGAAAACCATTAACACAACACAAGACTGAAAGTGATGCTAGTTGTACTTTCTCTTGTGATGAATATGACTTCTTACCAGTTCACAAATGAACTGCTTATTGTCAGATAGTAATAATGATTAAAATATGTATAAAAATGCAAAATTATATACTGTAGTTAATAAAAAAGGTAAAAAAGTTTGTTTTGTATCAATTTTTTTCAAATATTAGAAATTTTTTATTAATCATACTTTATTTTCTTTTTTTTTTTAATGCAAATTTTAAAATAATTTTTAGTTGTTGCTTTGCTTTTATGTGATTTCTGAAAATTACAAAAAGTATCCCCCATTTTTTAAGGTAAGTTAAATCTATTTTGGGGTGATTTTGTTTAATGCGGGTTTTTTGCGGAACCTATCTACCGCATAAAATGAGACCCAGATGTATACATATTTCTTCACATATGAGATAAGAGTCATTTCTATATTTTATTTATAAGAGATTTATATATTAAGTTGTATAGTCCATGATAAATGTTTATTGAAGTCTCAGAATTAATGAAGATATAAAGGAAGATATTGAATTTAGGGACCATAATAGAAATCCTATTATAAATAATAAATCTAAAGAGTTCGTACTTGTAATCCAAAGGAGAACTATAGTTTTAATCAAAAATGAAGCAAATAAATATCCAACACAGTAGGAAAAGAAGATTCATATTTTTTTTTCAGTTAAATGATCTAACTTTGAGAAACATATTGGTGATTCTAAATTATTACTTTAAGAAGCTATTATGATTTTGTTTATTTCTCCTTTATTACATCTTTCTGTGTGTTAAATAATACATGATTCTTATGTAGATACAAATGTCAATTCATGCCTATTGCTAGAAAATATTGTTAATTTAAATAATACTGAATTAAAATGAAAACTTGCCATTTGAAAAAAAATCAAAAATAATTAGAATAAAGTATATACCATTTGTTTTATATGAAATGACTTTGTGATTTATTTGAAATTTATTTATTTTTTTGGTCAGTAGATAATGCTTGAGACTTAGAATTACTTAAATGATAATTTTTGTGTTTTGTTAATATTCAATTTCATAATTCTTTATCTAAGTTATCACTAATCATTATACTGTTTTACATATAATCCCCATCTGAAGACATAGGTTGGATTCAATAAAATTCCCATTGTTTCCAATTTATATTTTGGTGAATAATTAAATCACCAATCAAGTTAACCCTGAGAGTAAATCATTTAATGTCTCTTGTTATTGCTCTTTGGTATCCAGGCATATTTTAGGTATAGTTAGTTGGATAGGCAATATTCTAAGTGTAATCAATGATTATACCATCCAATGATTGGATTAGTTTATTTTCTTTTATATATATAATTTCCATTACAACTTATGCCTTGCAATGTGTAACTTGATTAATTGATTTGTGGGTGCAAGGTATACTATTACAAGATATGAGCTCAGTTGATTGATTGTTAGCAGTTGTAAAGTTTTCCTTTAGAATTGGCTCCACAATGTAGCACTCTAATTAATTAAGCTCCAATAAATTCATTTAAAATCCTAAAATGATATGCCTAGTTTATTACAATTAGTTCCCAACGATTGTAGCACCTTCATTTCCATTACAATTGGTTTCCCAACTCAAACAATTGATAAAAATAAACCAAGACCTGAGATAAATACAATGGAATATATTTTCCATTACAATATATAATATTTAAATACATGTACATTGTCCAGATTAAACTTAATGTAATTATAAGAAATTTGATCTCAGACTTTCAGACTCCCCACAGCTGCCCACTACATCCTATACAACGGTTACATATAACAATATATATATATATATATATGAAAAAGAAAAACAAGTTTTATATACGTAAAACCTGCTATCGCTTGTATTAATGATCAATAGATGGAGCTTTACCAAGACCTCCAAAACAAGTGTATTCTGTTTACATAAATGTCAGAGTCAATATTCACTGTCTCTTTTATTTTGCTCCACCCTCAGATCAGATGATTTCAAGCTGATTTGCTCTCATCAGTGAAGGGATAGGAGTTAGAAACTAGACCTAAACACTAACTCCAAGCATTTATGCAAAACGTTTCTATCAGTTTGCAAGCATGAATTTTTTAGACATGTTAATGTCTTCAAACTCAGCCTATCAAACCAGATAGCTATATGGGTCTGATTCAGTTCAGTTTCTCCACATAGTCAAAGCTTCTGCAATCTATATCATTGCAAGAAAACTTTAAAGGTACATTTATGAAAAAGAAAAACAAGTTTTATATACGTAAAACCTGCTATCGCTTGACTATGTGGAGAAACTGAACTGATATCAGACCCATATAGCTATCTGGTTTGATAGGCTGAGTTTGAAGATATTAATGTGTCTAAAAAATTCATGCTTGCAAACTGATAGAAACATTTTGCATAAATGCTTGGAGTTAGTGAATAGATCTAGTTTCTAATTCCTATCCCTTCACTGATGAGAGCAAATCAGCTTGAAATCAGCTGATCTAAGGGTGGAGCAAAATGAAAGAGACAGTGAATATTGACCTGAGATAAATTCAATTGAATATATTTGCCATTACAACATATAAATTTAAATACATGTATATTGTCCAGACTAAATTTAATGTAATTATAAGAAACTTGATCTCAGACTTTCAGACTCCCCATAGATACCCACTACATCCTATACAACTGATACACATTACCATATATATATATATATATATATGGTAATGTGTATCAGTTGTATATATATATATATATATATATATATAAATTTTCAAACTGTATTAACTGTTTAAAATGTTAGATGATCAATGAAAATATTGTGTAGGATATAATATGTACATGTTAAAATTTTATTATTTCATTTGTATCTAGTCATTGTAAAATAATTGAATGTAATATAAATATTGAAATCATTAATTAAATTATTAAAAAAAACAAAAAACAGATATATTAATCTTTAACTGAGGTTTAAAATTTATATCTGTGCTAGAGATAATCTCGTTTCGAAAATGATTAGTAATAATCATTAGTGTATTTATCTGAAATGGATGATGTCAAAGTTGTGAGTGGAGGAAGTTTGACAATGGTAAATGAAAATGTAACAATTTACTCTAGATAAATACTTTGCATATAATAAAGATGTATATGAGATATTGTGACCTGGGCCAACTGATGAGTGCTGGTTCAGCATGAAATGCATCTTGGGAGTCATTTGTCTTTTATTATATCTTTATTTATATGTATTTAAAGAGAATGGCAAAGTATGGAGATGTTTATTCTATCTATAATTAAATCATGTTCATAAATATTTAATATTTCTGATCTCTTTTGAATTAAATCATAAATATACTACTACTACATATCAATAAATATGTTTATCCATAATGTTGTTAAATAAACATATACACAATGTTATGGTAGAATCTTTACTATGCTAGAATTCTGATAAAAATTTAATCAACATATTTTAAAAAATATCACATAGATATAACAATAACCTTGTGTGATCTCTAACACAAATATTGAATCATCAATATCTGATATTTGCGTAATAAATATCCTTTTTATGGTCTAATGAAAATTGATACTCTCATTCTAATAATGATTCAATAGTAAATTTAATCTAATATATTAATAATATAGGGTTTATATATCATGCA
The DNA here is from genome assembly GCA_028023455.1 of Epiperipatus broadwayi. Lineage (NCBI taxonomy): Eukaryota > Metazoa > Onychophora > Udeonychophora > Euonychophora > Peripatidae > Epiperipatus > Epiperipatus broadwayi. The sequence goes on from JAQFVV010012780.1 coordinate 95,192, forward strand.
TGATACTATTAAGATTATTAATTTGATTTAAATATAATTGTGGCAATGAAATTGGAGTATGAAAAATATACCTTAAAACTACATATGTAGTTTTAAGTCATCCACACATGATCTCTTTATAAGTAACCAGAAAAAAGTTACTTTTATAAATCTCCAAATTTTTTAAATATAATCCCTTTAATTTTCTAACAGTTTTAACTTTCCTGTAGTCTTCATCAGAGCTTTTGCATAACATTTCGCTTTCTTTAGCTTTTGCATAACCTTCTTTTGAGGAAGGTATTTTCTAACAGTCTTCATCAGAGCTTTTGCATAACCTTCCTCTTTTTTTAGCTTTTTCATAACCTTCCTTTGAGAAAGGTTATGCAAAAGCTCTGATGAAGATTGCAGGACAGTTGAAACTGTTAGAAAATTGAAGGAATTATATTAAAAAAATTTGCAGTAGAGTGTGTATGTGAAGATTTATAAAAGATATATATATATATATATATATATATATAAAAGATATATATATATATATATATATATATAAATTCCTTCATATATGAATACATGCATTCCTTCATATATGAATGTATGAAGGAATGCATAAAAAATAAAGAAGATAAGAATAATATTTCAGAAAAAAGTTCTTAATGCATTTATTTTTGATAGTTTTACTTTAGCTTTAGGATAATCTCCATTAAAGGTACTATTCATTTATACTAATATTTGCAGCATAAAGAATAAGATGCAAATATATCTTTATACATGCTACAAAGAAAATAAATATCTATTGCTTATTTTTGATTAGACTTAATTAAAAAAAAAAGTCCAATTTTTCTCAAATATTCAATTATGCTTATAATTGATGTCTATTATTCAACACATACAATGTCATGAAAATAGTATTTAATACTTAAATATTTAATAATTCTAAATGTTATAATTTATAAAGTATCAAACTTTATTTCATTGACACATAAAACTGTATAGTCGATTTAAATTATATACCACAATATATATAATAATGATATCTAAAATTAAATACTATATTATAGTCAAATTGACTGAAGATGAGATTTAAAAATTTTCTGGCTTTAACTTAACATATTATATGTAATTAAATTGTTTTATTAGATAATTACAGAATTCTAAATATACATATTATCATATCAAAATAAGACTCATTAAAATATATACATATTAGTTATTTGAGTGATTAAGAAATAAAAAATAGAATGAACATTAATTATTATTCTCACACATCATATTTTAATCTGTCATAAATAAATTTTAAAAATTAAATATATAAATTACTAAAACAACTCAAATAATAATTGAATCAAATAAAATAAATTACTATTAATTTATTTGGGTAAATCTTCTATATTGAATTAAGATTTGATATTTAAATTAATAAATATTTGTATTGATTGTACTTCTATCAGTAAAATTCATTTAATATTACATCATAATATTTTAATTGGTAAGTAACTTAAAAGATGGCCATTAGCCCTTGGTATTATTTCATTGGTATTTTCTCAATTAATTTTTAAGAAACCATTAAATTTTAATCAGATTATTCCATTTCATTTATAATTGTATATCTTTAAAAATCAGATGGGAAACATCACTTCTAAGAGATTAGTTTGATGTTATATATTTTTGATAATTGATTTAATTATGAATCACATTTTATTTATCTCATATTCCAGTTAATCATTAAAAACTAATTAATTCCTATATAGTTTAAAACAGATCTCTTCCAGTGATATTATGAATGATCCATTTAATTTTTTAAACTTGAATATCTGGATTTTTTTTCTCATATATTCTATCCATTGTATATTTATGACTAGATCTATAAGACAAAAAAAAAGCTATGTTTTTTATAATTTTATTATTGAGAACGTTAGCAAATTAATTGTGCACCATAAATGATAACCTATAATTATAGTAATAAGTAACCAATTACAGATTTCATTCTTAAATCAGTCTGAAAGCTGATGATAACAACTATTACATAACTGAACATAATGACTCAAACTAGATATTAACAGAATGAAGACACTAATTGAATCAAAATATTAATAGAATGAATCTCTTGATCAAATGGAAAGAACAGGAAGAAATCATATTGTCCTAATAATTTTGCTTATATTTCTCATTCATTATCATTTTTAAAATTAATAATTAATATTTGCATTTTCATGAGAGAATTAGAAATGAAATCCTTTGATGTTATTTAAAGTATAGGGTAAGTTATAATTGTACTTTTTAAAATAATTTATAATTTTATTGAATCAGGTTTTATATTTAAAAACAAAATTTATTTAATAATTATATTTTGAATTTCAAGTGTCAAATTAACTCAATCAACATCTTTGACACCATCCATTTTAGATAAATATAGTAATGACTATTATTAATCATTTACTAAACTAGAGATTATCTTTAGCACAGATATCTTTAAAACTTAATTAAAATTAATATATCTGATATTTCAAAATTAAACACATGGAATTATTTACATTTCTTTTCCCTGCATGTAATATCTTTATAAATATATTAAATAACCTCAATATTACCATATATATTTTTTTAAAATTCATATAATGATACAATAAAAGACAAATGTCTCCCAAGATGTATTTTGTGGACAAATGTCTCTCAAGACACATTTTGTGGACAAATGTCTCACAAGATGCACTTTGTGCACAAAGTGCATCTTGGGAGACATTTGTCTTAAACAGTATCTTTATTTATATGAATTTAAAAGAATATGTGATAATATTGAAGTTATTTAATATATTTATAAAAATTTATTTACTAAATTGTTTTTTTTTTAAAACTCCACATGTATATTTAAATATACCCTTTAATTTAGTGAATGATATTGCTTTATATAGTAGGTATATTTGGTCTCTAATTCAACGTAATGGTAATGCTTGACTTATATTTAATTACTATAATTAATTAAGATACTTGCCACAATTATTTTAAATGTTAATTATCAGTTATTCCTAAAATTAAGCATTTATATCGCTTTTTTGCATGTGATTAAGTTGATTATGCTATAAGTAAATTAAATTTATTTTTATTTTATGCATTCATCTATATCTTTGAATTGTTATTGGTTTTAAGATGTTTTAGGAAATGACTATTGTCCATAATTTTTCAATATATTATATATATTAGAAGAAATAAAATAAACATATATATTAGCAAAAAAATCTGTATTCTTAATTGAAATTAATACTCTCATTATAAACAAAACCATTTGATTTGTAAAAATTCAAATTATTCCGTTAGATAGATCTATTTAATCATCAAAATTTTTATAATCATGAAATCTGTATTATTAATTTAAAAATAACCATGGTTTTAAATGATTTTTAATATTACTAATAAATGTCAAAGCAGAACTTTTCAATCTCTTTCACTATTTCACACATCTTAATTACTGATTAATATAAACATAATTTATTTTATAGATATAATAGTCTATGGAATAAATATACATATGTGTGTCCATATATTATTTAAACTACTTTAAGAAGTGTATACAAGAATGATGTTTGTTTTTCTAAAATTTCATAAAATATATGAAGATACTTATCCAAGTTTTATTATCATATCACTAAAAAAAAGAATGATATTGAATATAAATATGTATCGTGTTTTTAAAATATCAATTGCTTTTTAATTTAATATTTTTTATAGCTACTTAAATCAAGTGTTATAAAATAAAAACTAATTTTAGATAAAACAAATATTTAAAATTATGAACGTAAATGGGATTTGTTATAATAAGATCATTAAATTACCACGGACAATAACTATATTTTCAATTATGCTAAAATATGCGACTTCTTTCTTTTCACTTTATATTCATTCTTTTGTACTCTTTCAATTTCTTTTTTCTTCCATTTTACGTGCCATTATGTGCTCATATGATTGGTCAGTTTCTAGATAATAATGGTTACAAAGTGAGTACATAGAGTTCATTTGGAATTAAGATAGATTAAATATGACAGAGAAGTCAAGATATGGTTGTTTCAATCACACAATAATGCTTTCCAGCTTATCACACACATTTAAAATTGATCTACTTTTTGATATATATTTTTAAAACTAATTTTAAAAAGTAGAAAACTATTTTAAAAGACTATATAATATAGATAATAATAAACCTTTAACTTATAATCATTTGCTTGTTCAACAATTTTTTTCTGAAATTGTTTATTATTTATAATAAATAATAGTTGAAAAAGTTTTAAGCAATAAATAAACCTTAATAGATTAAACAGTCATGCATCTTACTGTAGAGGTGGCAGGAGTTTGATCTTGGTATAAGGCTGGGGAACTTCTCCATTATCTCTCTTCTCTAAGTCTTTTGCTTGTATTACTGTAACAACTAAGTTTGATGTATCCTGATCATACCATAACTGAACTTGCATTTCACCTGACAAACGATCAGTGGCTTTAGTTACCTCTTGCTAAAGAAAAAAAACAACAGTGCAAGCTTTATAATTATAAATGAAATAATTGATGTAGTGTGTATATATTGATGGTACAGAGTGTGAGCTCCTGCCTTTTGGCAGATAATGTATATATTATATTTGTAAGCATTTATGTATATAAATAAATAATTAGTCTTCCATTGGCCAGAAACTTCTGTATCACAGCAAATAATAATACTATGAAAACAGAATAATTAACATCTGATATTTCAGTGTGGTCACAATACACTTTTTTATAATAAACTATGTGTAGTTTTAATAATTACTGCCATATTGTTTGAGATTAAAAATATATACTATTTTTATAGAGTTATTTTCATACATTGTCCAGAAATTATTCTGATGAATTGTTAAATAACTAAAAAATTATGTCAGATCACTGTTTAAATGAAGATGGTACTATCAAATAATTTTCAACTATATATACAGTTTTCTTGATAGAGATTTGTACGCAGACATCTTTTATCAGAAATATTAAACACGGATATGTAATTACTGACCTGTTTGTCTTCCAGTCTCTCTCCATCTAATCATCTACCTACCTAATCACCTCCACATTTATTCACCCATCCATCTAGCTACATGCCCATCTATCCACTTAGCTATATACAAAATGGTAAGTAATTATAAATTCTCAATATTTATAGTGAATTTGTATTATGTGAACAATCTTGGTATTTTGAAATGTAATTTTATAAGTTGTTCATAAATTATCTACTCTATAAGAAGTTTTAATAATGTTATTATTTTAGAAATTTTTTTTAAATGACTCACATAGTTAATAACTCAAAAAAGCTTTGTTCTAGTTAAACTAATGACCCCAACCTAATTAATATTGTGATATGGCATAATTCAATAAACTTCTATATGAACTTATTAGGTGCAGTAAGATACAAAGGCAATAAGTAATTTAATTTTTTCCCTAACAAATATATCTAATATGATGGTAGCAAATGAGTTTTATATACACTTTCTGTTACTGATTTCCTCAGAAGGTGGATTTTTAGGACAATTAAATGCATCCTAAATTCCCAATATCCTATTTTAAAATATATTAGGCTAGTTAGCTTCTTTTTTGATTTAACACACATTCAAGACTTTCAAATTGCTTTCTGGGATTATTGAAATTTAATAACACTTTTGTTTTTAAAGAATGTTTAAATATTACTGATAAATTTATTTTTTATATTCATAGTTAGCAATTTCTGATTGTTTTTTTTCATTGAAGGCTTAATACTTTTAGTGATGATCTGTAAAATAAAGAAAAAATATTGCATGAATTATTAATTACTACACACTGCTTTGATATAGTTAATAAAATAACAAAATTAAAATGTACTGTCAAAAGATTAAAAGAGTGATAAATATTTATATTTAATAGTATTTTTAAAAAGAAAAAAAATATGATTTAATACTTTTGGTAAATTTTATTTTTAATTAGTCACAGTTGTTTTTTCTGTTCTCTTTATCTTTCTTCAATGCAAAAGCCAAATTAGTGCAATTAACTAATTATCTTGTTTTCCTTTTGCAAGAAAATTTTTTTAACTAGAAAGAAATGCCAAGAATTTTATGAATGTCTATGATTAAGGATGAAAGTAACTGAACAACTATATTTGTAAAAATTTATCTAATTGGTTGTTATGTAGTCAATATGGTTCTAGAAAAAAATAAAAGGTGTGAATAAGTAAGAAGATCCAGATGTCTGGTAAGAAGAAATTATTCCTTACCTAGTTGTTGAAGAGAACAGTCAAGTCTTAATATGGCCATTAAAGAAGAAATAAGCAGAAGTCTTAACTAAACTGTTTCATGGTACAGCATAAGTTTTAAACAAGCTTTTAGCATAAACATGGTTTCTACAATGAAAACCATGTCTAAATTCATCTACAATCTAGACATTTTCCTCTATGTAATCTGACATCACTGGAATAAAATATAGAGAAGTTACCTCTAAAGTAATCTGCAACCCCATCTTCATCCAATAGTATGAGTCCCTGTATGTGTTAGTATACCTGGAAATTTTAGTGGAAAAAATGGATAAAACTTTGCTATTTTTAATCTGTAAATACTGCACCCCAGAAAAACAACAAAGTAATTATGTTTATGTGCAGAAGCCTTCAAGAAACTATAATTTGGAAAGATTCCACAAAAAATAAAAACATGATCAAAGGTACTTTTTTTGTGGACACTGTATTTTTATTAATAGTAAAAAAGATTTTTTTTGTTATATAAAAGTAATAATTTTTTATAACAATTGATAATTTTAAATATTTTTATTAATGTTTTTAAATTATGAAACATATTTTTTTAACCCATTCAATTTTCTCTTATAAATTTGAAAGAGTTTTTTTTCTTGAAAATTTAATTTTTTTAAAATTTAAATTTAATTTTTGGAACATGTTTTTTCCTTTTTATTCATTTTTTCTTCTATAACTGAACAAAAAATTAATTATGCTAAATCAAAGATTGAGATCTTTGATTTTTTTAAAAATATTGTTTTTCCATCTCTTAGTTAATTTAAAGAAATAACTTAATGAATTAAAAGTTAATTTAACGAATGGAAATCAACTTGATAATATAATTTTTATAAAACCATGTATTTTTTTGATAAAATTAATGTTTAAAATTTCATACTATTATGTCAATTTTTTTTTATTTATTGTTAATCAACTAGTTATTAAATAACTGTTTCAAAATATTTTTTAGTATTTATTCCTTACAACTTTTGTTATATGAATTGGCAGTGGGTTTGACTTTATTTCAAGACAGCTTAGTATTCTAGAATTTTTTTAAAAATTATCCCAATAAAACTAGTTACTTATAGTAGAGTAAATCTATGAATCATTTAAACTAATTCAGAATAAGTTGCTTTATTTATTTATCTTTTTCTCACAGCAATAGTATATAGAGTTCATACTTCCTGAGCTAGATTAGAGCATAACAGTTAGTTATATGAATTAGGGATTTAGGTTGGTGTTTGAACTCCAGGTAACCTTGGATGGCACAAAGCTAGATCCTTTAAAGTCCAGGCATTACATTTTCTATATTATTGATTGGAAACTTAAGTTTATAGTTGGCTAGTACACTAATGGTACTATATGGCAAGGTCATTGATGATGATCAAGATGATTTAGTACTTCAGCTTTATTTGATTTTTTTAACATATTCTGATAAATTAGCACCTGAGTTTGTGCATCCAAATTATTGTGTTATATTGTTTCCCTAAGTTTGGTAGTGGCTAAATAATTAGCCTGAATTATTGTAGACAACATTTCAAATCCACTCACAAGGTTTATTATTCATTTTTTATTGTTGATCATTGATGATGATGAATGATTATTGTTCTCTGTAATGTGGGTGAACTTAGAATTAGTTCTTTGCTGAAGTCTCATGCTCCTTACATTCATTATTATTTTTGTAATATTTAATTTTATATTTTATTTATTTGGGGATGATGATGGTTTTCCATCTCAAAATTCAGCCTTAATGCAGTGTAATGTTATACATGGCTATCCAATTGTGAAAATTTGTAACCTTAGATTCTCCATTATTAACCTCCTATCTTTTGTACTGCTACATAGCTGTATTAAAAATAATTAAATAAGTTGGCATCATGTTCCTCATGTTTAGTTTAGGGTTATTCAAATAATAGTGAAAATAATATTTAATTCTCAAATGCTAATTTTTTATAATAATAATGGGTAATCAATTAATTAAATGATTTAAGTACCAATATTATAGTATGAGAATTCTCAAACATTAAGTTTGTAAAATAATAATATTATTATAATAAGTGAATATTTTTATGAGTTATAAATGATTGCAGAAGGGAAAGCAAATTATAAAATAATGTAAGCAAGTTGTGTTTTCTTTCTCTTTATTCAATAATTATAATTAATTAGTAGCTTTAATTTAAACTATACAAATATACTAAGAGAAAAATAATTTTATCTTTTTTGTAAATTATTTAAGATATATTTATTTACCATAAAAGAGAGATAACGTTTTATTTTTAATAGTATTTTTAAAAAGGAAAAAAAAATAGATTTTAATACTTTTCATAAATTGTATTTTTAATTAGATAGAGTTGTTCTTTTTTCTTTATCTCTCTTCAATGCAAAAATTGAATCAATGCAATTAACTTATTATCTTGTTTTTCTTTTGCAAGAATTTTTTTTAATTAGAGAGAAATGCCAATAACTTTATGATGTTAATTTGAGGGCTTGATTTGTTTTTCAATGTGTACAGTTAAGAAGGGAAATAGCTGAACAATTATATTTGTAAACATTTATCTAATTGATTGTTCTAAAAATTACCAAGTTAAAGACAGATAGTGATTGGTTTGTAGTCAAGCTTGTTCTAGAAAAAATAATAGGGATGAATAAATCCAAAGCTTCAATTGTCTGATAAGAAGTGGAGATTCCTAACTTAGTTGTTAAAGAGAAAGCAATCAAGTTTTAACCCAGCTGCTAAAGAAGAAAGAAGCAGAAGTCTTAACTAAACTGTTGCATAGTACAGCAGGAATGTTAACCAAGCTATTGCATAGAATAGTAGAAGTTTTAATTAAGCTTTTAGCATATTATGAGTTTAGTCATAAAAATGTTAACTATAATGAAAACTATGTGTTAAATTTAACTAAAATCTAGATATCTTTCTTCATGTAACCTGCCTTCACTAGAATAAAAAAGATGTTATCTCCTAAAGTAATCTGCAACCTTGTCTTCAACCTACAGATGAATCTCTGTCTGTGCATGTTTAACCTGGGAGATTTATTTTAAAAAATGGATAAAATTTTGCTGTTGTTTAACTTGGAAATTAAATATTGCACACCAGAAAAAGAACTAATTAATCATGTTCATGTGTAGAAATCTTCAAGAAAAAAAATTAACTGGAAATTATAATTGAAAGAAGGAATACACAGAAAAATCAAACTACAGACAAAGGGATTTTTTGTGCATGCACACTAAATTTTCATTTATAGTAAAATAGAGTTTTTTTGCTGTTATAAGAATTGATAAATTTAAATATTTTCATTAAATTAATATTTTTAAATTGTGAAACATTTTTATTTAAAATTTAGTCAATTTTATCTTCAAAATTATGAAATAGTTTTTAGAAAATTTAATTTTTGTTGTAAATTGAATTTTTTTAAAAAACAATTTTCTCTTATCATTTATTTTCCCTCCTAAAAACTTAACAAAAGGTTAATTAAGCTAAATCAAATATTGTTATCATTGACTTTTAGAATGTTGTTTTTCCAATTCTTAGTTACTTTAAAGAGATAATGTAATTAATCAAAAGTTAATTTATGAATAGAAATCAAATGATTATAATTTTTATGAAAATATATTTTTTGATGAAATGAATGTTTAAAATTTCAAACTATCATATCAGTTTTTTTATTGCTAATCAATTAGTTCTTAAATATTTTTTTAAAAAATATTTTTAGTATTAATTTCTTTATTCTATCCAATTCCTGTTTCATAAATTGAAGTATGTGTGACTTTATTTCATGACAGATTAATAGGATTTTTTTAATGATTGCAATAAAACTATTTACTTATAATAAAGTAAACCTAGGAATTATTTGAAGTGATTTATAACAAGCTGCTTTATTTATTTATCTCTTGCTCACAGTAACAGTTAATAGTTCTTGCTTTCTAATCTAGATTTGTGCATAACAGTTATATGGATTAGGAGTTTATGTTTAGTGTTATGGACATCTAGTTGATGATTATTTCATTACTTCTCAAATTCTGGATTATGCAAAAAAATATCCTTTAAAATTCATGTATTACATTTTATTTATTATTTCATTAGAAATTTATCTTATAGTTGTCCCATACATTAATGGTACTAAGTGGCCAGAGCATTGATAATGGTCAGGATGTTTTTAATATCTCAGCACTATTTGGTTTATTGTTGTACTTTGATGGAGTAGCACCAGATAATTATTGTTTGTTTTTCTGCCCTAGATTTCCCATACATCAATGGTACTAAGTGGCCAGAGCATTGATAATGGTCAGGATGTTTTAATATCTCAGCATTATTTGATTTATTGTTGTACTTTAATAGAGTAACACTTATGTATGTGCTTCCAGATATTACTGTTTGTTTTTCTGCCCTAGATTTGGCAGTGACTAAATAATTATCCTGGTCTATAGTTGATCACTTTCAAATACAGTCACAAAATTGACTGTTGATTTATTTTTATTGTTGATTATTCATGATGATAAATGATTATTACTTTTGTGTAATGTTAATAACCTAATGGTTAGTTCTGTGCTGATCTCTTATACTCATTCCTTTTATATTTAATTTCATATTTTGTTTATTTGGGGATGATAGTTTCCCATTTTCTCATAATTTAGCTCTAATGTAGTGTACTGTTATAAAGGCTATTCAATTGTGGAGCATTATAACCTCAGATTTTCTCTTATGAACACATATTTCCAGTACAGTTACAATTGTTACCCAGCTTGTGGGACCAGTACTACCATACTCTTGCAATATATATTGAATTAAATATTTTTATAGATTATTATTATAATAAAGAATAGAAATGAAAAGATAATATCCATGTAAATAGAGATAACCTTTACCCTTTGATGTTTCCTATAAATTATTAGTTACTACTAACTGACAATCTCTGAGGCTAAACAAGTTTTCTTTTAATCTGTAATAGCTTTTTGTTGGAGTTTCTTTATTATATATATGTACATAGCTGAATCAGTAAAATATGCTTGTTTGTTTAGCAATCATTTTTAAGCCTATTTATTTATTTTTTAAAACCTCATTTTAATTCAATAAAAAAAATATGAATGTGCTAGTGCTATCACTGGTCAGGCCAGCACATCTGAAGAAGAGAGGAGAATAATACCTCTTGAAACATTGTGCATATACTAATTTTTGTGCTATTACTAATAGTTGAATGTATTTGGAATATTTAAATAAAGTTCAGTTTTTCTAAAGACATTCCATACTCATATTTGATGATGGAAATAATCCAACATATAAATACAACTAAAAGACCATCATCACAAATCTTCAGGAAAACAATAATGGTATTTTATCTGAATTGAAACTGATACTTAAACTGTATTCTGACAGATTTTTTTGTTTTCACTTACTTTAAGACTTCAACTTTCACTTTAATCTTAAACCATTATTATTTATTAAAATATAATAAATTTGACCTCATTTGATAGATACTTTTGTTTAAAAATTAAACAAATCTTAAAAAATCACATTTAATTTTTGGAATTAGTTAAAAAATTAGATTTTAATCAAAATAAAGCATTTCATCATCAAATTTCAGATATAGCAGATTCAATTTGAAAAATGAACAAATATTCTTTGTTTGATGTTTGTTTTAAAAATCTGAATGAATTAATTTTAATATCTAGTAAGCCTATCAATATATGCTTTAAAAGTTTAAAATTGTTTTTTAATTTTTATATTTCCAAATGTTATCACAGACTGTTTAGTAGCAACACTTAGTTGTATTTTCCATGACTGTAATCTCTATGGTAACATTATTCAGAAGAATATATTGTTTTATATTTAAAAATAAAACATTTCTGTAAAAAATAAATATGTAATAATATATACGTATTTGATTTCCAATAATTATTACATAATTATTATACAAAAATAATTACAAACTTTTCAAAAAATCAAGTTTTTAGACCATCAAAATATTTTCTTGAAGTAATCTCCCAAAATTTGAGATCACCAAATATATAATAGGCACCCATCATCAAGGAGTTTAAAAAACTTTGAAGACCTGCTTACTTAATTATCCTGACATCTTTTTAATTTTTTTGAAATTAAAATATTAGGGAAAAAATATATGTGAATTTTAAAGCTGTAAAAAAAAAGATTTGCAAAAATTCTCATTAGAGGACAAAATCTGCAAATTCAATTTCTTAACTTCTGACTCCAAAAAATATAATGAAAAACAGAAAGATTAATATTAGATTAATTAAATAGAAAAATCACATAATTCAATGAAACTATGTTTAATCATGTAAAATGCTTAATATATCTAAAGTCAAAATTAAGCCAAATATTGCATTTATATAAAGATATTGATGAAACCGATTTAAAATTATAAACATGTGAAAAAAATAGCATCACTATTCAGCAATGAAATAGAATAATCAAATTTAATTTTTATAATTATTTAATAAGAAACAAGTTTTGTGGACTATATTGCTACATAAACAAAAACTTTACTGTAAAAAAATTGATTTAAGAAGAAAATCAATAACTATATATATCATAGGTTACCAAACTTTTTCAGGTCACTGCCCCCTTTGCAAAACATAAATTTTGTAATACCCCCCCCCACCAATATAACACTTTTCTGCATTCAATCTGTTTGTTATTTTTGATGTAAATAGCAATTAATGATACTGGATGATGCCTACCCTGTAATTCATATGATGCACACAAGATATAACATGATGTCAATGTCATGCATCAGAATAAGGCATCAGAGTAAATTCAATATCAATAACAAGAAAAAAAATTAATATTATTAATTTTAAGTTTAAATGAGTGAAATCAAACCAAAATTGATTATATTTCCTGATTTCTTCCTATCCAAAACTCTAATACCCTACTAATTGGTTCCATAAAATTTTAGGTGGTATATCTTTGAAAGGTTAAACCTAAACCTCACCTTTATGAGCCAGTTTGAGAAGAGAACAACATTTTCAAAAAGGAAATACCACTGCCAACAAAACAACAACAACAACAAAAACAAATCAGCATGTCAATAAATTTTCAATAATCACATACAGAAGATGATGATGATAATAATAATAATAATAATAATAATAATAATAATAATAATAATAATAATATATTATTATTATTATTATTATTATTATTATTATTATTTCATGCAAAGTAAGTTTCTCCTTTCTTAAATAGAATAGTGTATTAAAAGCAAACAACAGCATATATATATATGCCTTGGCATATATAATATATATATATATATATATATATATATATATATATATATGCCTTGGCATACACAAAAGCATTCCAGAAATAAATTTGGTAGAACTGTTTTAAAGTAGGAAAATTAAATAATAATTTATAGAGAAACAAAAAAATGCAAATAATAAAAAAATACAACAAAATTTATAACAACAAGACATAAAGATAATAAATAAATAAATAAAAATTATCCCATCTGGCTTCCTTCTGGCTTCTTTACACTAACCATCTCCGGACTTAGTACATTTTAAGTGTGTTATAAACCCTGACAATAAGGTGGTGAGGGACTCCCTTCTTCACAGCAAAAAATAGGCATTAAGGTGTTTATCATCATCAGCTAGCATGACAGCAACATAGGAGTCTGGCTGGTGAACTAACATTGGGAGTTTATTTCATTAGCATTTTAATGATAAAATTTAGGCATTTTTATACTTCTCAGCTTTCTCCAGAAATCTTTCTAGTAATGACAGCACACAATTCTGGACAGACTATAATTTGAAGCTTAGCTCAGCTTTGCCTTCTTTCATAAAGTTATCCACTGCTTTGCAACTAGAATATTTTTCTTAATTCAGCAAACCCTTAACCACCCAGCAAACAAAACATAGCAAGGAAAACAACAAACTAAGAAGAGACCCCCATCACCTGCTGAAAACCTTTTATAGCACACCTATAGCCATACAAATTGAGTACCCCTCTTTCACTATACAGCCATTATCTCCAATTTTTTGGATAATTGGTCATAACACAATTGTTATAGTTTTTTACACCTTTATATCTTTCATTTCTTTCATTTTCCACTGGGACTCTTTTAATTTCTTAAGGAGTTCCGTTTTACTTATAGTTTTTAATTTTAATACAATGGAAATAGCTTTTACCATCTTTACAAAAGATTTAAAACCAAAAAAAAAAAAAAAAACCAAAAACAATTTCATTCTCATAGTTTTGTAGTTAAATAGAGTTAAAAGGTGGGTGCTGGAGGGTTGCATTAGATCCTAAGATCTAGGTGCAGTGCTTTCAGATCCAAGGCTCCTCACTGATGAAGGCCACAAGCCAGAAACTAGTCTGGGGATATTGGATGAGTAGGCACTAGATAGGGATTTTATGCACAAGCCTTCTGGCATCCATTGATTGCTCTTGTTAGCACAAGATGGCACTACTATATGGAGAGTGTTGTTTTGTTTTGAATTGTTTAAATCTGAGATATGATAAATTTTTAGATTCTCTCAACTGATATTTGCCTTAAATTACTTTATTTTTTTAACAAAAAATATAATGCACAGGATAACCACTTCCATCTCTTAGTAAAATTTAAAATTAGCCATACAATAATAACCTACATCCCTTTTAACTTGTTAATAGAAAAAAAAAATGTGCAAAACATTTACAATTATTTCGACTATCCCCCCTTTTTATATATTCTTGCACATAAACAATTTATAAAATAACCATAAAATCGGCAAATAATATAAAAATTAACGGTTTGAGAGCGAGTTAAAGCCCACGATCGATGCGTCCGGAGAAAAGGCTAGACCACCTGAATGCCCCACCCCCACCCCCACAATGCTTCTAAACCCACTATCACCCCTTTAGAAGTCTTTGCTCCTACTGGGGAGCAGTGTCACCTACTTTGGGAAACACTGATATATATTACTAAAATAAATTAATATTTATTATAGATTCATATTTATTATAGATTAATATTTATTATAGATATATATATTCAGTGATAAAAATGAATTCAAGAATACGTGAACATTAAATATTTTCTTATTTTAAAAGATATATTAGAGATGATGATTAGAAGGAAATAAATCCATCTAGGTGCAATATATTAGATATTTTAAAGAAATAAATATAAAATATAAATTAGGCAAAATGGATAATGAGGTATTAGATATTCTTAAAGCTCAAATTGAATGTAAACAATATATGATATAATCACACAATAATCATGAATGGAATATAAACCCTAATATATTGAAAAGTAGGCGAGTCAGTGAATGATCCCAATTATCATTTACTATGAAATAATCGTGAAGGAGATTGGCTATTAATTAGATCACGTGAGAAGAATTCATTAGATCATGTGAGATATTTATGGAAAGACTTTATATCTCTATTTATTTATTTTTACTTTTGCTTTTCTTTTCTCTCATTCTCTTTAATATTTAAAAAAAAAAAAGAATCACGTTTAATTATAAATGCTTGAAAAATCATATATGTTTAAAACCTTGTAAGTTGTAAAGACGATGTTATATTTAAAAAAAAAAAAAACTTTAAAAAAAATGTATAATTTAAAGAGAAAATTCGTTTATTTTATCCTAAAGATATTTGCTGTTCATCAATGGATGTCAGAGCAAATGTTTTTTAATGCTATATATAGAGTTTAATTTCCTTCATTTTAGTATTTCACGTTAATTTAATTAAGACTGTTTGATATGGCAGTAAAAAATTATTCATATCTGTTTATCACTATACAAAATCTATTTTATCAATATCTTTAAAGGCAAATATACAAATTTAATTTCACGCAAGAGTTTTTTTATACAATAACTAGGAATTCCTTTATTTCGGAATTGATTAAAAAAATATAGGAAAAAAATGTATATTTATTACTTTCTAAGATGTTTTTTATTTTATTTAAGTCGAGATAAAGTGATCCAAAGGTAACCTTTAGTTTCAGTCTAAATTTTAATTACTTTTGAAAACATTGTGCTTGTTATTGTTTATTTAAAATTTTCAATATATTTCTCTTTCTTAAATCAACTTAAGAGTAGCTTAATAAATTTATTTAGAGTTTTTTTTTTAAATGCAGTAATTGAAAATTTTATTTTTTAAATGTGTAGAATTTTATTTTCTATATATATATATTATTGTCTATTTGTCTGCATTGAGTTTTTTCCTCCAAATTATACTATGATAATTTATTTAGATAATTATATCACAGCATGCAAAACTAACTATCCAACACTGGATAATTAAAAAAAGGCATATCACTTTATTGCTCGGGAGTTTGAGCGCCAGAGGCGATTCTGGGAGATCCCGATCCCAAGACGGACATTCTACCACCTACGCCAAACCGTGCATGGCATTGAACTACAATTGAGTAGATATTTTTAACTAGGAAACACAATAAGGATGTGAATATGTTTAAATCATTATCAACAAACAAAAGAAAGTATATTGAGTAATGCTTTTTCGCCTTCAATGTTTTTTTAATTAAAAGGAGGTAGATGCATGTTGGGAATAACAAGAAGAGATCGAAAACGCAATATATGGGTAAGAGAACAAACAGATGTTACTGAATTGAAAAAAGTAAAATACTGAAGTGGAGTTGGGCTGAACATATTGCTAGAAGTGATGATAAAAGATTGACAATTGAAATCTTAAACTGGATTCCAAGAGATTGTAAAAGACCCAGAAAGAGACCATATGTGAGATGGATTGATGAAATAAAAAAGTGGGCAGGAGTGATGTGGATAAGAGAAGCTAAAGATCGGAGAAAATGGATTGAACTTGGAGAGACCTTCATCCTGCAGTGGATTGATAATGGTTGTTGATGATATAGTAATATAGATAAAACCCTGCCTTTCACAAAAATTATGCTCCAGCTATATATAAATTTTTATTTTAGAAAATCTATTAACCTTCACTTATTTCACGTGTTCAATTCAACAAAGATGCAATTTTATAACAATAGACATTGAATAGTAAAGTAATTCATTTTATGTTTTCATCATTTTATTTTAGAATTTTATAGAACATTTTTAAATAACATTTTTCTCTTATGTTACACTTTTATACAATATATAAAATATATAAGGAAGCCGGTATTTCTCCAATCATTTCCAAGTTTCACTTTTTAAAACAAGAATGACAATTTTTTAAATTATTAATTAAATAATTTCAAAGTTTAAACAAGTCATGTAAATAATTAACACACACTTTTTTTTCATATGTCAAATGCGTTGCCGGGAAGCGAACCCGGGACAGCTGCTTGTAAGGAAGCTATGCTAACCACTAGGGCCACCAACATTTTAAATGTAAGTATAATACAATATACTATTTTGGTTAAATAAATAATTATTTTGACATAAAAACTAACTTTAACTTTTAAAATAATATCGTTTTCTCTTTCATTCTAATATTATCGAATAAATTTATATTAACTAGATGAAAATTTAAATATTAAAAATTATTAGATTAAATAAAATAAGGTTATATGATTATTAATAGTAGTGGTTATTATATATTATTTAAAATTATAAAATAAAATTAACAATGAAGATAGTAAAAACAAATTACGGCCTGCGTGGTTTAGCGCGGTTGGTAGAGTGTTTCGGATCGCAATTCTAGCGCTTGAAATCCTGAGCAATAAAGTCATATGTCTTTTTTTTTCCATATGTCATAGCATTGGCTGGGAGGCGAACCCACAACAACCGTCTGCAACTAACTGCTTGCTTGCAAGGCGGCTGCGCTAACTTCTCGACTAACAACGCTTGACCATGTTTTTTTTTAATGTTATATATTGTTTCACTATATATTTGATTTTATGAATGTTATTTTTATAGCACCGATATTACTTTATGTAAACAATATAAAATTCTAAACAATATTGAGTAACAAATTAAAATGTCTTTTTTTTCCATATGTCATAGCATCAGCCGGGAGGCGAACCCACAACAACCGTCTGCAACCAACTGCTTGCTTGCAAGGCTGCTGCGCTAACTTCTCGGCTAACAATGCTTGACTATGTTTTTTTTTAATGTTATATATTGTTTCAGTATATATTTGAATTTATAAATGTTATTTTTATAGCACCAATATTACTTTATGTAAAGTAACAAATAAAAATGTCTTTTTTTTCCATATACTCATAGCATCGGCCGGGAGGCGAACCCACATCAACCGTCTGCAACCAACTGCTTGCTTGCAAGGCGCTGCACTGACTTCTAGGCTAACAATGCTTGACCATGTTTTTTTAATGATATATATTGTTTCACTATATATTTGATTTTATGAATGTTATTTTTATAGTACCAATATTATTTTATGTAAACAATATAAAATTCCAAACAATATTGAGTAATAAATTAAAAATATATTTTCATTTCAAAACATTCATAGTAATCTAATTAGTAATTAAATATTATTCTTACAAGTTACTAAAATATGTCTTAGTATATTTTTGTTTATATAATCTATTATAAAAATTTGCTTACTGGTGTTTTTGGTAGTTTTCTTCTTGTTGGGGAGCGCATATTTGGTGATAGGACGGAAGGTGGAACAGACTTTGTTGGGGTGTCCTGGGAAGATGGCTGTGATATATGAGCTGGAGGAATGACTTTTTTTCTGATGGCAATCAATGGAGCTACACCTCCAGATGAGGATACCGGAAGAGATCCTAAAAAAATATTAATATATACATTATGTATAATGTCACAAATGTTTTGATGAGTAA
This sequence comes from Epiperipatus broadwayi, assembly GCA_028023455.1. Lineage (NCBI taxonomy): Eukaryota > Metazoa > Onychophora > Udeonychophora > Euonychophora > Peripatidae > Epiperipatus > Epiperipatus broadwayi. Next base: position 114,164 of record JAQFVV010012780.1, read on the forward strand.
ATGTAATTATTAATACTTTTGGGGGCCTTTTCTGTGTAAAAGAAAAACACAGAAAAACATTTGATATAAGTCATATCTATATATAATTTTAAGATAATTTACAGTTTAAAAAATAAAACATTTTGCCTTTATTTTTTAAATACAGCAATTAAATATTTGCAACTCATTTTAAATATGAATTGTGATAGCTGAAATGTAGATAAAATTTATGCAGAAGTTATTGAAAATCTGCAGTGAGCTATATGTAGACTAATAGATAATTACAGTATATGATATATATATATATATATATATATATATATATATATATATATATATATATATATGTAATAAATAAAGGTTGATATCTGTATTGGTTTCACAATATAGTGTAATATACAAAGTCAATATATATATCAAAATAATAGTACAATTTATATACCAATTCCATGATAGTTCTTTTAAAGAAGTACTTTCGACTATGCACTTTGGTAGTCTTTATCAACTATATAATTAAAGTATATCATAGATATGTGGATGATGTTTTTATTTGTGGAAAACAAGAATTAATAATCAATTTATTTAATGAATTAAATGAGATTAAGGATATAAAATGGGTTATAACTAAAAAGAAAGTTACAATTCCATAAAATTCTGTAGATATTCAAGTTACTCTTAATGATTACAGTTCCTGGATTATCTTATGTTAATTAAACCAATTGAAACTAGAGGTTTTATTCCATATGAATCACATGTACCTATGTGTCATAAGCTGTCTGGATTGAAATCATTCTTATTTTGAAATGAAAAATTATGCAAATATTCTAGTGATAAAATTAAAAATGTACATTTATTTGTGAATGACTTGTTGAAAATTGGTTATTATAAAAATGCTATTGCTAATATTATTAAAGGATTTAAAAGAAATCAACACTATAATAAAATTAAAAATAAAAATATCAAAATGAAATGGATTTCAATGCCATTTATATCAGATGAGCAGGTCAAGTTTATTAGGAAAATTTATAATGGTTTGTGTCATATTGCTCTTCCGATCTCTACAAATAACATAAATAGATTGCTTAATAATTCTAAAATTCAAAATTCAAAGTTTAATCAAAATTCTATTATATATAGATTGATATGTGGATGCGGCATACAATACATTGGTGAATCTAAGTGTACATTTGAGAAGAGAATAAAAGAACATAGAGCGTCGTTTATATAATAGAATTCAAAAAGAGAATAATATGGAACAGATGTAAATAAACCTTCATCATCTGTTATATTTGATCATAATAAATCTTGTCAATATGGATTTAAATTTGATTATAAAAATATGAAAATTATTCAAATTGAACGTTGTCATAATAAACGTAAAATAAAAGAGGCTATGTTGATTTCAAGAAATCGTCAAATGTTAATGAATCGCCAGTCATCAAATGTTAAGATAACAGAATTGTGGGAAATCTGAATAGAACTATGGGTATTGTTAAGGGTTGTCTCATTTTGATTATTCAACGTTATATAGTTGATAAAGACTACAAAGTGTATAGTCAAAAGTACTTCTAAAAGAATATAATTTATATAAATTGTACTGTATTTTGATATATATATTGATTTGTATATTACATATATATATATATATATATATATATATATATATATAATTTAATACTTATAAATACAGTAATCAGATATATCTTAAAAATTTTATCCACTTAGAAGGCTTTCAACTATCCTCATAGTTTTTGTCAACTAACACTTTGAAATTTCAAAATGTTAGTTGATAAATACTACAAGGACAGTTGAAAACGCTCCTAAGTGGATACAATTTTAAAAATATATTTGATTACTGTATTTATAAATATTCAATTATATATTTATATATATTACTTTGAAAAAATACAGACATCAAATTATATATATATATAATACTCACACTAAGATGGCATCTTAAGCCAAGAATACTGTGACATATATTAAGCTATGCATAATTTTTGTTCTAATTAATATACTTTTAATTTTTCATCATTTAATCTATTTGTATATGTAGAGATATAGTGAAATTTTAAGTCTTTTCAGAGAAAGATAAAAAAATATTGTACTCTCTAAGTAAGATAACTATGCATTAATTTATCAATGATTTATTGAATAACTAGCTAGATTAGCTCTAAGCCAGATATCTGGAAATATTTTAAACTTGCTTGGAATCAATTTCCAAGTTTATCCAGACTCATAAACATGATTGTAGACAAGACAAATGGGTATACTAATCATTGTATTACAACCTTCACATACAAACTCATATATGTCAAATAATTAATGACAGCAATTTTATGCATATGAAATCCCATGGAAGACAACTACTCTTCACTCATGCTATAAAATTAACATGTACTCTCCCATCAACAAATGTTTTAAAAGCAGAGTTAGTCCACTTACATTGAAAGCTTATTCTTTAAGTAAACCAATATTTATTCACCATCCTCATATATAAGCTTGATCTTATTGCAAGCGTGATTTTTAAATTGGCGTATTACTTGAACAAGTTCAAACTATATATCACAGGGAAATGTTTTTCATTTTTAACTACTTATAACACTGAATTTTATTATTTGATATATATATTAAAAGTAAGAACTTTTATCTTTCTTGTGATATATAATCTGAATCTGTGCAAGTAACAGGTGGATTTAAAAATCAGTTTTGCAATAATATCAAGTTCTAAATTCCAGTACAGTCAATAAATGTTGGTTTATTTAAAGAATAAGTACTAAACATAGGTGGATCACCTATGCTCTTAAAACATTTATTGATAGTAGAGTAATAATTAATTTTATAATGCAAGTGTAAAGAGCAGTTGCCTTCCACAATATTTTATTTATATATAATATGAAAATTGATGATCAAATTTATTATCAAAGCAGAATATTATTATTATTATTATTTCAAAATGTTATTAATTTTATCATATCATAATTTGATTTATTTACTTCATGTTAGTTTTATATCTTATCTTAAATATAGTTGTACTTTTTGATTTGAACTTTGGTTAGACACAATAGGTGGAACAATGACTTATACTAGAAAATATGTTTTAGATTTATCATATTATATGGCTTTATAATTTATGGCATTAAAAGTTTACTCAAGTTAGATGCGTGTTCCATTATTGAATTGATTTTCATTTTTTTAAATCATCACAAAATATAAGAATGTTCATGATATCCGTGTTTTTTTTGTGGTCACTCTTAATATCAATGCTGTTTTAGTAATGCAGTCCATTTAATGTATACTAAAAAGGAGATTTAAGATCAAATATTCTCTTAAGCAAAGATTTCTATGTCAAAAACTTGGTTATCTTTAGGAATATTTTCTTACTGTTTTCATCAATTTTTTTAAAATAAGTTTTTCTATCAACTCTAGTGTTCAAATTTACTATTGCAGTTGTTTCTTTTAAAGCTTTTTCTACCAGATAATTGCCTGAATTGGCCTTTATCTCATATTATTCTTTACTAACTATAACTATCTTGCCTGTTTTAATGAAAAAATGTACTACTTTTTTGCTTAATGTCTATTTGATCATTGATAGAAGTCATTTAGTCAACAGGCTGATCTAAGTGTTTTATATTGTGTCACTTTTATTTTAAATGTTTAATTTTTTTTTCAGAAGAATCCTATACTTCACATTAATTGCTATTACTGGTTTTACATTTACATTGATATTGTTCAACATGCCTTTTTTCTATGATGTTCTTTATTTTCTTTTTAATTTGTGCTAATAATCGGGTATTGTACTTAATACTAAGATTTATGCAAAGATTTATTATTATTTGAATACTACAAAATACAAATAAAATGGAATTAAAAGAGATTTGAACATGACCACATATGAGAAAAATAAACAATCTCCAATATATGTATTTTGTGCTCAACCTGCACTCATCAGTTGGTCTGGATCATCATCTCTCACACATATATACAATCAGTGCTTGGTTTATAGTAAGATTCCAAATATACAAACTTTAATAGATAACCTTCAATCCTATCCATTTTCCAACTCTTTAATCATCAGTCCATATCATTAAAAATCTGATGATGGAATGCTCAAAGCCCTTGTTGATGCCAATATTATTATCATATTTGACCTTAGGTCATGTTTACCCCTCATATGTAGGACTTTAATATGTTCATTTAAATACAAGGAAGAGGAATGGCCAATATACAGGCTGCATAATAATATCTGAATACAAGTATATTGTATAGACTTAAGCTAGATGTAATTAAAAGACATTTGGACACAGGCATTCAAGTTTTTTTCACTTATCCATTCTATCTTATGCAGCCAATGCACATGACCACATACATGTGAACAAGATAAATGGTCTCCAATATACATAATTTATGCTGAACCAGAACTCATCATCATTTGGCCCAGATTATCATCTCCCATATATATATAAAATCAGCCCAGATTATCATCTCCCATATATATATAAAATCAGTGCTTGGTTTATATTAAGATAGCAAATCTACAAATAATGGACAGGATTCAATCATGTTCATTCTCCAACTCTTCAACCATTCATTTCTTTAAGAAACTGATGATGGAATGCTCAAAGCCCTTGTTGATGCAAATATTATTGTCATACCCATTGACTTTAAGTCAAATCCCTTTTGATTACATCTAGCTTAAGTATATACATTATACTTAATTTAAATATTACTATGCAGCCTGTATAACTGCTGACACCACATTTGTAGGACCTTAATATGTCCATTGAAATACATAGAAGATGGATGGGCATTATACAGAGAACATAGTAATATTTACATACAAGTATATAGTGTACACTTAAGCTAGACATAATAAAAGGGATTTGATTTAAGGTCAACATTATGACAATAATTTTGGCATCAACAAGGGCTTTGAGCATTCCATTATCAAATTTTTAATGATATGGATGGTTGGAGAGCGAACAAGATTGAAGCCTGTCCATTAATGTTTGTTGATTTGCTATCTTAATACAAACAGAGCATTGATTATATATATGTGTATATATATACAAACAGAGCATTGATTATATATATGTGTATGGGATATGATGATCTGCAGCAAGTGATGAGTGCTGGTTCAGCACAAAATACGAATATTGGAAACCATTTTTCTTTTTCACATGTATGTGGTCATGTGTATCGACTGCATAAGATAAAATGAATAAGTGAAGGGAGTTTGAAAGTCTGTGTTCACATCCCTTATAATTACATCTAGCTTAAGTACATACACTATACTTGTATTTAAATATATATATATTTATAACTTTATGACATAATGGATATTATTTATCCACAATCTGAAATTTAAATCCAGGCTGCCAAAAATTTCCACCAAGCATTTAGTCAAAGTAATTAACATCCAATTTCACTCAATAAATAAAAATCTAGCTATTTGTAGATAAGAATAAAATAAAAATTGACAAAAAATAAAAATCTTTTTTCATCCAAAAAATGGCAAGCCATATCGGTGTCTAACGCTTTCTTCTTCACTTTTTTTGAAATGGAGACTACTGTGGAAAAATTTGTTTCTGAAAATGGCTACTTAAAATATCTTTTTTTTTTTATAAAAAAAACTTTCACGCACATTAAAATAACTTAAAAGCACGCAAGAATATAAAAGACAAAATAGAATGGAAAAATTAAAAATAAATTAACGATATATATTTCTTCTTTATTATTCGCAGAATGTTTCAAAATTGGCTGAAACTTCGGGCATTAAGATAATCGCAGACACAATTCTCCTCATACGTTGCATTAATAAAATTAGTTGAACTATTTTCCTAAGGGGCTACATTGGAAACAATTATGACAGGATGGTTTAAAGGCTTTTGCAATTATTTCTTTTTGGAGTTTGTATAAGTAAACGAAAAGCGCAATTTGTTAGCTTTCGTATAATTTAGTTTTGTAGAAATTTCAAAAAATAATCAAAAAAGTGATTTCTATTAAATTAAAATAAAACAATTCCATTTAGAAAAAAAAAAATTTAAGCCATTTATCTAGATATTAATCTGTATGATTATTTTGTTTTCATCTTTTTTTATTATTTTATATAGTATATATAATAAATATTTTCTGGCAGTTTACTTTTAATTCGTAAAAAATGGAAATTAATGAAAAGATAATGCTAAAATATTATTTCCATTGCAAATTAATAAAGAGCGAGTGTTGCATAAGATGTTGCGTTGTCATGGTTACCAAATAATATTCACATGCTTAGAACCGACTTAGACATGTAGATGGAAATTTATTATGCTAAGTGAAAATTTAATTAGGATTTTACCTCTGTTTACTATATTAGACTATGCAGCATCCTGATCTAAATGCAGAACAAAATAGATTGGACACAACATGCTGCATCATTCTATATTCAAATCTATATTTATTTTCCTAGTTACTTATATTCATATTATTTATTGTATAGTACAATTGCTAATCAGCAACTCTTGTACCTCTATCAACAGTGCTTACTAAATACTACAGAAAAGTCATACCTTTTAGGATGCATATTTATCTTTTTATATACTTCGGTTGCTACCTATGTTCATACTGTATGTAAGTTTGAGGTATGCAACACTTCAATTATAACTAACTAAATGATCTAAAAAAACAAGAAGAGCTTGGAAACCAAATTCCTTTAAAGAAATATTAAAAACCATTGTTTTAATATTAGGTTAATTAATATAAACGATAAAAGTAAATAAAAATTAAGAAGGAAAATAAAACATATTTACAAGAGGTTAATCCTGGATAAATTTGATCTAATCAATTCTATTATTGATGGGATTACTTTTCAATTAAAAAAAAATCATAAAATAGTTAGTTTATTTGTTTTTATAATTGATCAAATTATAAATAGTTTATATTTATGTATTACAGATTAATACATTTCATCTAATGAGATGACACACATTTGCATAACATTTAGGATCAGAATATTATTAAAATCGTATACTAATTACAGCTATCACTTGTAGTTGTTGTTTTAAAGGGGAAAACTTTTGATGCATTATATAAGTTAAAAATTTTTTATTTAATGTTTTTTATAAATGATTTACATGTGTACTTAAAGATAAGTTTTACTTAACATATCATATGCAATGTTTATCTTTTTTATAACCAATATTCACAAAAGCACTTAATAGCATCCAATAATTTTTCCTGATTTTATTTATAAGATGAGAAATAATTGAGAAACTTTTTCATGAAGTTTCATATTAGCTATCTTGTTAAAGACTCATGGGAGATCCTTATTTCCTAGCACTAATTATTAAACCATTTAAAGCTGATATGGGTACAGTATACATAGTGATAGGAAAAAAGAGCTGTCTGAAGGCAGTATTTGTCACTCTCTTAACATTTAAGTTTTTTCATACTTCTAAACAATAAGTTAACTTTCTTTACTTTGATGAATAAAAGCAAGTTATTATGAAAGAATTATCAATAAGTTTGGCTAAATTCTGACCATGTTGTATCTTACTTATTCATTGTATGCAGGAATATTTATAGTCATTTACAATTTTAAAATATGTACATTACTTAATCCTATGCTCATAACCACTACATTGTTACCTCACTTTCTGAGTGTGTCAAATGATCATTAAATGAATTTAAAAACTTATTTTGATAGAATTTCTCAGAATGCTTTAGATATTTATGAAGAATTACTATCATCAATCAATTATGTATGACTCCCTTACAAATCAACAATTGTAAAATCTGTGGTTAAAAGTATAAAAGTTATTTTTGTATAAAATGTTTTGAACTACATGAAGTAATTTTTACCTCGTCTCAAGGCCTTGGCTCGGATAGCTTTCATCATTTCCTGGGCCTTGATTTCTGCGCTTTTCTCTTTCGGCCTGTAATAAAAAATAGAAACAAGTCTTAAAACAAATATAAATAAGACAAATTATTAAAGGGAGTATAATCTATTTTGAATTTCATTAATTATATATAATAAATTTTGTATATATATTTTATTATGCTTTATGAAGTATATAATTATTCTTTCTTTGATGTTTTTGATTTTCCTTTCAGCTTAAATCATTTTCAATGTGGTGCATCACAATCATAACTGTTTTACTTCATTCTGTATCATGTTTTATGTGGCTGTTATTAATAAATAAATGATCTGTGATTAATATAACTGGAAAACAATATCTTTTTATTCAATCAGTAATTGAATTTCTAAATTTAACATTACTACTAAAAACACAAGGATAAATTAAATATGTAAGAAAAGTAAACATATCCCAAGATGCATTTCTGGCAGAATGCCATCATCAATTGGTTAAATCCTTGCTTACATATATCTTAATCATCATATTTAAATATTTATCTACAGCAAACAATTATAGTTCAGTTATAAAGGTGACAATGCACATATTTTAATACTATTATCTAAAATAAATATTAAAGATGATTTATTAATGTTTTTTTAAATAGCCTATAAATTATTATTGAATTTTCTGACCAGAAAAAACAGCAACATAAAATTCAATTAAACATCAATATATATTGTAATAGAGTACATTTTTCTCAAATTGATGGAGATTTTTTTTTATTAAATTAAAAAAAAAAGATTTTATCTAAGAATAAATAAACATTAAAAGCATAAAGCTAAAATACTCAATAAATAATCAAAATTACCCCCAATCCAAAATTCATCCAGACTAGCCAAGAAAGTAAGTAAGGGCTAAATTTATTATCATATTAATTAAATTTGAGTTAATTAACCAAAACTCATTATTTATTTTCATTATTTTCCTAATCTGTAACTAACGATTTTTAGTCTTTGGGGACCTAATAGTATAGATGACCTTGTTTATATATATGTGAAAAATAGTTGTTTGTGCATGCACACAAAGTTTGTATAATAGCATTAATTTTATTTTTTCTTAATTCAATTGCTTTATAAAATTAGGTTTTTAAAGAAAATGATTCATTGTTTTTGTTATCAAACATTTATTATTTTTCTTCGTCTTCAATTGATGTCGCACATAATAATTAGTTAAGAATTGAAGATTGTGATTGGTTAATTATCAGAAATATTCTAAGGAAGTATATTTTCGCATTTTGATGAAAATTAAAGATGTCACAAAATTTACTACAAACTTTAAAATAGTCTTTTAAAATCTTTGTTTTTGAAATCTAGTAAGGCATATTTTATATATATTGGGTGTGTGTGTGTGCTAATTACAAAGGACTCAAAAAGAAAAAGAAATTGTATTCTCATAAAAAATGGACCTTGCTATTTTTGTTTTCAAAAGAATGTGCCTATAAAAGCTATCACATGTGAAATATCTCTCTCTTAATCTTCCAGAGGTTGCAGCAGATCAGAGAAATATAAAAAAACTCTTTTCTTAAATATATATATATATATCCTGTATACATTTTGGTTGTGCATTTGCATATAACTATTACTATATCATAATGTTTAAGCTGTCATTTTGGTTATTTTGCATAATTCATAAGGATTTGAGATACTCAATGCTTTAGTAAATTGTATCTGAAAGAATCTGCAATTTCTAAAGTCAGAGTTAGTGTGTTTATGACAATAATTTAAAGATTGCAACTGAAAAAACGTGCATCTTATTATATAAATGTAGTAAAGATAAATTTAAAACATTATTAATTTCTTTTTCATATTTCATCATATAAGAATAAAGAATAAGTCTATCAGATATACATAATCACCATTGCAATTTTGTTTTGACTATGAACTTTTTATTTTTATATTATTTTGCTTAATAATTTATAAGCTGTAATTACAAGGAGCATATATTTTATAATATAAATATGGTAAAGGCAAATTTTCAGCTTTTTTTTTTTATATTTCAGCACATAATTTCCTCAGGGTTAGAAGCAAACTTATCAATCAAAGGCTATACAAACAGCAGAAAAGTTCATAGTTGGATAATAAATTGCAATATAAAACTTTTAATAAATAGAGAATACTAATAAAATTGACTTGATATTGCATTTATTTGAAAAGTAAAAGTATATTAGTTTCTCATACTTAGAATAAAATGGTCATTTCTACTATATGCCAAACTATACTAAAGTGAAAAATATATATTCTAAAAAATCTTACAATGGAATACATTGAAGATAAATAGAAATAATGAAAACATAAAAAAGTTTCCAATCGATTATTTATAAAAATACTCCAATTTAAACTCAACATAAATAATAGCTGCTAAAGTAATTTTACTCAAATATGTTTTTACAGTATTGTTTACCTTTAATGAAAATCTTTCAAACTGATAATCACTTTTAAATAATAAGAAATTCTTATTAGTCTTGTATATAATTTTTGTAAAATAATTCTTTAATGAAATATATAATTTACATATATTTGCATTGTTATAGAAAATATTAATGCAATTCATTAAGAATAAATGTTATTTTTACATTATGCGAGTTTTTATTATAAAGGATTGAGTGTAGGAGATGAATATTGAAATACATGTATGTGTATATAATATTCTAACATTACTTTATTTAATCTTTTTATATTGATAATTTACATGCATGCACAAGGCTGTGTGTTCATTTATTTATTTTACTGATTTGTGCCAGAGAAGAAATAAAACAATTTCTAACAAGATACAAATATTATTGGGACTAATTTCTGTTATTTAAAGTTCAAATAACAGTTAGCAGATAAGTATTTACTTACATCATATGAATATTTATTACTTTTCTTAGTCAATTGAATTAATTGTTCATTTAATTTTTTTGTATTTGAAAATAGATTATGCCTCATGTCACTCTTTTTATTGTGTGCTATTGTTATAAAAGTGTTTCCTATATTTTTGTGATCCAAATATTTATGATTACATCAAAATTATGTCTCCTCTATAATACTAGCTAAAGTTATTTATTGAATGAATGTATATTGTAAATAGGGAAAAGTTTAAAATCATCATTTTAGGTAATTTTAATTTCTGGCACCTCGAAGAATAATATAGTTATTATTATTTGTATTACTTTAAATACAAGCATATTTTATATACTTGGAATCTGGATGCAATAGTAATTAATGTTATTAAAATGCTAATATGTATATTTAAATATTCACATTTTTAAGTACTTTTGATTCCATTTGTTAAGAAAAAAATGAATTTGTTATTAAGGGTGGGAATGCACATGATGTAATACCAGAGGATTCCACATTATACCTAATAATTAATAACTCAAGGGGATATTCTTTCTTTTTTACTTTTCTTAAACTTACTTATTGCACTGACTGGTAATTATCTTTATATTATTTATTAAATCCATAGAAATTATAAAATGTGTGAACTATGAATTACATGTTTATTAACTTTATTCACAGTTTGTCAATATGATTAGTATTTTATTTAAATTTTTAGAACATGTACATTGATTGTATGAAATATTATCTCATTTAGAGTTGGTCCAATAGTGTGTTGATGGATTTATGGTCATTACGTTCAGACATATCTACTTTCATGATTATTGTATAATGTAATTGATTGTGAAAAATAAAATCACCTAATCTGAGTTTTAAATAAGAGTGACTTATCTGAATAAAGATATTATCAAACTATCTGTCATTTGAATAAGAATTCAAATAAACCACTTTTTTACATTGGAATACCATTAAACTTATTAGCAGTAGAGACAAACAAAATTTTAACTAAGAGATACAGTTCTTGAGCAACTAATAATTAAATATACACAAAACAAATTGTACTTAATTGTATTAATAAAAGGATATAGGAGAAGTCAGCATTATAATAATAAAATGCTAGTGGTGGGTATTTTTGAAGAGGATAATAACTACTGATGGACTTTATTACTAAAAAAACTCAATAAACAAATATTTTATTAGTACCACTTTTATTTTTTTTTCTTATAACATCCCATAAAATGGTAGATATAAAAGAAAACAAAAATATTATTACTGAATTACTAAACAAATTGAAGTAGATATTAGAAAAAAGTAAATAAAATTGGGAAAAAATAAAAAATGTATGAGCATAATCAAATTGACACCAAAACAAAGTAGCATTATAAAGAAAATTATAGACCAAAAATGTGATACTAAGAGTCAAGATACATTGAAATTAATATTATGGTGCAGTATAAAATAAATACCTCAAGAAGTATGAAATTAAAAAAGATGAGACAAAAAAGAGATTGGAGCAATGTAAAAAAAATGGGAGAAGAATATAAAAAAAAAATCTGGGAACAAAAAAAAAAACATGATTCCAAAAATACAAGTAAATTAGAAATATTTAAAGAAAAAAAATGGAAAATTTAATTAAAAGGAACACCAACTTAAGGAAAATCTTTAACATTATGTAGATTTGAAGTTAAAGAATGTTCAGGAAAACATACAAATAATGAATGAAAAAAGTCTATAATGTAATCAAGAATGAAGAGCCTTGATGGATTTCATATAAAAAGCATCTCACTGGTCTGAAGAGAGTCATGACATATGAAAATACAGATGAGGACTGAAGTGAGGAGCATTGAAGATTAATATTATCAGAGAATAATTAAATACAAACAAGCAATCAAAAAAGCTATTGAAGTTAAAATCTGAATATACAAAAATTCAGTATCTTAAAACAGATTCTCATTTGAATATAGATTAAATAAAACAAGCATCAATACAATGCTGTTTATAAATATAATTTATAAAAAATTTTAAAAAAGTGATTACCATTTTTAAAAAAAGGTCAAACTTATATTTAAAAAAACCTGCATAGAGAATTGTTTTTTAACAAGAAATGCATGAAACACAAATGATTTTATCATATAATACAAATGGGATATTCTAATCATGAATATAATGCTTTTTTTGACTACGAATCCAGGAAAAGACTCATATATAAATGTTTAGAGTTAATATACAAAAAGATGTTTAGTCACTTTACATTTTAATAATATAGGTGCAGCATTTCTTGAATTTCTAATTTATGGCCATGGATATTGAAATATTGTATTTTACTCAGATTATATTACTTGAAAAAAATTAGGTGCAAAAAATCATCAGATACTTATATATGAATTTTCTACTATTGGAACATGTCACCAAATATTTAACTCAATGTAAAGAAATTGCTGAACCACTTTTAAATCCAGCTTGTTTACTTGGTTGGTAGAAATCAAATGTTCTCTGAAAATGAGGTGTAATTATCTTGGTAAAACTTTTGTATCAAACTGATAAAATGTTCATAGGTCTGTAATTTCTAATATTTTCTTTATCACCTTTTTAAAATATTAATATTAATACTAAATTCTTCCAATCATCTGGTACATTTTTATCATTTAACATTTGATACATAACTTTGCTAAAAAAATTTCTATTTCTTCACCTGCTTCTTTTAATATATCAATTATAATTCCATTGTTACCTGGAGCTTTTTCTTTTTTCATAAATTTAATTGCATGTCTCACATCTTCATTTAATATTCCGGGCAATTCAGAAAATATAATAGATATAGGAGGTATTTGTTCTTTAATTACAATATAATTCTTGATAGAAGTCTTTTACCCATTTCATGATATCATCTCTCTTTTTAGTAATAATTCCATCTTTTTTTTATACAGATATAAACTTTTTACCAATATCAAAATGTTGTTTTACGCTCTTGAAATTTTTATTCTCTTCTACAGCTTTCCTTCCTTGATTTAAAAGTTGTTTTAGTATAGTAGATCATATCCAGGTATTGAGAGAAGTTATAGAAAGAACAAATGAATATAAGTTGCCAATATGCTTTGGATTTGCAGATTATGAAAAGGCATTTGATTCTATAAATATTTCTTCAGTGATTAAAGCATTGTATCATCAAGATATAGATCCTGGATATTGTCATATTTTGAAGAATATTTATAAAAATGCAACAGCAACAATTAGATTACATAATGATACTGGAACATCAACATTGAGAAAGGTGTAAGACAGGGTGACTTCATATCTCCAAAACTTTTTACAGCAGTGCTGCAAAAAGTATTTTGTGGATTAAAATGGGAAACTAAAGGAGTGAAAGTAAATGGAGATTATTTAAGTCATTTGGATTTTGCAAATGATCTAGTTGTTTTTTCAATAATGTTTTATAGCTGCAGAAAATGTTGCAGGAGTTATCAGATGAAAGTAGGACTAAAGATAAATGTTAAAAAGACTAAAGTAATGTCCAATGGATTTTCTCAAAATATGAAAATAAAGATTGATTATGATGAGTTAGAAGAAATTAACAGTCTACAAATACCATGGGCAGATGATTAATACAGATGGAAACATAATGGATAAATTAATCATAGAATTAAATTTGGTTGGAGTGCTTTTGGTAGAAATAACTTGATATTAAAAATAAATATGCCTATGTGTTTGAAATGGTTTTTAATAAATGTGTTTTACCAGTTCTTATTTATGGATCTGAGATTTGGACACTTAGTAGAAGAGCAATACAGAGACTTCAGACTACTCAAAAAGTATAGAGAGTTGCATGTTAGGAGTAACAAGAAGAGATTGAAAGTGCAATATATATGTAAGAGAGCAAACAGTTGTTACTGACCTCATTGAAAAAATTAAAAGACTGATGTGGAATTGGGCTGGAAATATTGCTAGAAGAGATGATAATAGATGGACAATTGAAATCATAAACTGGATTCTAAGAGATTGTAAAAGACCCAGAAAGAGATCACATGTGAGAGGGATGGATAAAATAAGAAAGACAGCAGGGGTGATGGGAAGAAAGGAAGTTAAAGATCAGAGAAGATGGATTGAACTTGAAAAGACCTTCACTTTGCAGTGGATTGATGATGGTTGATGATGATGATGAAAGGAATTGCTGATAAATTGGTTTTAAAGAATGATCAACTGCAAATGTTTATAAGCAATTGAAGAAATTTTGTTTGCAAATGGAATTGGGTTACAAGAAGGAAAGCATAATACTTCATTGCTCAAAATATTTTGTAACATTTTCATGGTCCTATAGATTTTTTGTTGGTTGAAGAAATCAATATTTTAGAAAATATGATAAATAAAAAAGAATTGAAGATCATCAAATCAAAATTAAAAAAGCAAAAAATTTCCACCTAGTCTACAACAATAAAGATACAAAAATATTTGCTCCTATAACATGAGAATATTTACATTTTTCCCTCTTCACATTCTGAATATAGCCAATGCATGTGCAAGGAGAGATGTAATGGTATTCGTTTTTATGGGTTTTAATTTCAGTAAACAATGCAAATTACTATTGCATTTCATATAAATAAGCAGTCAATTGTAAAATAAAGGAATGATTTTTTTTACCTGTTTGAAAAGAGACATAGAATTTAAGAAAGTAAAAAATTTTAATTTCAAAGAGGAAGAAGAGGAAGGAGAGTGGTCGTAAACTGTTTACATTAACATTTGTAAATAATTTGATCACAGATTTAAAACAATTCCTTAATAAATTGGATTAAGGAATTCTATAAAATGCAGTCTATATAATTTTCTAACTGAATCTATAGGTACAAAAATAATTAATAAGTAGTCAGTTCAATTGTATAATAAGAAAACTTATTATAAAAAAAAACATTTAAAAAAAGCTTACATTAAAATTTAAAAAATACCATAATATATAATATTATATACTATAAATATTTAGATATATATAAGACCAATCTTCGTAAAAGGTTTTTATTTTATATTCTGTTTTTCATTGAAAATAATCCCATTGCTCATTTACCTTAACTATTAATTAGCTTCTTGCTGCCAAACTAGAAATGTTAGATATTAAAAAAATAGCAAACATTTAAAAAGAGAGCCGTATGCAAATTGACGAAGGTGAGGAAAATGCAAATGGCTGAGAATTATCAGTAATATTGATCTTGAATGCTTAAAGAAGAGAGATGCATTGTTAGTATTTTCTAAAGGTTTGTGATGATGGCGTTTTAGTTGTATTTTTATATTGGACTATTTCCATAATCTACTATGCATATTGAATGTCTTTAGAAAAATTAATTTTATTTAAATATTCCAAATACATTCAACTGTTAGTAATAGCACATCAAACAGGTTAGTATATGCACTACATTTTGAGAGGTATTATTCTTCCCTCTTCTTTACATGTTGCTGTCCTGACCAGTGAAGTACTATGCTAGTACAGGAATCAAACCTGAACACTTAGATTCTTGAGTATTGAATTTTAAGATAACACTCTAACCAGCTGAACCATCCTGCCAAAGGCAAAAGTCAGTAGAAAATTTCATATACTTATCTATGAGGTTCCTTCTTTCTCCACTTTTTCTTCTTAAAAGTAAAGTTGATTAATGGTTTCCATACATTATGTATATTCACACTAGATTGACTTATGGGATTGTTTGCCATTATTATGTGAATAGATTCGTTAACTTTTCTTCTTTGTACCTTTTCTTCTCTATCCAATATTTTGTGTTTTCCCAATTGAACAGATGCACATTGGTATATACATGGTCTGTATTTGCAACATTTAAATAGCATCAATTTTTTCTAAAGAATTCAATACTCATATTAGATGATAGAAATAGTCCAATATATAAATATAGATGTACTGTTAGTCATTTTCTACCAAGCAATGTTTAAATCAATCACAGTTAATCAATGCAATATTAGGCAGCTTTTAATTTGTTTCTTTCACTAATATGACCTACACCCAGTAACTTTCTACTTATTTGAGAATCATTGCTAGAAAATGTATAGTTTTTTTAGCAGAATTATTTTATTGTTATGGAAATAAGAAGAAAAAATTTATTGTATACTGAGATAGTAAAACCTATATAAAAAAAACAGATAAAAATAGGAATAAGTTAAATGATTATATAATATAATTACTTAGTAGATTATTTAATAGTAATATTAGTGATTGTTGTATTTGATGATAGTAGTGAAAAAGTTTAACATCAGTTATTACAGGATTTTTTATTGTCATCATTATTTATTATCCCATTGTCATATTGTTATGTTAGGGGGAGGATATCCTTATATATTTATGTTATCCAGCACTATTGATCACATGATCTAATATGTAAATTAATGCTCTAATTTGACCATGATTATCATTGTCACAATTGATTAATCATTTAGTTGATTTTTTTTGTTCCATTACATAATTTGGTTTATTAACTCATATTATTTGCAGTATAAACTGTGATAGAATATCATCAGTGTATACATATTGTACGATCGGAAATGTTATTGGTCTATGTAGAAAAATGATAGTTATTCTTTTTTTCTTAGCAAAGCTGAAGGGATTGAATCGTCGCTTTTCAATCCCTTCTCCTTCACTTCGCACTAACACATCTCTCTCACATCGTAATAATCATTCACTAGTCACTAATTAATAATTTTCAAACTTGTCTTTTATATTAATGTGAAGGATTGAATTTAATTACTCACCGATGGATGGTCTTTCGCTGCGTCCAATTCCATAGGGATTTCTTCTTATTTGTAACAGTTTCTATTGTTTTCCTATCTGACTGATGTTTTTAATTTAAATGCCAAGGCTGGTTTACATTTAATAATTAACAATCATTTCCATTTTGATTAATTACTGTTTTCCAAATCAAAATATATTTAAAGATAAATTTAAAGATATAATTTTATCTCCAAATCTTTTTAAAATTTAATTTTAAAATATTTTTTTTATAAAGTTTTATTTTAATAATTTTTATTATCTGTGGATTTAAATGTAAGTTAAGATGATATTTAATTTCAATTTTTAATTTTGAAGAAAATTTTAAATGAATTTTATTTAATTGTTTAATAATATAAAAAAAAAAAATTATATATACATAGCTATCACTGATTTTTTGCATGATTAATACTTCATTGTGGCAATAGATAGATGATCATGCCAATGTCAATCATTCTATCACCTACATCAGTTACATATATGGTCTACAATTTTGTCCATAAATATATTTGTAAGTAAGTTTTCAACAATTGACTAAAATCATCCATGTATCCCATCTTTTATGTAATTGGTATTTAATGTGAAGGCTCATATAGTTATGTTGTTAGTATATAATCATGATAGCTTGAATGAATGAAATTACATAAAGACAAAAAAGATAATGATCACTGCAACAACAATAAAAAGATCAGTTAGACAACAAAAGAGATAATGATCACTATCAGATAAAAAGTAAAACACTTGAAAAAAGAGACCAGAAGCAAGAAAAACAGGATGTCAATTAAAAAGATGAGAAAGGTCATGAAATTGTTGGAAAATTATAGAAAAGAGAGGCAACTTAATTTAATAAAATATAAATAAAAAGTGTTATAAATAAGTATTACAAAGTTTTAGCAATAACAAAACAAAAAATTAAATATTGGAAGTGCTAATGAAGCAAAAGGCATAATCAATTTTACAAAAAAAGATAAAATAATCAAAGGAGAAACAGAGAAATAAAAATTGGAAGAAATGACAAAAGAGAACAAAATATAACAAAAAAAACATAGCAATATTTAGAATAGAAGAGATCAAGATAAAGCAGAAATTTTGGAAAAATAGTAGAAAAATATTAAAAAATGGTCATAAAGATATTATGAGATATTTGAAGAAACTACTTCAGAAAAATATCAAAATTAATAAACCTAAATTTTTTATGCTAAGAAAGTAAAGATTTTAAAATTATAGAGGCATGTATAGAGAATGATAACCTTGATGGAAACAATATAAAGAAATTCCAGTTTGATAAGAATACTAATAATGGTTGAAAGCTTGGTGTGAATTTTGAAAATAAGCTGATGAAAAAAAAACCACAATCGACAGTTACCTGTAAAATCTTTGAGCAGAAAAACCAATCCAATGAAAATAAAAATAGGTACAGGCACTAAAAATACTAAAACTAAAATGAAAAAAATGTGGAAATTTCTTTCTATCCAATGTTTCATTTTTAATAATAACCAATTGAAAATGATAAATGTTTTCTGATTATGGCAATAACTTTCATTTGGTATTACATCTTAAAGGAATCTCTAATGTATAGATAAAATACCCCCCAAAAATGTAAAAATAAAGATATGAAAAAATTATAAAATTTAAAAAGGAGTATTAAACTGATATGATGAAGAGCAAAAGAAAATAGAGTATCTGTAGAGGAATACAAAAGTACAGCTTTTAAAGTTTGTACATTTGACTACATAATAGTATTCACTTAGTACATAACTATACTGGTATTAACTTTTTTGTTACTTGGTCATTGTATTTAGGCAAAACTAAGTTCAAATGAAAGAAGTAATAATATTTAATCTATAGACTTTACTCTTGAAAAATGAATAATATTATAGAAGCCACAGAAAATATACAGTAGAAATGTGATTAGAATATCCTATTATTATAAAAACTCGATATCTGTGACTAATTCAAAATTTTACATTTAAAAATGGACATTTAATAAATCAATGCTGGAATTTATTGTTGACAGTCTGAAATAATGGTTGTAAATTGATCGTTATTTTTTTGAAAATAAGTTTTTAACAAGATGGCTCAATAATTATTGGATGTGTTTCTTGATTAATTTTAAAGCTGAGGATCTAAGTCAGCTTTATATGCAATTAAAAATTTGTACAACTCATATAAGATGACTTAGTGCTGATTGTTTTACTTGAAGTTAATAGTTGAAAAAAAATTACGAGTAGATTAATTCTTGTTATAATTATATATGTATATAATGATATGTATCAATTGTTATTTATTTATTTTGGTTATAGATGTTGAATGCAATGGACAACATGAAATGTCAGTTGCTTTAAGAAATATATATCAGCAATGATGTACTATAAATTCATAAAATTCAAAAGAGAAGACAGTGAATGGGTTTTCAACACATTCCTGGATGATCTTGTCAGTGATGAAGATGAAGCAAGAAAATTTGCCACCTAAAATAATGCTTTAGTAACCCAGATGATATACTACATTTTAGGCATCATATTATGTAAACCTGCATATTATTATGACATTTCCAAACAATAAACAATTATTTGAATTTAGTTGTAAGTATTAATAATTTACAGAATATTGAAAAAAATAAATACAAAAGAATAGAAAGATTATGTCTGTAACAACAAAAATTGTAAGCCTTATATTAAGACCATTTTTTGATCTATAAATAAAACCTTAAGTAATGACGTATATAACGTACATACATACATACAAGAGAAAAGAAATCATATAAAAGCATAGCAAATACAAAGCTAAAACCTTGGGAATGCAGATCAATTGTATCTATAAAATGTTATCATAAAAATTACACATATATCAAAAATATTATAGTGATTTATGTATATTCTCATATATCTTCACCTAAATGCAGTTAAAATAAAGGATGGTTTCCAAATATTAGCCATAACATTGCTAATATTCACATTTTAAAGTAAATTAAATATTAAGCAGCTATTTTTGTTTTATTCCAACATCATAATCTGTTTTTTACAATAAACTACATTAAAATCAAGGATCAATCTTAATACTCCATGGTATATGAAGCTAAAAAGATTTTTCAAATTACCAGCAGTCTGTACACTCATACAAATCTATAACCATTTATCTACTTAATATATATATATATATCTCGTGAGTTTATGCAGTCGTTTTAAGTTATTCATAAAAAATATTGTTCTTTTTCTATAAAAAGAGAGAAAGGCGAAGAGAAATGGATATTATATAAATTCATTAAAACTTAAATTTTAATTCTAAATAACTACCTTTCCACAAATATTTTACAATTTATTTTATTATCCAGCAAATATATATTTAAAAATAATATCATTTAAAGTAATTTCTGCTCTGATTTTATGAAGCGTTAAAGTACTCATAAATTTATCGAACTATGTACACATGCGAGATATCATATACGGTATAAGAAAAGGGAGGGGAAAATCTTTGCAAATATTTATAAAATAATTAAATTAAAAAAAAATACTGTAATTTTCTTTTTAAAATAGTCTGATCTCTATCTAAAAGAAATGAATAAGACTAAATATCTTATATTTTTTTTACTGTATATATATATCTTAATATAATTAACAATTTTAACCATTGCCATTTTAGCAAATAATACAATTTTTTCTTTGTTTAGTTCAGTTTTTCTACCCAACATTATCTAATCCTTGGTTTCTTTCTATGCAATTTTCAATCTTTTCAGATCCAGTTTTTGATTTTTCAACTATCCATCTGTTATCACATCTTCTCACAACATATTCAGTTCAGTTCAATTTCACTCCCTTAATTTTTATTGATGTCGTTATACTTATTTTTCTCTCACTATAAATTTTGCTTTTAGTTCCTCTTTATTAATAATATTTTTTTTACATTTTATTATATGATCTAAAGTTTATGTATCAGTTTTCTATTAAATTTCCATGTTCCATATTTATAAATAACCACTTGTTAAACACATTTATTAAATGCCTTCTTATTTATGCATGGAGATATATTTACTTTTAATATCAATATATTTTTAAAAAACATTTCATCCAAGATTAATTCTATAAATTAATAATGTGATCAGATTATTAATAGTAGCTCTAATAATTTATTACTATCAATTTTTCTTCTTTTTTGTTTTTGAAAATCTATTTAAGATGAAATTTAAGGTCTTGTAGAATTTATTTTTAATTCTATAATCTTGTTTTCATTTGATAAACTTTTTTGAAATTTTAAAGTATATTATTTATAAAAATAAACACATCACTTGCGAAATTTAGATTTAAACAATTTTCTAATTTTATTTCTTAGACTTTTTTTTTATTCCACAATATATTTTTCATATCAATGCCACTAATTTTTTTGAAAAAATCAAATTGTCATATAGTATGTTCTTAATACACTTTGAGAAATATTCTTCAGAATTTGATAATTTTATGAGTCTTTATCTTGATAATTCAAAACTTTAATCATAAAACAAGTGTGTATAGAGTTAAATGCATATTTTATAATCTATAATCCAAAGTAAAATGGCAAGAAATGTATTTTACTGTTATAGCCATTTTTCCTTCTTCTAATTAGTTGTAATTATTTTAGAATATTAAATAAACAGTAATTCAGAACAATTCAAACTACAGGAGTGAAATTAAGCAAAGGAAAACAAAATGTCAAATTAGCTCATCAATCATATTTTTTCATTTACTTGATTTGAATTTGTATAATCCAGGCAGTACTGATGGAAAATTCATCCCCTATATTGTCATATCTGTTGTATTTAATTCCAATATAGTAAATATGCACAAGTTTTCAGAGTTATTAAATGTCTAGTAATTATTCTTTTTTTTGTAAATAGAAAATTGATCAATAAAATATATATTAATATCTCAACTTATTTACTTTATATCTGTTATTTGCATTGTTCTGAATTTCTCTCTACTCAAAAATCTTATTAGCTGATAAAATTTGTTTTTAGTTTTGTCTACTTGATTTGGAACTATGTATTTCAGGTATATTTTCTAGAAAAATTAAATGCTACTTTTTGTGTGATATTTGATTGGTTGCATTTAATTCTAAAATAGTATTATGAATATTTTAATTTCTGATTATTGCCAAAAAATTATAAATAAGAGACATACTTCTATTTTGTTTTATTGTTATATAGGAATATGGACAATCCAATTTCAAAAAAACAAACACAGAAAGGCAAAAAACTGTTCTAGAAATAAATTTTGTAACATATTTCAATCTGATCTCCATATATAGAACATGCAGATCTACTTTTCTGTTTGATATTTTGCAATACTATCTTCAACAGAGAACTTTTCTTTCTGAAGTACTTCAATACTTGTAGTTCATCAATGTATTCTATTCTCTTCCATATCTTCCCAATGGAAACAATCGATATCATAGTTCTTTAAAATGTTTAAAAATAATCCTTATAACATTATAGGCACTATTTCTCCTATGAAAACCATGTACAAGTTCATCATAAAACATCTTTTTATTCATCTTTTTATAAGCTGAATCCAATAAAGAAGTGATTTTACAAATGTGTCATCTATAATATCACATCTAGCAAATTGAAGAACATATTGGTTGGTTTTATTATCTTGTCATTGCATTCTTAAAATTTTACAAAACATTCTTAAATGAAACTTTTCTAATGCAATTATATTGTGCTGATAGAATATCCAAGTCTCACTTCCATATAATAAATTATGTAAAATAACAAGTCTATATAGATCTAATTTTGATCTAGCATTTTGCTGTAATGAAATAATCTACTTTTAACTTGTTAAAAGCAACAACATATTCAAATCTGCATTGTATCTCAGATTGAAATCTGCTTTGTACCTCAAGATCAAAATCTAATTTTCTACTTACAAAACTATCAAGTTATTTAAATTGCTTTACATTCTCAAATTGATAACCATCCAAGATAAAAGTTTCTGACAATTTTATTGCTAACTGATAAAAAACTTTCTTAAAATCATCTTTTGAACTGACAAAAACAGCACAATAGTTAATATTCAGTAAATCCAGAATTCAAAAAGATGAAGTTCTTGTTTTTAATTAATTAAAATTAAAAATTACCATCAAATTTATAAATATAGGGGATTTGAACTCAGATTCTCAAGCACCCTCCATCTATCCACACTATCTCATACAAATGATACACATGACCAAACACATATAGAAAATATAAATAATCACCAATATACATATTTCATGCTAAAACAGCACTCATCAGTTGCTCCAGATTATCATCTCCCCCACACACACACACACATACACATAAATATATATATATATATATATGTGTGTGTATGATAATGTGGACCAAGTGATGAGTTCTGGTTTAGCACAAAATATGTATATTAGTGATTATTTATCTTTTCTATATGTGTGTGGTGATGTGTATCAGTTGTATGAGATAATGTGGATAGGTGAAGGGTGCTTGAAAATCTGAGTTAAAATCTCCTATTTTTGCAATTAAGCTCCAGGTTTGTGAAGAGTTCCTGGTTTTCAAATATTGATACATCAAGTTTATGCTGCATTTTGATTCCTGTTTCATTAACCCAACTATAAATAATTGCAAAGACAATTGCCATAAACTTGAAAACAATATTGAAACAAGTACACATCCCTTGTTTAATACCAGTTTTATATATAGAGCTGCAAAATAAGCTCTTAACAAGCTTTGCAGAATATCCTCCATCCCAGACCAGTTTTTACTAGCGTTTTCAGTGAGGTGCTAGGATATTCAAATATTAGATGTAAAATATCAGGATAAGCCCAGTACTTTATCTAATATACTGGGGATATTCTGCAAAGCTTTTTAAGAGCTTATTTCGCAAGCTCTATATATTACATTTGTAAATATAAACTTATTAAATTAGGTCATGTGACATCTGACTTAATTTTTTTGTAATGCCAGTTTTCACTTCAAAAGCTTCATATTTTCTATCTATAGCAATAGCATTTTCTTTCAGACTAACATGTAGAAGCTGTATAATATAAATAAATTTTGGGAAAGAACCAACTAATTTCTACAATGCCATTGACCTATCTATTATCTAAATCAAATATCTTGGCTACATCAAAGCAATATATAAACCATTCTTTTAATCTTAGTATTTTTCTTGAATTTTCTTGTCAACAAAAATTATGCTTATTGATTTTCTAAACCCAACTGAGTGCCTAAGAACCATGTATGATTGGAAGTAACTTATTCTACAAAATCCTTGAAAGTCCTTTTTGTAATGGATAATAATAATAATATTCCATGAAAATTACTGCAATCTCTTCTATTACATAAAGTTGTTTTTATTTTTTATTACATATATATATATATTTTATTTTTTATTACATATATATATATATTTAATTTCATATTATTTTCAGGAGATTCCATGAAGTAAATAAAATTGTTAAATATCCGACATTTCAGTACAATAACAAGTACTTTTCTCAGAGATTATTTGAGAGAGAAGTTCTGAGTAAAGTTCTTTTATTGTACTGAAATGTAAACTATTTAACTACTTTATTTATTACAGGGAATCTTCTAAAAATAATAGTATGAAATCATCATTTAACCAATGAATATATATATATATATATATATTAAAAGTATAAAGCTAAACTAATCAATAACCTGCCCCAAATTCACAAATCAATCAGACTAGACAAAAAAATAAACTGTAAAATACAACCAATGATCTCACTGGTACAGACTTCTCAGTATAAAGTATAAGTGGAATTGTGGGTAATGTTTAGTACAAATAAGTTGTTATCTTGTAATCTTTTAGAAATGAAAAGTCTGCTTGAAGCAGTGAAACCATTGGTTGTGTTTTAGTGTTTTTTTCTTTGGCTAGTTTGGCCGAATTTGGGGTAATTTTGATATATACATATTATAGCATTGTACTTCGTTACCAATGCTATGATGTTCTACAAAATATGAATTGTTAAAAAATTTTCTTGATTATATATTTCACAATAAATAGGAAGATTAACTGTTAGATATAAAACCAAGGATAAACTTTCATAAAGGAAATGTGCAAGGAGGTACTCATTTTTATTGTTTTTTTAAAACTTCAAATATTAGTTTTTGAATATTTTCAAATATAAAATATTGCATTTCTTTATAACAATTTAACAAATAATTAGTGAATAGTTTTAATGATAGCTATAAATCCTGGTACATGTAGAATAGTAATTGTGAATGAACAGTAAGTGAGGTCATAAGTAGTCAAATTTTACTAAATTAAAATGTTTATAACAAATTTAAAATTAATAAATTGTCACTAGAAATATTTAAATTTTGTATATTTTTGCCCAGCGTGTGTGTAAATAATATACACAAAATTAGAAAAATGTGCTAGAAAGACTATCAAAACAATTGCTGAAATCTTAGACAATTAAATGTTTAGATTTAATAAATGTTTTTAAAATAACGGAATACTAAACCTAATGAAATTATTGATGTTAAAATAGTAATACAATTTTAGTGATCTAATAATGTTTATTGACAAATATTTATTGTTCTAATCGATAAACGCATTTCATTTATTTGTTTATAATAAATTGATGTTAAACATTTATTATTATTATTATTATTATTTTTTTGTATTTTAAAATTAATACACATCCACACTCTTCTAACTATTTGTGGTAATATGGTGATGCCCCAAAAATTAACTACAAGGAGAGATGCATTATGAAAAATTTTGACATCATTGAAAATTTTTTATAATTACCAGCAATTAAAATGAGAGTTCAATCTATAAAAATTTCAGTGTAATGTAAGATCAGTTATGTTTTATCCAAAATCACCATTTTTGTACCTACCTACCTGAGGATGATAAGGTAGAAAATATTATCTGGGAGCCTGTTTTAGACGGGGTTAGGTCTCCTCTCCATTTCAATTGTAGTGATGGACATATGTTAAACTAAACTATAAAAGGAAAAAGAACACTTGTTTTTTTTTAAAAAAATTTCACTTAAGAAAATTTGAAATTTGCGATATTGAAGTTCTAGAATTTCCGACTAAATTTGTTTCAAGAAGTAAACTGCTAAATTATGTTTCTCCAATTTCAAAGAAATATGCTCTTAATATATGTTCCAGTAAAATATTGAGTTATTATTCCATGATCTTATTTAGCAAAGGAAGCATTTTGGCTAAAGTTGATGGAAGTTTCTCATATATAAAGGAATAAATATATCGCTATAGGAATAGAAACTAGATATAATAAACACATCCACACTTCCCCATTCTTTTCAAATTCATATAAATAAAGATATAATAAAAGACAAATAACCCCCAAGATGCATTTCGTGCTGAACCAGCACTCATCAGTTGGCCCAGGTCACTATCTCTCATATATATCTCTATTATATACAAAGTATTTATCTAGAGTAAATTGTTACATTTTCATTTGCCATTGTCAAACTCCCTCCACTCACAACTTTGACGCCATCCATTTCAGATAAATACACTAATGATTATTACTAATCATTTTCGAAACTAGAGATTATTTCTAGCACAGATATAAACTTTAAACCTCAGTTAAAGATTAATATATCTGATTTTTTAAATTTACACACACGGAGTTATTCACCTTTCTCTGTCCCGGATGTAATATCTTTATAGATATAATAAACACCTCCATGAGTTATGTGATTTATACATACGACTAAACTACATTATCGAAAGAATTAAAAAAATTAAAGGAATTCAAAATATACATTTAATATCTGAGATAAATATTTTTAAAAATGGGTTAATTTGTTTGAGATGATTTTAATATTCAGTAAACTTAAATAATACTGTACAAATCATTAAATTTGCTGTCGTTTGTGAATCCTATTATTGGTAAATTTGGGAATGTTCGATATTTGATTGTCAAGTAAAGTTTACATGAACGATGCATTATTTGTGTTTTAAATAATAGATTAATAAATTATTAAACTAATAAATATACAAATCTGTCCATGGAAATTCAAGTAGAATACTTTATATTCAATAGTTAAGGGTATAATGTGACAGATAAATGAGAATGAATACATATTAAATCTTTGTTGGTGGAAAGAGATTGCATTTTTTATACTATTATTTTAAATTTATTTAAAAATATAAATATTAAATTATATTTCATTATTTGTTATAAATTTTAAAGTCTAGATCTAAATTTAAGTAAAACTATCTATCTAGAATAAGTAGTAAATTTTTCAGAATAAAGATTATTTATATTTGGTTCACCAAATACTATGTGTTAAAATATATGCCAGAAATTAATTTAAAATAACGAGTTGATATTTGCTATTGTGATATAATTTACATGCCAGTTCTACTAACAAAGTGAAAAAGTATTAATGTACTTTAGTTCATAGGTGTTTAAAAAATAAACCTTACAAAAATATAATTTAAATTCAAACTCAAGTGGATAAAGAGAGTGACAAATGTGTAAGTATTAAATTTATAGTTTTGAGATACTTTACTCGAATAAAAGTGGGATGAAACATTGAAATCAATCTCCTACAGCATGTATGTTGTATTGCCACACATACCGTAAGTTTATACATTAAATGTAGATATAATCAATACACTACATACACCTTCAAAAAAGCCAAAACATCTACCTTTAATATTTGTGGTTATATGGAAATAATTTGTATTATAATACATTCAAATTTAAGATTTGTTATTATACAGAGATATCATATAGTAATGATTTGTATTTTATTATTATTATATTGCTTTATTATTTACATGAACTAAACAATTTTGTTATTTTTGTTAAATTATATGGTATTATTCTTTGGTCATCATTTTGATACGATTTAAGTTCCAATCAAGATAACACACTACTAATTCATTTAAGGTTATTTAAATATTTTATTATGTTTCTATTTGAATCTAGGAAGTTGAAAGTAGAATCCATATATAAAAATCCCTGATATGTATAGACATCTTTATAGTAGTAAATGTTTATTTGAAAGAAACGCTCTGAGATAATTATTACAATAAGTTTTAACCCCTAAGAGTATATAGACAATGAATAAAAAAAAAAGAATTATATAAAATATGAAATAATTTAGTAATAAACCAATAATTGTTGAAATATAAAAATTATATATTATTTTTTAAAAGTTAGTAATCAATATTTAAATCCCAGAGAAATTATATATTTACATTGACTATTTATTTTGTTTGGAAATCTGGAGTGAGTGCGGTCGTGAGGGTTAGAGTTTTACAAGGCTCTACCACATGCGAATGCGTTTTCAGTACAAACAAACGCAACCGGAAATGCATTTACAGTTCTTCTCGCTCTGATTTCCGTTTTAACAGTCAACCTCTTATTTACTGAATCTCTTCCAAACAAAGTCAGAATACGAGGGTGCAATTTGTCTTGCCCAATGTGTTGGCTATCGATTAGCAAAAAAGTTTAGATTGATTGTTTAGGATTTAAGTGTTGCTTGATTCTTTACATTTTCACTTGGATTGAGAGGTTACACTATATATATATAATAAAATACTTGGATTGAGAGGTTACACTATATATATATAATAAAACAAAACACAACTTTTATACTTTGCTTTTAAGCTTGTATTAAAATGTTCACTAGAGAAAGCTTACCACTAGCTCCAATTAAGCTTTAATTTATAAGTGCCGAAAAAGAAAGAATACAAAATCTCTATTGGAATGTCCTTATCCCCAGACCAATTGGTTTTGAGCTTATGGCTCACCTCAGTCAGGAACTAGGACTCCAGACATTAAATCTAAAATACCATGTCACAAGTCAGGACTTATCTAATATGTTACTATCAATTTGAAAACCTGAAATTTTCAGACATGTAAATGTCTTCAAATCCAGCCACACAAACAAATAGCTATAGAGTCTAAACTCAGTTCAGTTTCACCATATATTAATAGCCTCAGCAATATAGCATGGCAAAAGCCTTTAAGGATACACTTATAATAATTAATAAAACAAGGCTAGATTTGAAGACATTTACGTGTCTAAAAAATAGTTTTCAAATTGATAGTAAATATTAAAAAAGTGTTTTTTTTTTGTTTTTTTTTTTGTGGGGGGGGTCTTTCAAGAGAAAAAAGAAAAAAAAATTGTGTGGGGGATGGGATTAATTATAATTTTAAAATAAATTAAATTAAGTATTTCCAAAAAAAAAACCCAGATAAATCTGTTAGCCACTTTATTTTCCATTCTCCACTCTAAATTTTTCCATATTCTGCTCCATCCCATTTCCACAACATACTGATTGGAGATAGTAGTAAGCTCCCTCTAGTGAACATTTTAACACAAGCTTAAAAGCTAGTTACACATTTTGTGTCTTGTTTTATTAATTATTATAGGTGTACTCTTGAAGGATTTTGTGATGTTATATTGCTGAGTCTATTAATATATGGCAAAACTGAATGGTGTTCAAACCCATATAGTTATCTGGTTTGAAAGGCTGAATTTGAAGACATTTATGTGTCTGAAAAATTCAGGTTTTCATATTGATAGTAATGTATTAGATAAGTGCTGTCTTTTGAGTTGGTATTTTAGATCTAGTGTCTGGAGTCGTAGCTCTTCACTGAGGTGAGCCATAAGCTCAAAATCAATTAGTCTGGGGATAAGGACATTCTGATAGAGATTTGGAATTCTTTCTCTTTCAGCACTTATAAATTAAAGCTTGATTGGAGCTAGTGGTAAGTTCCCTCTAGTGAATATATATTGAAATAAATACTTCTTGAAGACTTGAGTGGGATAGATTATTTAAAATAAAGTATACATAAATTTTGTAAAAATATAAAATTAAAAAATTATAAAATAATAATAATTATGATTACATTTAAAAGATTCAGGAGGCAGATTTAGCTTTGACTTTAAAATGTCAGACTTGAAACCAAATTAATAACCTCATATTCAAATTCAGTTATTTAAAACTTAAATAAATAAATACCTTTCCATCTACTTATTTGATAACACACACTCTTATATCTGATTGGGTGTGTTAATTGGATTTTGTATGTAGATGTATGGGTATGTCCATATATAAAATTATTATTAGCATCAGATTCCTATTAAAAATTTATCAGTATTAAAAACTTGAATAAATATTTTATGAAAAATTATTTTAAGCTAAGTAATTTAAAGGATAATCTGAAACGTCTTCTTTACACTAAAAGAAAAGAAATATTATCTTAACTGATGCAAAACAGCTGATAATGCTAAAACTTAACCAGAAAATATTTCAGAAATATATAAGACTTAAAAAGATGTTTTACATGTAAATTGTCATTAAAAGGTAGAATGCTTTGTAATAAACTATTTTTAACAACTATGTATTATAAGAATCATATGCCTATTGAGTAGTAAAAGACAAAAAGATTGTCCTTTTCTCACTTATCAAAAAATAAATTTATTTTAATTGTAATAACATTCTTCATGCTTATAATATATTCAATTTAGAGACGTCTTAGACTTTAAATCTTTTTAATAAGATCAAATTTCCAACCTAACCTGAATATAAATCTTTCATTAATACAGAATTTTCAAATTACAAACTTATTAATGCATTATTGAAAAATAATCTACTTTTTCAAAAAAAAAAAAAAATCGGACCGGTCTGGACTACACACTGTTCCCCCTTTCCACTTTCCATCTCCTTTTCACGTGTATTCTTCCCCTCTTACCATGTTGCTCCTGAAATTTCAATTTATTTTATAATCACTCCCTTGTAAACCTTTTTCTAACTGTATCTAATTTTTATTTTTGATGAATAAACATCACTAAGAAAAAAAAAAGGAAGATGATATTTTAAATGGATCCACAACTAATTTAATGCCATTATTTTTTTGTTGTTATAAAATTTTCACTCCATGAACTATGAAAGTGCATGTTTAAAAGATTTCTGCAATTTTTTATAACACTAAGTAAAGAGATCTTTAGAAGAAAATAAACAAAATTTTGTAGAATTTAAGTAAATTTAAAATATTTGAAATCTAATGAGAACACATCATTTATTATAGAAAATATTTAATGTTTATTCATACATTGTACAGGCTTAAACCTGTATTTATATATGTAATATATGCGAGATTTGAACTCAGACTTTCACCCGACCCACTACTCTCAGTGCCATCTCAAATTTCTGACTCACCTGATCACACACATGTTGAAAAGATAAATAATCACCAATATACGTATTTCATGCTACTATCCTCACACACATATATAATCAGTGCTCAGCTTTATATTAAGATAGCCAATCTTCATACTTTAATGGACAGGTTTCAAACTATTCCAACTCAAAACTCTTTAGCCCTCCATTTCATTGAAAATCTGATGATGGAACATTATACGTCATTTTATATATATATGAAGAGCTGGTCAATGAAATTTGAAGAGAATAAATTAGAAAGATTTTTCTTATATTTTTTTGTTTATTAATGCTAAAAATAAAATAATATCGCAAAGATTTGATTTAGAGATTAATTTATTATGATCTCAAGATAATTAAAATATATTTGTTAAGAAGCTTATAACAGTCGTAATTAGAGATATTAGATATTGGTGTTAAAACTCTCAGATAATTATCACAATTGTAAAAATCAAAATAATTAGTTATTTTAAAATAAGTAATTTATATTTAGTTTATGAGCAATATATATCTCAATGTAAAAGATGAATTGACAATATATCTCTAAGTGCTAAATATATACTTTTTAACTAAATATTTCCAGTTGACAGAAATAATTAATGCATTTAATCATATTATGAATTAGTACAAAGTTTATGCAAAATTTAATATTCTAATTAAAATAAAAAAGATATTGAAGACGGTGAGAGCAGTGCAAATATATATTTACATGAAGTATATTAAAATGTACTTGTAAATTATAATTTTAAAATCATGTAATTTGGATTATTTATTATGATTATATCTATAATAGTGTGTTTATCCAAACGCATTGAATACTACTGATTGTTATAATTATAATATATAATATTTTTTTCTGTTTGTCCAAATATTTAATGATTATAAATGTTCCCAGAAAACTTTTCCCTGATATTTTCAGAGCTGATAATTATACGTGATATTTCTATTTGAAAATGGTATTAATGTTTAATCGTTATATGAGTTTATAATTTTATTACTCCTCTCTAGTTGAAAAGGATAGAAGGTCTATAATGAAAAAATAAGCATATGAATGTGAGAAGCATAGCATATCACCTGAATCATAGTGCTTTATCCATGACTGAGTGATGATTTCTTAAAGATGAATATTAGAAATTAAGAAATAAATATATGCCATATGAGTCAAGGAGTTGTTAATGTAGCACTGACTATAACCAAAGTAATGATCTTTAAAAGATATTTCTCATATTCTCTAGAATATATAGGAGAAAATTCTAAAATAGTTATGTTTAAGTTGAAAGAATTATCATATTATATATGTGTAAGTGAACTCAAACCTAATTGCTAATCAATAAAAGACTGATTCCTGATCCCTTGAATAAAACATCTGTTACACCTATGTATTTAAACTACACACAAATATAATTTTTATGTTTGATGATTACACAAATAATTAAATATAATAATTTGATTATCATAATTGTTTTAAGCTTCCATCCATTTGAATATTGTACTGTCCATTTTATTTTGATAGATTGATTCACTGTGCTTAAATTTCACCATATGCTAGGTGTGCATTACTGGACATATAAGCACAGTCACTGAAACAATGTTTTATATAGTCTAACTTATAATTTAGAAAATGTAAGTACAGTCATACTAATATTTAAAAGAATCTTAAATTTTTTAAAAGGCAAAACTTCTTAATTTTATAAGTACAATATACCATTTTATTAATAATCAGTCCAGCCATTATGGATTAATTTTTCAAAAAGTAATATTTCATTACATGATACCCACCCAATTCAATTTGCATTATCTATGATTCTATTTTAGGTGATTTTTTTTTATAAATATTTTACTGCATTTGTAACTTTTCATTTTTCTGCAGTTAAGCTTTCTTAAGATTAGTAAGAAAGTTTAGTGAGAATAATTCAAGTGATACAATCTATAAATATAATTTTATTTATTTTATGAAAGTAGAATTTGTATTGCTATAATGTTTTAATATAATACGTAATGTTATAAATAGTTACAGAGATGGAGAATTTTTTTAAAAATGGTATCCATTATGATAAAATCAAATATATAGGAAAAATAAAAGATATATCATGAGATTTATTTTCTAAAGAATATCAATATGAGAAAGGATAATTATTTAAGAACATCCTCCAAACACTATTTCAATTTTGTTCTCAGCTTGGTGGTGCTTAATGTAATGATGATGACATGTCTCTTATCCAAAATGGCACAAGTATGCAGATGTACATAAATCCTGCCTAATTATAAAGTCAAGGATAATCTGTATACGCATTTTCATATCAAGTATATACGCACATTATATATAATAAAATATTTTTAATGGAAGTTTGGATGAAAATAGTTAATATATGCAGTTTTCTATTTATAAAATATTTAATTAGAAATTTCTTACTAGAATGATAAGAAATCATGGATATGGGTGAGAAAGAAAGTGAAACTCTCGAATTAATACAATTCTCTTTTGCAATAGCATGACAATTTCACTTATTTTTCTCAGACTTGGGCAGTTAATCTTGAATTGCTGCTGTCCCAGTAAGAGTTTTTTAATTAAATAATGATAAATTGAAAACACATTATATACCTATATTGTACCGAGCAGTCAATCTATTCTGTCACAGAGGGCGCCACCAGATCTCTATGTATCTGGAAAATTTATTTACTGTGATCAGAATGGATGATGATGATGGTTTGCACCGACTAGACTCAGGGAGAAACAAGAGATCTTAAAAATTGTTTAGATAATTGAGACACAAAAGCACCAAGACAAACGTCAGCCAAATTAAGTTTAAACATATTTAAAAATTTTTATTTGTGAGAAAATAAATTGTGAAGTATCAGTTTAAGACCCAATAAATAGGGTTAACTCAAGTGTGTATCAGAAGGACTAAACGCACAGCTCTGGCAAACTGACTGATCTTCTAATAAACAAATTATAAAAGGAAGGAAGCAAATTTCATTCAGCAGGGAATTCACCCAAATATTGGTTTTCCCATTCAGATATTTAAACAATATGTTCTTGAAATAAATCAATGAAACCAGCGCCGGTGAGCTTTTGAGGCCTGAAAATGTGTCAGGACTGCAAATGTTATATGTCAGTAGAAGCTGCACCTATTATTACATTTAAAATAAAGGTGATTGATTTACCTCAAGAACAACTGAAAAATATGATTGAAAATGAAAGGAAAACAATTAAAACTGGCAAATCCCAACCAAACAATTGGCGAAAACTACTCTAAAAATAATAATTAAAGGTCTCAATAAGAGACAAGTAAATCATTAGAAAACCAGTTACATCTGCCCCAGCAATTAAAGAAAATGAATTACAAAAAAAAGTTATAATTAAGAAATAAATTTATGATACAAGTTCTGAGTACACGCTCTGATAAATTTTAAGCTATACATAAATACAAAATAAATCTATCAGAGAGTGCACGAGTACAAAAATATGAAAGCTATAAATACTTTAGCAGCAAATGACTCTCTCACCTGTAATTTATGAAAGGGATAAATATTGTCTTCCTGCTGGTGACTTATAAAATTACAAAGCAAAAACAATTATAGTTTTAGCTTTCAGAGATATAAGAAATGAAGACTATGAAAATAAAGTCACCAGCCAAAAGATTTGGTGGTTTGTAAAAGTGCAAACACAGTATTTAAAATTAATTATGTACTACTAAAATAATTACAGGTAAGCATTCAAAATATACATGACTGCTAAAGCATTTAGTAAAAGTTAGGAATAAAAATAGAAAAACTCACTTGTCACTCTCCAATAAACAAAATTGAAAGCAACTTGGAATCTTAAAACTAAGATTCCAAGACACACGACAAAATATAAGAAATCACAACAAATATTACATATGAGGTTAAATATTACTTATGAATACAGATTTATAATTAGATTGAGTGGAGATTTACTGAAAAGCAATTTACCCTGGGAAGAATAAAAGAAGATTTTAGCTTGCAGTCTAATGTACTGTTCAAGTAGGGTGCACACTATTATTCTAGTTCATTTCAAGTTCTTAGACAGCGGCAAGGTAGAGGCAGCGGGGTCTTGTTTATTTTAGGTGTTCATTGCAGGATTGAAGGAGAGTTAGCAGGTGTGAGTCTGTCTTTTGAGTTGAATTAGCAAGACATCCTGATAATGGCAAAATTCAGAGTGATAGATTTTGACATCTGGTACAGCAACGAAGTCTGTTAATAATCGTAAGTTCTTAGCAGGAATTAAATGTCTGAACTGCTATCAAAACTCTGGATCACAACAGGCTGCAATCAAAGTGCGTAAAAGAATATGAACTTTCACTTGAGAAACAGCTTGTTTAGATAAGAATAATTAATAACTAACTCTCCAAATTTTCGAGGCTATTTATATCTCACTCCATTTCCTGTGAAGCACTTTCCTTGTTGTTGAATTCTACACCTAAGGCAGGGCAAATATTAATCTCCAGCTCAATCTAATCTAAGAATTCTACCCAGGGATTATTGAAACAAAAACAACAACACAAATCAAATCTCCGCTTTTTAGAATGAACTTTAAAATGATTAATACAAAAGCCACAGGAGTGTAATTAGCTAGCTAGCTTGTTTTTAATAATCATTAAAAAAAATAAAAAAAAGTGGTATAAGAAAACTATTTTAAAAACATTTTTTTTAAATAAAATTAAAACGATCTATTTTAAATATAAACGAGTAGGTGTTTTAATAGACATACTCTTTTTAATAATTAAAATCTTTTTTTTCTTTTAACTTAAGAAACTTAGCCAAAATTAAAAGTTTTTAATTTTGGCAGTAAAACCTTTGAATCAGATGTCAATCCGGTTCAATATATATATGACACATACAGGCTAGAAGCATCACATATATATATATATATATATATATATATATGACACATACAGGCTAGAAGCATCACACCATTATTTTTGCCATATAGAAATAAAGGTCATCACAACAATTTCTCATGATTATCCACAAATCCATTAAAGTATATATATATATATATATATATATATATCATGATTATCCACAAATCCATTAAAGTATATATATATATGCACTGAGAAGAGTCATTTTGTTATATTTAGAGAAAGTTAATTTATTTAAGGGTTACATTATTTAATAATCATTTGATAATGTAATCAATTTAAATTTTGAAAATTTAGATATAATAGATTATTTGATTATAAAGTCTGTCGATTATTATAAAAATAAAGATTTGATTTATTCACTTATTATTTGTTTACATATTTAAAAGATTATAAATAAACAATATTATATACCCAAAATGATTTTAAAATCTTTTTTTTAATGACAAGGAATAATGGCAAAAGAAAAAAAAATAAAGAAAGATAATCACATTAAAATAATGATATAAGCAGATATCAGTCTTTAAAAAAGATCAAATATCTATATAGACAAAGCTAATACTATTTGTCTTGTTTTAGAAGTTAATTCTGTTGTTTTGCTGCTTAATTTATTAAAAACAACTAAAAAGTTAGCTTTGCTGGTTAACAATTTTCAACAGATAGAATATGAAATAACTTGTTCTTCTGCAAACTGAAAAATAAGATTTTTAGAAAGTGTAAAGTTATAAAGCATTTAAATAGCATACTGTAAGTAAATATAAACTAAGTATCACTAATCTACAGTGTAGCCACTTTACCAATTAAATTATTCTCCGGTAAATGAGGGGTCAGAATGACTAATGTCAACATAGGTAGGATGACAACCCAGGGCACTAACGTTGGCTTTGAACATTCCATTATCAGATTTTCAATGAAATGGATGGCTAAAGAGTGCACATTGAAGTGTTTTGAAGCCTGTCCATTAAAGAATGAAGATTGGCTATCTTAATATAAAGCTGAGCATTGATTGTATATATGTGTGGAGACATAATATGGATATAAACTGATGAGTGCCGGTTTATCATGAAATATATATATTGGTAATTATTTATCTTTTCAACATGTATATGATAAGGTGGGTCAGCAATATGAGATGGCATGGAGAGTTGAGGGTCATGTGAAAATCTGAGTTCAAATCTGTTATATATTACATTATATTTGCAGGTGTGTAAGACTGTATTGTGTATTAAATTACATATTAAAACATAGTTTGTTAAAGGTCTGCCCATCCCTCGCATATGTATGTAAAATGGATTATTCTCTGGTACATGACAGGGCAGAATGAGTAATGTCAATATGGGTAAGATGACAACCTTGGCACTAATGGGGCAATGAAATTGATGGCTGAAGAGTTGCAAGTTGGAGTGGTTTAAAGCCTGCTCATTAAAGTATGAAGATTGGCTATCTTAGTATAAAGCTATGTATTAATTGTATATGTGTGGAGATGATAATCTGGACCAACTGATAAGTGTTGGTTTAGCATGAAATATGAATATTGGTGATTATTTATTTTTTTAACAAGTGTGTGATCAGGTGGTGCACCAATATAAGATAACATGGAGAGTTGAGGGTCATGTGAAAGTCTGAGTTCAAATTCCTTATATATTACAAAATTGTATAAAAAACAGCATATTTTCAGAAAAGAGTAAACTCAACTTTGAATGCATGTACCAGTGAGGCATAATGTCTCAATATAGTTGTACAAGAAAGGAAACAAGATAAAATCTATGTTCACATATAATACTGGTAATATAAAAATATTGTATTATATGTGCCGTATACAAATTTAAAAACTTAAGTAAGATCATTCCATTTTGTTATTTACTTAGATATCTTATTTTTTGTATATTATGTTCATTTATTTTGTGAATTAGTTTTATTTCTTAATTTAACTGAATGCACTTTTAGTAATGAGCATCATAATCATAAGCCTCATGTTTCATATCATTACTGCTTTATTTATAATTTCTCTTAAATTATGCACAATATTTAAATCAGTTCATTTAAATATTCTGTCTTCATGATAACTGAATAATGTTTCCTTTTTTATTTATCCCATTTTGTGATTAATTATAAACCAAGCTTTACTTACTTTTATTTTGATTGTTGTGTTGAATGCATATAAAGTTGACTGACTATGAATCAAAGCTATGGTCATGCTGTCATTTGAAGCCTGATTATGAGATAAACAAACAAACAGCACCATCATAGATTTGACCCACAGTCTGCCAACTTGATGTGCATAGAACTTGGTAATGAGGGGGAAAAAGTAAAAGAAACTTGATTTATAGCCAACTACAAAAACATGATAAATAAGAACAAACAGTATTCAATTAGCTAACATATGGAAGAAATGAATGGATTTAAACATACATATCTAAGAGGGATTATAAATAAAACAACAACGATATGAATCTTGAGATCTATGATTATGGAACTCTTCACTGAAAAAGCAATCAGCAAAATTAAGAAAACTGAATAAAACGATTCTGTAAATCATATACATATAGTATGCAAAATAATTACATATACAAGTGAAGAAAAAATTAATAGATAAATTATGTAAATATCATTTATTAAAATATTGGGTTAACAGAATAAAGTTCCTATTCATTTGAAGATATTAATTTTGAATTTATATTTTGCAAGTGGTTTGAATATTTTATAAAGAAATTGATTTTCTAGCATTTAAATAAATAAAATGTTTATGTTTTGAAGAATGATATAAGAATTCAGATGACTACATTTAATAATATATGCATTTCTTATCAGTTCATTTGAACACACACACACGCGTATATAATTACATAATTAAAACAATCATTTGTAATTTTAAAATTGGAGGATTGCAGTGCCTGATGGAATTTCTCAAAAAGATTTAGATAGAGACAGTACACGATGTTCAAAACGCTTGGATTTGTTTTAATATATAACTTCAGATTATTGTTCACAAACCATAGCAATAAACTGTAGTTTGCAGTTTTTTTTATAAAATTATTAATTAAAGGTGTCGAATAAATGAATACCTTTTTTAATGAATATTCTTAAAGTTTGATGCTTATGTATTAATAAAGTGAGTGTAGCTATTGTTATATAGAAAAATATTAATCTTGTTAATTTTTCATCAACAAATTTAGAAATTTCAAGATTAGAAAAAATATATCAAAAAACAACACCATGAAGAGCCTTCACTTTATAAATTATTCTTCCAAAATAATTGTTGTTTAATTAAACATTTCTGCATCATAAATTTAGAGAAAAGCTATACTTAATCTTAAACATTGATTATACTTAGCTACTGGCATTATTCTTTGTTGAAGTTTTAACAAGACTATGGTAAGTTCTGAGAAATACATTTTTCTTCTTCCTTTTCATATGTATTGATTTCGATATTTACATATATCATTTTCAACATTCTTATTCACTTTAAAAATACTATTTTTTATATCAAAACTATTTTTACAGTTTCAACTGTCATGCAATCCTCATCAGAGCTCTTTAAAAGAATAGATTTTAAAGAGCTCTGTTAATGACTTCAAGACAGTTGAAACTGTAAGAATAAAGTTTTGATATAAAAAATAATACTGTTGAAGTGTATGTAAGTTCTGAGAAAGTTTTATTGTTTTTATATAATACCATTGGACAAAATACATGTTAAAATGTACTAAATATTTATAAAAATATAATTGTATTACCATTCATAGTTTTATTACATATATATATATATCAAAATACAGTAAAATGTACATAAATTATATTATTTTTAGAAGTACTTTCGACTACACATTTTGTAGTCTTTATCAACTATATAACATTGAATAATTACATATATTGTGGAATGAATACAGATATCAAACTTAATTTAATATATATATATATATATATATGCATAATTCAGATTCATCCAAGTTT
The DNA here is from genome assembly GCA_028023455.1 of Epiperipatus broadwayi. NCBI lineage: Eukaryota > Metazoa > Onychophora > Udeonychophora > Euonychophora > Peripatidae > Epiperipatus > Epiperipatus broadwayi. Next base: position 154,636 of record JAQFVV010012780.1, read on the forward strand.
ATATTTGCTTGTCCTTGATATTAGCATTATAGTGCCATTTTGACAGAATTTTATTGGCCTTTTTCTGGGTAGTGGATGGCATTCAGAAAAGATGCAGAGGCACCCAAAAATCACCAAATTAGATGTTTTACAACATCTAAGTACGACTGAAAAAAAATCAATTAAAAAAATGATATGATACTAATTATTACTAGCAAAGACATGTATGTCTCTTAATCTGAAAGAAATATATGTACATATCTTTCACTCAAGAAAATTTGTGCTTTAATATATATACATTTAATATTTTTAATGGGTTAATATAGATATAAATTATTTAACAAATGGGAACTCCATTATAAAAATTAAGAGCACAAAGATATATTAAAGAGCACCAACCAATCAGATCTATTCTGCATACTGAAAGAAAACAATAGTCAAGTTGACTAAACTACTGTTGGTTAAAATATAACTTTTGATCAGTCATTTACGTTATATAAGCTTGAAATTCTCATTTATTAATAATTTATATATATGTTTGTGTGTGAGAGACACACACAACATACTTTTTTTTACCTGAATGCTAATATATTTAACATTCCTGACATCTTTTTCTAGATATTTTTATCCCTTTAAATTTCTTTTAAAATCATTTTACATATTCTTTTTTATATTATTTTTCCCTTTAAAATATTCTACATTAATTTTAACTTAACAAACATCTTATTACAAATCACTTTATATTTTCAATAACATTTTTTTTTCGTTTACTATTATTAATATCTAGTATTTCTAACTTAATCTATATGTTTTATTTTTTCCAAACTCATATCCTTATAATCATTATTTTTCATACTTTGTTTGATAATGCAAATTATTTTTAATGCAAAATTATATTTTGATCAAACGTGTAATAATATTTTTTTAAAAATTCTAAATTGCTTACTTCTTATCGTAAATAATCTAAATTGTTTGAAATATTTAAAAATATTCTGATGTACATTCTACAGTATAAATAGATATTTTTTTTGCGGAAACTTGTTATTTTTTTTTATTTATTTATCTTTCGTTTTCATAGTTCTATTCTTTATAATTTATTTTTTATGTCTTTTTAGCAGTTTATTATTATAATTGAGAACGAACCTCCAAAAAAACAAATCAGATTTTCAATTGGATGGACGGTTGAAGAGTTGCAGTGTGGAGTAGATTGAAGCATCTCCATTAAAGTATGAAGATTGGCTATCTTAAAATATATCTGAGCACTTATTGCATATATGCGTGGAGATGATAATCTGGACAAATTGATAATTGCTGGTTTAGCATGAAATACATATATTGGTGATTCTTTATCTTTCCGACATATATGTGTTCATGTGTATCAGTATTATGAGATAGAATGGTGAGTGGTGGGTCGTGTGAAAGTCTGTGCTCATATACCCCATATATTCCAATTAATTTTATTAAATTCTTGTATAAGGTCACAGGAATAAATATTAATCTTTTTTTCTAAATATCCAATAAACTTCATGAAGTCAAACATAGATTTAAATCCTTATTAGCAATAAAATGTGTTATGCAGCAGAAAACTATTATCAATGATATGCAAGTGTTATTTTTTAGTAATTGTGTTCTATTGCTTAGTTTTTTAAGTTATCTTTTAACAAAGTGCTTAATATAATATTTCTAACATAGTTACAATAGATTTGACATTTGTTTATTTCTATATGGTTATTAAATTTAATTATTCCTCAAATAAATCCTTTATAATTCAGTAAGATATTTATTTTCTGTTAAAATTTTTTAATGATAAAATAATTGCTACAAGAAAAAAATTACCTACTTATCCCCCTCAAAAAAAACAACAACTTATTATCAAATCAAACTTTTTTCTCTTGTAAACAAGTCTGTAGAAATATATATATATATATAAGACAATTAGTGAACCATAAAAACAAATATAGTTTTTATTTTTTCCAAAATTATTTTTTTAAAATTTTATATTAATTTAAAATCACCATCAGAGTTTCTCTTATTTTTGTTATATTATAAACTCTTTTTTCATTTGAACAATCTATTTTATGGTTTGTTTTCCCCTTTAATTACTAGCTAAAATATTTGTTATATTTTCTTTTCTTTTTATTAATTTAAAATTACTTTACTGAATCTGTTTTTTTTTTCAATCAAACTTTTTAAATCTATGGATTTTATTTCATTTTGTAGGTTTTTATTCCCATCTTTTCAAATGTCCATACTGTCCTTCATTTCTATCTTCACCTCATTACTAATTTTTCTAGATTCACCTACCTTTTTTCTATATCAATATTAAATTTTGTGGCTATATATCATCTACTTTTTTCATTCATCTTTTTTTTAGATTTATTCTAATCCAAAACATTTTTAATTTTATTTTCATTTTGACAATTATTATGTTTAGTGTCTTTGATTTTTGGAATAATAATAATAATTTAATCTACATTTTAATAAAATTTTACCATTTCATTATCTTTTTTTAATTCAAAAAATATAAGAATGTTTTTCCATTTCTATATTTAATTAATGATTTACTTGTTATTTTTGCTGTTGCTTCTTTTATAATTAATAAGGATCGATTTCACCTCCAACATGTGAATCCATTCATATTAATTACTAAAAGCTTGCTTATGACTAATGCTTTCTAATTATAATTTTACCTGATTTTAAAACAATGTATTCATTCTTATTATATTACTTTTCAGTCATTCACTTTTTTTATTTCATATTTTGAAATCAGATATTTTTTTCTTCACTTGATATACTTCAAAATTTAAATTTAGTATTATCCATTTTTTAATATGTTTTATTGCTTTTTTATATTTTTGCATATAAAGAGTTTGAACAAATAATGGGAATATTTGTATATATCATTATTAATATGTCAAACCAATATTTTCCAAATGAACTGTTGTATTTCATACAAAACAGTATTATGTAACATGTTAATGGTGTCTTGAAAAATATTACATTAATTTATTTCCCATGAAAAAAATCATCAAGTTCTTTGATAGATGTTTACTGAAACTATTGACCTCTTATAACCATTATTTAAAAACAGACCATAGATGTTAAATGATATTTGAGTCAAGAAATTAAGGTAGAGAAAATAAATAATTTTTTTCCTGTTTTCCAATTAATATTAGTCTGCACAGATTTTACATATTGAAAATGTAACATTTTATGAGATGACAATATTGACTACAGATAAACTTTCATCATAGAAAAACTTAGTTCTCCAATATGACAACTAGATTGCAAGTAACAAATATAATGTTTTTTAAATCATGAGTACACTAACAGAAATTTGGAGAAGTCTCTTTTGGCAATAACTAAATGTAAACCTTCAAGTAATTAAAATTATAAATTGTCTGATCATATAATTTTTGATTTTATTTTCTTATTCCTATGCTTTTATGTGATATTGCATATAAGGACAAGTGAGCATAAATATTCTATTTGTAAAGCTTACAATATTGTTTTTGGTAAATCAAAAGTTTAAAATAACTATATGCATTGCAGTAGTTTGCTCCATTTTATTATTAGTTTCTATAGAGTTCTTTTATTAACTACTGATTTTTATGTAGCGATGTTTTTAACAGATTTTATTATCCTATATTTTGTAAATGCAATAATAATACTTCAAGTTGTCAAGTGTTAAAGAACTCAAAGTTTGGGCCATGAATGTTTAAACAGTATGATCATTTTTATTAAAATCCAACATTCCTTCTTATGTACTTATATAATTGATATCAATTTTCTGACTGATATTCTTTATTAATTTTATTTTTTAAAAAATCATATTGTTAAATTTTTATTTTTGTACTACATTATGTCAAACAATATAGTTCTAATAATTTGTATTACTTTATATAATGTCTGTATGTCTGTTGATCATTGATTCTTATTAGTGGACACATTAATCTGAATAACTACAACCAAAACATATTTTTTATCCACTCTATTATTATACTTATTTTATTTTACTGCAATTTTTTTATTTAAAACAAGTTCAAATTATTACTTTCATTTTAATACACAAATAATCCAGAAGATTTCAACAGTTCTAAAATATTTATTATTTTCTTGTATAATGTTAATTTATCAAACATTAGGGATATATCTATACTTATTTCTTTAGATTTAATGTAAATTTACACCTACAATCATGGAAGATAATGATTTATTTGAAGTATAGATTTAATATTTGAGTGCTAAAGATCTATGGTTCACAACTTGGCTCTACAATTTCTGTTGTTAATGTCATATGGGCATCATTTATTTAATTATTAATCTATAATTCAAGAGTTTCAGAATAATAATATTAAATCTATAGCTTTTTTTATGATATACTCATCATCTTATTTATAACATGTTTTAAAGTATTCTCTTAATAAAGATATAAAATATTGGGGTGAAAACTTCCAAAAGCTAGCTAAACTAATACAAGCTCTAGCAATAATAAATACAAGGACAAATATTATCTAACAAACTTTTCAAATGACAAGCCTGATGAACATTTCCTCTTTCAGTGTTTCTCTAAGAATGCTGTCAGAGAGACCTTTGCTCTATTGTGAAGTATTTAAATGTATATATATATATATAGCAAAACATAAATTTGAATTAGTTTTATATATACAACTATACAATTATACAAAAAACATCCTGTTTCTATGTAGCTAAAAACCAGTATGTAGCCAATCCAATAATTTCACATCACTTCTAAAAATGCATTCCATAATCTCATAGGTTATCTAACTATTGAAAAGGAAATAGACTAACTCCTCTTCACACACACACAGACATATATATATATATGATCAATAGATGGCGTTTTACCAAAAACACTGTCAAAGCATATGTTTGTTTACATAAATGTCAGAGTATGTTTGTTTACATAAACATCAGAGTAAGCATTACTCTGATGTTTATGTAAACAAACATACGCTTTGAAGGTGTTTTTGGTAAAACACCATCTATTGATCATAAATACAAGCGTTAGCAAGTTTAACTTGTTTTTTTTTTTTTTTTCATATATATATATGTGTGTTCATGTGTTTCATATAAAAAATCTCCATTCTTCAAAAAGTGATCTAGATTTAAACAATATAGAGCAAAAGTGGTATTTTTCATTGTTTTGATAGTCTATAAGATTATAGACCACATTTTAGAAACACTGTGAATTAATTTGATTGGCTATATAAATATAAAAGTATAAATCACAATTAATGTATATCAAATAAATAAATAAAAGATAATAACTATTATGTTTTAACATCAAATGTTAAAAGCCATTGATAATAAATATGTGGCAGTAATTGAAATTATTTCTGTAATTTATTTTTTAATGTTTAAAACATAAAAGTTACAGTGTTATATATATATAAATATAATATTTAAATATAAGTATACTGTCTATATTGAACTCAATGTAATATAGAAGGAATTTGAACTTGGACCATCAGGCTCCCTATAACTATACATTCCATCTTATACTACCTATACACATGATCACATACACATGAAAAAGATAAATGATCACTAATATATGTATTTCATACTGAACCAGCACTCTTCAACTGGTCCAGATCATCATCTCACACACACATATATAAACAGTGCTCAGTTTATATTAAGATAGCACATCTGCATACTTTAGTGGACAGGCTTAATTTTATATTAATATATATATATATATATATATATATATATATATATATATATATATATATATATATATATATATATATATATATATATATATATATATATTACAGAAGTAGCACATTTGTCTATAATGTTCATGAATTTCAGTTAAAGTCTGAGCCAGGGTAAAATTAGAAAATTTAAAAACTTCACACAAGCTGAAAGTTTTTTTAGGGTGTTGGTCCATATTCAGTCTCTTTAGCTATCAAATGATGGGTATTGCATTTTCATCTAGAAAGTAAACATAAAATTAAAAAAAAAATTCTCACCAGTTAGAAGTTAAAAAGTCTGCAATATTTTTTCTTCAATATTTATTTCTATATTATTGTTGAAGAGGCCTTTACCTTAAATTGGGCTTCTTAAAATATTTTTATTTTTATTCTTTATATATACATAAAAGGTAAAATAAAAACATTTTAAAAATATCTCATTGTAGAGAAAATGTTTTCTAACAAATCAGGCTAGAAAATTTATGGGTTTAAAAATTTGAAAGTTTTTCTACTTTTGTTTATCATCTAGGTCAAATTAACTATATGTTGAATGTAAAAGATTATCCAAAAACAAAACCTTGAGACTTCTTATTGATAACTTGAAAACCTTTTAAAATTTGATGAATTCTTTTAAAAATAGTACAAAGCTAAACTAATCAATATTCAAAATTAAACAAGACTAGCCAAAATTTATAAACTAAAAAATTCTTTGATACAATTAATGGTTTCCTTACCAAGGCAAACTTCTCAAATATACTTGTTTTATTTTGAATTTTGAGTAAAATCTAAAATTTATCTTGTAAAAGTGAGCCATTAGTAGTTCAATATATGTTTTTCATTTTTGCAGACCATGATGAAAAAAACCCATGATTCTAGTGAAAATAATATGTTTAGCATATTATTATCACATCTGTATCAAAAACTTTAAAAAACACCCTAGATTATTTGAAATAATTAAATTCAAGTTAATCAATTTTAGATATATAATCATAGAACAATAGATAAAAAATACTAATAAGATACTATATGAATAAATTTTTTATATGTTTCCAGATCTTAATGAATCATGTATAATAATACATTCTTTTACATGTCAACTTTTGAAAACAGAAAATGTTATCAAGAAATTGAAATTAATTATGTTTAGTACAATTTTGATCAACAATGTAATTAAATTTATTTTGAAAGCTTCATCCATTGTAAAGTTTTGAAAGATTACACATCTTTCAAGTGGTATAATAATAATGATAAGATTGCAATATGCAGTATTACATAGGTCTATTATCCTTCTTATGATCAGATAAAAAGAAATCAAATTACTACTGAAAGTTTTTCATGATTTTCTAAATAAAATTAGCATGTTTAATTATTAATATCTATATTCAATGATGGAAACAATGTCAAAAAATATCTATGTATAAGTCGATCTAAAATCCAACAAAAATGTTGGAATTTATTTCATGGTAGTTATTCTGAAGTTCACATATGCTGCAAAAATAGAAGTTTAATACTCCCATCTTTTGTGAATATATGTAATCAAATTCAAATGTGAAGTAGTTTAGTAAATAAAGTATATTGAGACAATAAACTCAAAATGGTTATTTTGATAAATGAAAGAAAAAGGAAAAACATTTAATATCAGTAGAAAACCATATTAGATTAATTTTACATTGAAGCTGGAAACTTATAACATTCACTGTTGTTATGTACATATATATCTAAGTTGATTTTCTTAACTAGTTAAACTATTATCTTGATTCTAATCATTTAAAGAAAATACAATTGTAGAAGAATTAAAAACATATGTGTGAATGTGGAAACAAATATAAACAAATTTTTAATAAGAAATACATGGTTTTTACATTAAAGTTGACATTATATATATTTTTTCTGAGTTGATATTTTCTTAAAAAAATAAAGGCTGAAAAGAACATTTTATTTTTAGCTACTTTTACTTTCCACTCAAAAAAAATGGTGTTACTTAAAGATTAGAGACTTTTATCTTTTTAATTTCTCTTGAAATCTAAAGTAAATATTTTTTTTACCTAAAATTGTTAATTAGAATTAATCATTTTGTCAATGTCTCAAATCTTATGTGACCAATCTCTGTAATTAAAGTGAGAACAATTTTGAAATGTTTAACATTCATATATATGACCTTCAGTTTGAATGATAACTTTGTCCAAATACAACTATTTTTAACAAATTTATTAATAAAGTTAATTTTTTAACATAAGTAAAAGAATGAAAAAATTATAAAAGTCAGAAATTTATTTAAAGAAAAAAAGAAGTAAAAATTATTAACAAAATTAATACAATTTTTTCTTCTTATCCAGTGATGAAAATTTAAATCCTTCCATAAACATCATATAATTATAAAAATAAGTATATCTCATATTTATGAAATTAAAAATCTTTTAAATGATAAAAAAATTTCTCCACAATTGTTTCTATTTGATAAATAAAATATAAACAAGTGCTATCATTTTGAAAAAAAAAGAGTTCTTTCATTTAACCTTTAAATTATATATATATATATTATTTTGCTGATAACAACTACTATAAATTAAAAAAAACAAAAACTGAAATATATAATCTTTATCAATTATTTGGAAGTATTTAATGTAAGATTGCAATCGAAGTACCAGCATACAGATCATTCAAACGCTGTCTAAGATATCTCATCTCCAGTAAAGTAAAGAAATATCATTCCAAAATAGATAAGTTTGCCATGATAGTGTCAATGTTTATTTTTTTACTCAATTCATTCTATAGATAAGTATATATTCTGCATATATATGGTGAAACATCTGCTTTATATATGTGTATTAAAATGCATCTTATATAGAGTCCCTTATTATCATCATAATTCAGCATCTGTGATTAAACATGAATCCAAAAATCACACATATAGTAGAAATTTTACTGTTGTAAAATTTCAGGCTCTGGATTTAGGATTTGTTAAGTTTCAAATATGTTTTGAAATAGATGAGTTATATAAATATAGATAAGCACCTATATTAACAATTAAGATGAATATAAAAAAGAATGAGTGTATGAATATCTGAAATTTGAAGTGAGTATAAAATAGGAAAAATAAAATTTAAATACTTTGTGCTAAATATTACAAAAGAAAGATTTATTAAAGTTTGGTATTTATTTTTAATATACACTACTGTTATTATTATTAATGTAACATAATGAATGGAAGATAAATCTGTTTAATATATTTTTCTGATGTTAATTATTTTATAAGTAATGACTGATCCTTTAACTATATTTTTCATATTTACTATATACTCAGCATAAATGAGATATTGGATTTAATTAAGTCACAGAAGTATATATACAATATTTGAGGATTAAATTCATATTATTTTCAGTTCAATAAAATTTTCTAAGAAGTTATGATGTTTATTTTGTGTAATATGCTGCTTTCTTTTATGTTTTTTTTTTAAAAAAATCAATATTATTTGTAAAAATTAAAATTTTGTATCACCTCTTTTATTATTTTAAATAATTTAAGTTATTTACAAATCTATTATTAACTGATTGATTAAAGAAAACCCTATGTCTTTCATATTTTCTTCTTATTCTGATTATCTTCTGTTTTATATCAATATATATATTGTATCATATGATCACTATCTCTTATACTAGCACATAATTGTTTATAAACAAGACAAAACTCTCTGTACAGTACTGCCACACTGTGACAACCAGAGTGCACACGCCTTCTGGCATCCATTGATTACTCTGGTTGGCACAGGGTGGCAGTATGGTACAGAGAGTTTTGCCTTGTTAATATATATATTGTAAATGAAAACTGTGAAAAGCTATATTGGTTATCATATATACACCCAGTACATCATATTTAAACTCTCTAACCATATTTTGCTAGCATTACCTATATTACAGCATTATAAGGCAAACATATATGAACAGAAAATAGGAAACAATTTCTGTCCATGTCAATGCTGTTACATAGATCATAATACAAACAGTTAAATAATGGATTAAAAAGTATAAATTATCCAAAAAGTTATTAAAACTTAATACAAATTATACTAGATTAAATATGTTCAAGATAAAATAATTGTCCTTTTAAAACCTTGAGAACAAACTATTCTATATTAATAGATTTATAATAAAACAAGAGCCAAAATCTATACTGATAAATCAAAGCACACATTTAAATCACCATTCTAAAATCTCAAAATAAATCTTATCAACCCAGTTTTACAACAATATCAAGTATGTACAAAAGATGGAACTTTCTTTTCCTATCTATGACATTATATAGACTGCAATGCATATTATTACAAGTAACAAATTTGAAATTATAAGTCAGCCATGAAATTAGTAGAATTTCATAAAACTATCTTAGCTTAAATCTAGTTTGATTTTTATGAAATTCCAGTAATTTCTATGCTAATTTTTAGTCTGCTCTACAATCTTATCTTAGTATGCATTGTGATTTATATAACATCATATATATGCATATAAAGTAATTTATATTTTTTGTTCATATATACATAACATTGATTTGACAACAGTTGACAAGATTTGGTTGGAAAGTTTATACATAAAATTTGTGATACAACCAATATATTTTTAGGCATTTTTATAATTATTATATATACATTAGTGTAGAGTGGTTGTTTCAAGGTTTTAAAATGATTAGTTATTAATTTAATCTCAAAACATTTAATCTAGCTAACATATATAAGGTTCTCATAGCATTTTGACAGATTTCTAATTTCATTCTATTATTTGTTAGTATGATATCATAGATTAAATATAAAATGTTTTCTCTTTTTTGACTATATTGGTGAGATTTAGTTGGAGTATGACATTCTGGGTATAAACTTAATTTTGCACACAACCCACATTTATCTCCACCATAAATATTCAATATATTGTCAAGGAAACTTCTATAAATAAGGAATCCTTCTTTAATTTATGGAGGTTGCCTTGACAACAGATTAAAAATATATAGTGTAGATAAGCTTGGAAAGTTGCTGAGATTGAATACAAATGTAAGTGATTATTAGTCAATAGGTTTTCTATATATTCATGACAATTCCTATTGTTTAATATTTTAATTTTCTTTACTAAAATGCTTCAATCTAATTTAATATTAACTTCTTTTACATTTAAAGTATACTATTACAATTATTGGTAAAAACAAAAAATTATCAAATATGTTTGAAGTGTAATAAAGAGATGTTAATTATATATACACACACTTATATGTAACCAATCAAATTTTTCAGATATTCAACATACTTCTGCAAGCTTATTATAAATCTTACAACAAGTTTGGAGCATCTAAATACAAAATATCTGATTAAAACTATTTACCAGGAACATTTGTTAATTTACTAATATATATATATGTGTGTGTGTGTGTTTCAAATTATCATAATAGTGAAACAGTCAGCTTTGTCAGTCCTTCTGTTTCACCTACTATATACTATAGTAGTATTTCTATATAAGTATCTATCACCAAATCCTTGTGTATACGGTTAATATTATATCCAAATCAGGCTGGATTTAAATATAAAGGTATTAGTTCTGTATGTGTGCATATATTTTAAGCTTACAAGATAAAAGGTGTATCTGTATATGTAAAAACCCATATATACACACATATATATTTCTAGGAGTAAATTAATGAAAACTGCATTGTATGTGTAATGAGAGACTACATATATGCAGGAAAAAATAATGTTAACAGATTTAAAACATTATAAATTTATTTATTTAAAATATTTATTCTAAAGAAAATTAATATTTTAAATTATTGTATATTTCTGCATATATTGCTAAATTAAATAATCAAGTTACATATATAACCAGATGTTTTCCATTTAGATTTGTTTTCGAAAAATTGGTATTATAAAATTCCATTTATAGATTTGTTTTCGAAAAATTGGTATTATAAAATTTAATCTTTCTCGCTTTAGTGTGACCTAATTACCAAACCAAAAGTAACACTAACCTGTAGGATAAATTATTCTGAGTAATTAAAAAGAAATCATGAATGACCGGATGTAAAACTTCGCTATGAGAAATAAAAACAAGTAATTATATGATTCTAGGAATACAGCGAGAAAATTGGCAAAACAAATCTAGAAAATTACTATCACTAAGAAGAGGGGGGAGGGTAAGCTGATATATATGCCTCTACAGCCATTTTGAAATTAGTCGGACATTATTTTCATTCAACCACTTATGTTTAAAATTATTAATTAAGATGCAGATTGAGTAGAGGCAAATTTTCTTGCCTTCCTGACTCAAGAAGTCTACTGATGCAGGAGATAGCAAAGAAGAGAAGCCGTGTGTGATGGAGCAGTTGCCCGAACTTTCAATATGGAACAAGCTTTCAATATGGAACAAGCACAAGCAGCAAAGGAGAGCCTGGTAATAACTTTCCTCTACTTAAAAGATTAATAACTCGGATAAAATGCGATAAATTCCTAAAGCTAGCTAAATTTAAACTCTATGGCCATAGCAATAGTGTAAATTTAAATCCACTACTAAATGTAATTTTGATTTCTTTTGTTTTCACCTTAAAATCTTGCCTGATTTAATGATTTAATTTAATATCATATTTATTGATTTACGTACTCTAGGTATTTATTAATTTATGTGTTGGTTTGCTAAGTTATCTCCGGTTGATCTAGTTCAACGTATTTACAGTTTTCTGACTTATTTAGTTGTGACTTGCTTAAGGTGATTGATTTTAAATTAATTATTATAAATTTCATTACGTATAATTTTAAATGCTTTATTCTAAATTATGTCTAATTTTAAATGCTTCATTCTAAAATGATAATTAAGTTTCTAGATTATTTTACGTATTTTAACTTAATGATATGTGCTTTTACATATTTTAATATAATAATATTTGCCTTAATTAATTCGTGTACACAACATAAATTTGTCTTGAACTGGGTCAATCAGATATAAACAAATTGCATTGCAATTTCATTTTAAACTATGATAAGACAGAGTCAAATTTTAGATATCTGTTCATTAAACTTACATTTTTAGTAAATCTATGCCAAGTTTTATGATTTTCCATTGCTTAGTAGTTTGTGCTATATTTCTTTGAAACGGAATTTTACTATTGACAAAATGCTTAGTGAGGAGCCATACAGGTTCACACCTAGAGAATAATAGGATACAAAAGAAACCCATTTTGAAAGGGTTAAAATATCTTGTTTTAAGAGATAATTAAAAAGTTTACAGCTGTTTTAAAATAGATTTGCTTTCGAGATATTTAACTAATGTTTAGCCGGAGTGATTGAAATACAGCATAGAGTTATAACTTTATATCTTAATGCCCAATAATGTGCTGTACTTCCTTCCAGAGTTATAAAATTCCTATATAGATAGCTTTACAAATTAGATTCCTAGTTTTTCCTTAATAGTATAATTATACATGCTACCTAATGAACTGATATACGGTAGTTTCATGAAGGAAACTAGTGTTTAGCGCCATTAAGTTTTAATTATATAATGTGGTCAGCGGTGCGAGTGTGTTTTTAAGAAACGCTACGGCGTATATATATATATATTTGTTGCTGTATTCCTTAATGGTTTGTACGTGGTCGCGCTGCACCATTACTCTTAGTTCGGGCAATTTTCTTCTTCAAATGGTGGATGGGTTTGAACCTCCCCAATCTGCATCCTTAGGAATGGAGCATGAAACTCCCACAGAGCATAAGACTCCTACTCAAATAAATTGCTCGATCAGCCGGACTAAAGGTTGTTTATTTATATAGCAATGAATACGGTGAAAAAGAGATATGTTACTTGGTAAAAATCCCATAAAAAGGCACTCTCGAGACGCAAGGGCTATATCAGACTTTATATTTTCTATATGCCATGGTATCTGAAGTCTGAATGCCAATCATCAGTTCATCCTGCCATAGTAATTGTATTTTCAGCTTTGATCTGAATCCGAGTTTAATTTTATAAGCACATAAACTATATAGAGAATATTAAGTATTAATGTTTAATAAAATATTATATTCTTTATCAATATGTATAATCACTTCTGCTAGCTCTAGAGCGGATCTAGACCCCATTATATAGCATGAACTAGGCATAGATGGTCATGAGCAAATTAACCTTGATCTATAATGTAATCTTAAGGCTCATGAAAATATAAATTTTAACACGTATAATTTCTTATCACTTGCGAGTGATATCTATATGTAGCAAACGCAATTAAATGATTTGTAATCCAAACTACAATCACCTGTGCATGATTGGAATGGCTATATAAACAGTTAAATCATCACCTATGAGTGATATATGTATTTGTAATAAACCTAATGAAACTAACCAAAATGATTAATGTCACTTGTGAGTGATTTACATTGTACCAAATGTATAAGTAAATTAAAGCCATATGTAACTAGGCAAACCATAGATGATTATAACTTCAGCCATCACTTGCGTGTGAATCTCAACTCAAATATGAAATTGTATCCCTAACTTAGTCACCTGCGTGTGATACAACCCATATAGCCAAGTTATGGTCATAATTTTAATTTAATAATTTTAATATTTATTTTTCATTAAATTGTGTTTAAATTTAACTTCTGTGTCATGTCTCAATGTTGCTCATTGGTAAGTCTTTATTGATTAGTTAATCATTAGTTAAGAATCACAATCCATATTTTATAATTATGTTCTGCCACACACATCGTCTATATAGCTATACTCGTTAATAAGTCAACTTATCCTAATCTTGTGCTTTACTGATGTGCTATTGCCGGCACATGATGAAGGAAAGTGCTGCTGTGGCTTCGTATGTGTCATCTGCAAGGTGGTAAATCTTTGAGCATTAGTAAAGGAGTTGGGGCTATATCAGACAATGTGGTTAGTACCACTCTATGCTGGTCAGCCTTGGTATGATTTTTAGATTTTGTTGTACGAATGTACAGATTTGACTGTTACAATAGTAAAAATTGAACAGTAATAATAGAGAAATTATATAAAAGTACTTTGATTCTGTAAATTGTAAATACTATCAATTGTTTACTTATGTACATCAAAAAATGGATGTTATATGATTTTCTAGGAAAGTATAGTTCAGTATTAACAGATTGTTATTTATTGTAAAATCTTTAACTAATCTGCTAATATTGATTTGCATAATTTCTGATAAATCATGTGACATATTTTTGTCCACATAAATTTAATTAATAATCAAAACCACATCTATATAATTATATTTTTATATTGGATGATTTCCATCATCTAATATGAGCATTGAATGTCTTTAGAAAAAATTAAATTTTATTTAAATATTCCAAATACATTCAACTGTTACTAATAGAACATCAAACAGGCTAGTATATGCACATTTCAAGATATATTATTCTCTATCTTCTTCAGGTGTTGCTAGCCTGACCAGTGACAGTACTAGCATGGGATTGAACCTACACCCTTAGATTCTTGAGTATTGAATTTTAAGGTAATGCTCTAACCAATGGACTCATTCTGCCAAAGGTAAAAGTCTGTAGAAATTTAATATACTTATCTATGAGGTTCCTCCTGATTTTTCCACTTTTTTTAAGAGCAAAGCTGATTAATGGTTTCCATACATTATGTATAGTCACACTTGGCTGGCTTATGGGATTTTTTGCCATGGTCATGTGAGCAGCTTCTTTAAATTTTTTTCTTTGTACTTTTTCTTCTCTATCCAATATTTTTGTATTTTCCCAATTGAACATATATTCATTAGCACATACATGGTCTGCTATCTTAGACATCTCTTTTTCACTCTTCTAATCATCATTTTGTTTTTGCAAGCGCTTTTCAATGAAATGACTGGTTTCACCAATATATGTTCTTCCACATTCACATGGTATTTCATAGATGCATGGAAACTACTCTTAGGAAAAAGTTGAGAAATCAGGAGGAACTTCATAGATAAGTATGTGAAATTTCTACTGATTCTTACCTTTGGCAGGATGGCTCAGTTGGTTAGAAAATTACCTTAAAATCCAATGCTGAAGAATCTAAGGATCCAGGTTCGAATCCCATGCTAGTACTGTCACTGGTCATGCTAGAAACACCTGAAAAAGAGGGTAGAATAATAACTATCAAAACATTGTGCATATACTAACCTGTTTGATGTGCTATTACTAACAATTGAATGTATTTGGAATATCTAAATAAAAGTTAAATTTTTCTAAAGATATTCAATACTCATATTAGATGATGGAAATAGTCCAATATAAAAATACAAATAGAACACCATCATCACAAA
Organism: Epiperipatus broadwayi; assembly: GCA_028023455.1. Lineage (NCBI taxonomy): Eukaryota > Metazoa > Onychophora > Udeonychophora > Euonychophora > Peripatidae > Epiperipatus > Epiperipatus broadwayi. The sequence goes on from JAQFVV010012780.1 coordinate 170,635, forward strand.
CGTTCAGGAAAATACTTCTATATAACTTTTATATTATTAGAATTTTTACCATTATTACAATCTAAAACTATTACATATATTTTCAGTAAATGAGATATTTTAGATACACATATATATTTGACATAGGAGGGTTCACTCATATAAGATAAAGTATATGTAAATTGAAAAAAAAGTAAAATAATTATATATTCATAATAATAATTCAAATATTAGATAAAGAAGGATTCATAAATATAAACATGAAATTAGCATGGTAATGTATATGTAATTAAGAAGACAAAATTACTCTCTCATGCTATGAATAAAAAGCACTCTATATGTTAAATATTAAATATAAAATTATAGTTAAATATATATATTAATTATAGTTTAATTGTATATATATATATATATTATAGTTTAATTGTAAATATTTTATATAAAAATTGTTTTTAATTTAGATAATCAATGGTTTAGCTAAATCTAAAGACCGTTGGAGAAATAAAATTAAAATTGTATTAAAATTTGTAAAAGTTATAAAACAAGAAAATTGTTAACTTGATAGGAGTTTGTGAAAAATAATCTCTGAAATAATAAAGTTTATTTGAAAGTGATTCTAAGTTTTAACCAAAAAATGATAAGCTAAAGATTATATGCCAGAGATAGAATTAACAAATTGGTTGTTTTAGGAAATACATACATAGCTGATACAGGCAAAACTCTTCATATGTATTGTGATTATGTGATGTTTATATAGCTGATACATCTGAATCACTTCAAAAGATTTGAAAGCTATGTAATACTTATAAAAATTTAAATAAGATCTCTTCTGTTCAGATTTTTTTCTTGCTTTAGTGTTATTAGTTCTAGTATATATGTAATGTCAAAACTACAACTAAGCAGATTGTCTAGCATAAATGCTGTTCTAGAAAAAATGCTGGTCTCAAATAAGTACCTATTAAAAGTTATGAATCCACAATTGTATGAAAGTAAATCAAAATATTTAATTTATACTGCCATTATTAATATTTCAAATACATTTAACTAAATCTCCAAATATAAATCTTTTCAATAATATCACATTTCTAGCTTACAAACTCGCTAACCATTTAAATTTTTTTTTTTCAAACTAAAAAGAGAAAGATGAGATATATATTAATGCATCAGAAAGCAAAAGGCTTTCACTTCCCTGACCCAACTAAAGCAGACATTACTATCATTTTCAGATATTTCACTCCATCAATGAGATAAATGTATGTCTGAGTAATTTCCACAAACATTTATTATTCTGCTAAATTAAAAGAACTTTCAATTGGAAAAAATATTTTTAGAATTTAAATAACTTTAAGGATTGAAACTTAACATTAATATCTATTTATGATCTTCATTATCATAAAAAAATAAGCAAATCTTAATTTTTATTTGAACTCTTAAATAAATAAGAAGGATTATTATTATTATTATTAGTAGTAATAGTAATATTAACAGTAGTTGTAGTTGTAGTAGGAAAAGAAGTAGTATTGGAAGAAAAGTAATGAAGAAAAAATTAATCTGGAAATCAATTTATTATAATCCTAAAAAGTGTTTGTATACATAAAAGATCAGATTACAGTTATTGAAACTGAGATTTCTAGATAAATAACACCATTATAAAAAAGTTAATAATTAATGTTAACTAATTAAAAAAATTGTTATATAAACAATATATATTGTACAAGATAAATCCTGAATTAAGTTTGATCCACAATGAATTATAAGCCTATTATTATCTGCCTATAAAGCTTAATAACTAAAATTAAATTCATTCAGCAATATATTGGTTAGTAACTGGATCATTACTAGAACCTATTGATTTACAAAGTTTGATTATTCAAAGTATGTAATAAAGTAATAGTGATGAATTGGTACAGTTTCTTAATAATTGTTCTTATTTGAATCAATAAACAGATTTACTCCTTAAAATATTTTTTATCCATTCTTTTCTATATATTAGGTGACCAAATTACATATATAAATAAATATGCAATCAGATTGAGAGATGAATAGACCTAATAATGTTACCTAATTTTAAAATAACAATTTAATGAAATATTTAATTATGAAAATGATAAAGAAATTTGAAGCACATTCAAAATCATATTGCAGTCCTTGCCAAATCCCTTAAATTATCTTTATACGATAAGTATATGTATAAATCCTTTGTATAGGGTTATGTGCATTTTTGCATATATTTTTAGTTGGGTTTAATGCTTTATCCCCCCCCCCCACCAACTCTCTTAATGACTTCAAGGATATATAAACATATTGTATAAAACATTTGCTAATTACAAGCAAATAATGTATGTTTTCTTAAAATAATTTAAATCAACATTATATATTAAATATATTATATAAATGAATATATAAAATCTTACAAGATTAAAAAAATAAAAAGTTTACAAAATAAATTTATTTATTATAAATTAAATGTTAGCATATTAAATTATTTTAGTTAATTATAATGTAATTTAAATTAAGGTCTTACCAATTTTCACTGTTCATTAGCCTTCTCATATTAGCTTTTCTTTTCTTTATCATTCATAGACTATTTTCAAGAAAGACATTTTTAACAGTATCAGAATAACTTTTTTTTTTTTGCTAGATCAAATATTCTACATTGAAAGTTTTATTCTATCTGTTAGTCTTTTCAATAGCTGTACCTCTATACATTTTACTTTCCTGAATTTTATTCCTCACAGATTTTATCATTTTCATATTTTTTTTTATTAATTCATTTGTGACTTTCAATTTTCATTATTACTTTTTAGTTGGAAGAAAGGTAATCAATGCAGCATTACATTTATTTTTTTAGAATAGACAATAGGCAAGTTATAAGATTTCTTAAGGCTATAAATGTATGATTCTATCGGTAATTATATTTTCAGACAATGATGATGATTCAATTAAGATTGGCTGTTAGCTAATTATTTTATATTAGTGGTATAATTTTTTTACTACAGCATTTAAAAAATAATAATAATAACTTACAATTTTTAAAAGTTGAAATAACCCTATTTCATCAAAAAACCCTTGGTATTAACCTCTTTTCTTAAATTCTGCTATATTTTAGGGGAAGTTATATTTATCTGATGCTTCATATGCATGGGCAACTAGTGACTGAACTTTCAACTGCAATTTCAAATCACTTACAGCAACTGGAACGAAAGAGTACTAATTACTATTATTTTTTGTCCTTTTCTTTGTGCTTATTGTTTTCCTACATGATAATCTGTTTAGTGAAATAAAAAGACAAACTACTTTTTAGTAAAATATGTCGATTTGTTTTTCAGTCAATTTTTCGTTAATGACTCGAGAATATTGAAGAAAATCAATGTATTGATAAAACAGTTTTCTCTTTCAGATTACTTTTATTTATCATTATCATTTTTTATTTATAATGTATACTTGTATTTATAAAAACTTAAAAGTTCACTTTTCACATGAATACATATTTAGTACTCTTACTAAAAGCAGACTGGAGAATTCTAATTACAGGTTACTATGATCATTATCCAAAGTGATAAAAGTCATTAATTTCCACTGTTAGTTTTTCTTTTAACATAGATTAATAAACAGGTCATCTTAAATTTAAAGCTATATCATAAAATATTGAATTATCATACATTTGATACATGACAAAAAAATCATGCCACAAATGTCGCACATATTTTTAATAGGGATACAATTATAATTGTTATAAAAATTTACTTTTTTAAAGTTAATTTCTATCAATATTTCCTTTATATGGATATTAAGCACTAAAAAAAATCTATAATTTTATTTTGATAGAAAAATAAAATACACTTTTTAAAATATTAAAAAAAATGATCATTATATCCTCTCAGTCATGATTTAATATTTATCTTGCAAAATAAAAACTATTTATGTCTTTAATTAAAAGAGATATATTTTATACTACTAAATATTAACTAGTAAAACTTTATTTTGATTTTTTTTTGAGTCAGGAAGTTTAAAATAAATAGTTTCACTAAAATAGTACTATTTATTTAATATATAGTTAATTATTTTTGGATATTATATATTATTTAAGCAGTGAATTAGACAATTTGGCCGTTTCATTCTTTTTTACTTCTTTCAGTGTGAGTGCTGATCTAAAAGTCTTTGCTTTCTATACAGTCACCTTTACCTATGACATAGTTACTCAAGGCAGAGACTATATTTACAAAACAATGCAAAAAGTTATAGTTAAAAGAAAAGGTTCATTTCAAAGAAAAATTTTAAACTTAAAAGTTTACAATTAAACATAAACAAGTTTTACAAATTCTTTCTTATTCTTAAGTTATTCTATAAATATTTGGGATTCAATAGAAAATAAATTAAATCGTAAGTTTTAAAAAAAATCGTATAAACAAAATATTACGGGCAATGATATGATGAAAATATAGTATACTTTAAGATTATAGATTTTATTGACAAATTATAAACATTTTATATAAAAGAATATTTGAAGACATGTTTATAAGAGTAATGCATTTTATAGTTTTATCCTTATCTTTTTTCTTTTAGAAATAAAAAAAAATAGAAAACTTACTTTTATTAAAAAAAAACACAAAAAAACTTGTAATTGTCTATTCTCAAAATCAGATTTGGTAAGTTGATGTAAAATAATTGTTAAATAAGTAGTGAATAGATTATTTAGCACTTATAATGATAATACAATTTGTTTTAAGTTTTTAATTTGGTTTCAAAACTCAAGGTTTGCAAATTATATTTTTATTTTAATTAATTTTCAACGTTATGAACGTTAGCGAAATAAAGTTTTTATTCAGTTTGGTTTAATAGTTGTGGCAAAGTGCGCTTTCGGCTGATTAAGCCTTTACTTCGCCAAATTCTAATTCTAATTAAATAATTAAAGAAAAATAACCTTATATAAAATTATATTTTTGTGTATGTAATAAGCAATACTGAATAATGAAAAAAAAAAAACGGAGATAATTTACTTAAATAAAAAACGGATTATTTTTCGTGAAAATTCTGCCACCCCTTTTCTCTTTAAATATATGAACACAAATATTTTGGTAAATAATACTTTTTGAATATAAAAATAATAAATATTTAAGAAATATCATAGTTTCCGAACAGATAAAGAATGACAATTAAATAAAAAGTACATGCAAGGGTAAACAAAAAAAAAACACCTAGAGATTTAATAAATTAGTTAGGACAACAAACGGACATAAAACTCAAGTGAAAGGGTAAGTTTTTAAATAATGGGAAATTTATTTTTAACGTAATAGTTGATAAAGATAAAGCCTGATCGTACTCCTGTTTTTTCTGTTCTATGAGGAATCTGACAGTTTCTTCAATGCATTGATCCATGATTGTTCTGGCTTCTTCAAATGTTTTATCCACTAGAGAACAGCCATCCCATTCAATGATCTTGTCGCCTAAAAATCACAATAGATAGATACAAACATAAATAATTCAATATTTAAAAAACTTACATTAAAAACGGAAAGAAAATTTTCAGAAAAACTTATAATAAAAGTATAGTGAGAATCTAACTCCAAGTTATTTGTAAAGATATAAAGAACGAAGGGAGCAAATAAACCAGATTAAAAAAATATATTTAAAATAAGATAGATAAAATGAAGAAATAAACAATTCATGAATAGCAAATTATTAGGCCAATAGAATTTCCCTATCTCGTTTTAAAAACAAATAAAAATCTGTAAAAATTATTTTCCCAAATTTATTCTTCAATTTACCAATTGCTTCAATATGATTACATGTTTTTTTTTAAAAAAAAGATACTTAAGGACTTGATAAAATCTCTCTGACATTTTAATTTCATCCAAACAATTTATGACAAAAGTATAATAACAAGAAACAAAAAAAACAACAAAAAAAAAAAAAGACAGAAACAAAATATTGAAAATCAATGAATACGAAAATTATTCTTGAAAAACAATACAGAAATATTTTCTTTTAGCTAAAAAAATATAACACATAACAAAATCTTACAGCTTATAAAAATACTAGGAAAAAATAATGTGTTACTGAGCATTTCAATGTCAGTGTAACTTATAATCAATCCATAAAATGTTAACTCTTGAAATTACCGGTATTAATGTGCTAAACAATATTGACAAAAAAACTGAAGGTAAAATACTAATACAGTATATCAAAAGAGATTATATTAAAGATAAGAATTTAAAGGAGAACTTTCTTATTCAATTGAATACAAAAAGTATTAGAATGTACAAAAAAATATCACTCATTAAATTAAAATGGATCTAGAAAAGTAAAAATTGAAAAAAAAAGTAAAAGAGAATGGTAATATTTTTAAAATTTATATAAGATTAATAATTATTAAAATGCTAACAAACCAGATATAAAATAATTCTTTGGCCAGAAAAAAAAAGTTATAAAGATCATAACAAAATTATTTAAAGAGAATATCAAATGATGCCTAAATATATCTTAAATCTACATAGATTTAACTAATATAAACAATTGCCAAACTGGCATTATAATGTTTTAGAGTAAATATCTAGAAATCTTTTAGAGATAGCTAATAATGGCTGTTAGAAATCAAAAGACTAAAATAGATTTAATAATATTTTAAATATGTTAAAAGAACTGATAGTTTACTACAACAAAGATTATTTTTGTCTATAATGAAAAATATATAAAAGAACGACTTTTACATATAAGATGAGTATGGTGATATAAACTATAATGAAAAGTCTTCAAAAACTTTATGACAATATGATAAATGAGAAAACTGAGAACGTTTGTATATACAAATACAATGATTATAAAAATGTGGCTTGAAAAAAAAATGTAAATACAAAAAAAACCTATGAATTATTCAACTCAAAAGTACAAATTTGTTTTATATAATAAAAATAATGAATATTCTTATTAACTTATTATAATACATTGAATTTATAAAAACTGAACCCCCAACAATTTGAAAAATAAACATATAACAATAATAAAACATTAAAATACTCATTCACAATGAAAGCATGTATATGTAAAAACATAGATGTGAACACATTAGTTAAAATTACAAAAAAAACGATGTTAAACATATGTAATCAAATACAATTTAAAAATAATAGATTGTGTCACTTTCTTTTGAAAACAATAAAAAACTTATTAAAACAATTAAGGAATTATTAAACTAGATGTATCATGGCTTTGCTTGCATTATTAGATTAAAAGAATGTTTAGCAATTGATAATTAAAATATATTTAAATAATGATTACATGAAATAGGAATACATATCAACATCAAGTAAAGATAACTATTGGAACACATGTTTATAAACAATATTCCTAGGTCATTTTAAACTGCTTTTGATAACTCATGTATTATTATTTCATATAAATATTCTTTAAATATATTTTAATTCTCAATTACATTACATTGTTTTATTTTACTAATGCAAACCAAAACCCACTCATGACATTGCATGCATTAGTAAAATGAAAATAAAAATTAAAAAATATAATGAAGTTGATTATTAAAATACATTTCTAATTTATATTTTTATAAGGAGAATATATTCTGAGCAATAAAATTTTTTTAATGTTTTATTATCTAAATTCCATTTTTGATGCATTGAATACCAAACAAAAATTTCCCTTGCTAGTTCTTTCTATTTCAATAGCTATCAAAAAGTCATTATTAGAAAGTTTGACAATTAAATTAATTTATGTATTCCATTTTTGATTTTTGATATATTAAATCAAAATTTTACTCAATAATTCTCTCTATTTTTTTAGTTGTCTCCTTGTGTTTGTAGAAAGTTTGATTTTATTTACAGAAATAATTACCTACAGCAGTATTATAAAAAATATAATTTTTATTAAATACAATAAACAATAATTTTTAAATAAATTATTTTATATTTCTCATGTGATAATTTTTAAAATGGCTATAAAGTTTTAACATTATTGTAATATTTGCAAGTGATAAACAAAATATGTGGTCCAAACAAAATTTAAATAATTTAAGAATACATTTATTCAATAATATTTTATCTAGATTCCAAAAACTAATATCGCTTCATTTCTCAAGTATGTATTTCAACTTGCAGGCCACAACATCTTACTTTATCACATGACAATATACTTAAAGAGCTATGACAAAATTTTATCAAATTCAGTATCTCCCTTGCTTTACCCAAGAAATTTTAAAATTCACTTTTTCATGTATAAAATACATTTAAACTGATATTCCAAAAGTTTATCAATTTCATAATAAAAGTTTATGAAATTTAGTAGTATTTCTCTTGCTGTACAGGTGTCATTTAAAATTTTACTTTAACACATGTTAAATTAAATATATATTTAAACTGAAATATTAAAAGTTTATCAAATTCATTATTATAACTAAACTAAATTGCTATTACTCAAATAAAAAAAATACCTAGTTCCAAATACAATTTAATTAATTTATAATATATTTACCAAATCAAATTTTATCTTGCTTTACCAAAAACTATACTTTTCATTAAAAAAATTCCAACTTCGTGTTTTTTAATTGGTGCTGCCCTCTTTTTAGTTTTTTTATGATGTCATTTGAAAACCAGTTATGATATAGATTTTCCACACATTTTTACATTGCAAATTACACATTTTTAAAAACAAACCAAAAATTTATATTCTAGTAAAAATTAAAAAAAAAAATTCATGTAAGATTTTTCAAAATTGGTGCAATGTTGAGTTACAAAGTCAAACAAACAAACAATCTTTCACATTTATATAGTAATATAGATATAGACAATAGGTTAAATTATAAACATTAACTTAAAAAGTAATTGTTTAAAGTTTAGCAAAATATATACTGCATTATATGATTAGTTATTCAGTATTAAAAATATAAACAAAATATATTTAGTTCCATTCAGTTGGTTATTAAGATTTATTATTTGGTTTTGATTTTTTAATTCACCAAATAAATTCTAATTAAATATAAAAAATAAATTATTACATAAAAAAGTATTAAAATATTGAAAAAACTCCATCCAAATGTTTTTAAAATTGATCACAATAGTTGATGAATAAAAATAAACTATAATTAGTTTTGTTTTCTCTAGGATAAAAATGCATTGAGTGGAGAATAAATCAGTAAAAGTTAGATATAAAAAGTATAGTTAAAAATAAAAGATAATTAATACAATCCAATCAGAACAGTCAGACACAATATGAATAATAAATTTTTCTTGCATAATAAAAAATAAGAGTAATGATAAAAACATAATCTTATCATAAATATAAAAAAGAATAAAAAGTATCATATTTAAATAAAGAATGGCTCAATCATATTGTGAAAAAGATAGGAAATAAAAACAAATAATGAAAAGTGTAATCATAAGTAGTAAAACAATTTTTATGGACATAAGATGATATAAATGTGAATATATATATATATTGTAATGGGAGAAAGATCTTTGAGATTTGCATATACTGACCCTGGGGGCGCCACTAGTCTGAAAATAGAAACTAGACATTTATTTTAGGGTGGACAGGATATGCGAATCAAAAGGCACCGAACTACACTCAGGGAGGAACAAGATATCTTAAATATTATTTAGACAGTTGAGAAATCAAAGCACAAAGACAAACATCAGCCAAATTAAGTTTAAACAATTTATTAATTTTATTAAAAGTTGTGCAATAGAGTGAAGACATCTAGCCATGAATATAAAAGTGACTTATGCTAACATATGCATATTTACCAGAGAGTGCACAAGAGTACGACAAACATAAAGGCATAAAACATTTTGGCAGCAAAATGATCTCACTTAAAATAGAAGAAATGGTTAGGAAAATATCTTCCTGCTGGCCAGTTGCAAAATTACAAAACAAACAACAACTTTAGCTTCCTGAATCAGGGATAATAAAACAGTTATTGTCCCATCAGAAATCAACGTAACCAGCGCAAACGTCCGAGCAGTAATATTCTAATTACTGTCGTTAAAACGCCGCAGGACTGCTGCACGTAATACTACATTCAAAGTGAACGTGGTTGATCTCACTTACAAGACAGCAAAAGATATTTGATTACGATCTTACATAACCCAGAAAGGAATGACTACTTTCAGACAACCCGAAGAAATAACTTAACAAATAGCCAGCAAAAAGATTTTGTTGTTTGCACAAAAAGCGCAAACGAAACATGCTTAAAGATTCCTTATTTTACAACTAAGGGCAGGTGAATAAATAAAGACTATGAAAACTGCCAATGCGTTTTGTAATAGTTAATGAAATAATCAGGTATATATTAAACGTATAAAATACAATCTCCTAATGCACCCTCTGACAAACGAAAATTGCAAACAAACTTGGAATCTTAAAACTAAGATTCCAAGACACACTTTAAATACTAGAAAAGAGTACATACAGATAATAAATAATTAAAAAAAACAATAAATACCATTTTAAAACATATTTATCATTAGATTGAGTGGAGATTTAATTAAACACAATTTATTTACCCTGGCTAGAATAGGAAAAAGTTTAGCTTACAGTAAGACAGAGTCCTGGTGATTTAGTGACAAGTGCACACTTTTGACAATAGTTCATCTTTCAGGTCCTTTGACAGCAGCAAGGTAGAGGCAGTATTTATTTTAGAGGCTCATGGCATGACTTAAAGAGAGCTGGTAGGTGTGGGTCCATCCTTTGTTTAAATTAGCAAGACATTCTAATGATGGCAAAATCCATAGCGGTAGATTTTGACATCGTGCACAGCAATGAAGTTTGTCAATAATTATTTAAGTTTTTAGCAGGCAATTAAATGTCCGAACAGCTACTCACAATGGTATCTCTTTGCAGGACATAATCCAAGTGTGTATCTAATAATGAATCTCTTCTCTCTCCAAAAATTGGCGGGCTATCCTTGCCTTGCTACATTTCCCGTGCAAAACTTTCATTAGTGTCCATTCTATATTCCAGGCAGGGCAAATATTAATTTCCTGCTCAATCTAATTTAAGACTTCCAACCAGGGATAATTGAAACAAAAACGACAAATACAAAACTAAATCTCCACTTTTTTTTTTAGAATTAACTTTAAAAATAATTACAATAAAAGCAACAGGAATATATAATTAGCAAGCTTGCCTGTTTTTAATCAAATTGATTAAAACAGACGGTGAAAGTAAACTATTTTAAAATCAATTTTATAAACATTAAATAATATTATTTTAAAATATAAATGCGTATGTGTTTTAAATAATAATAAAAAATTGAGCATTAATGAAAATGAAGTTGTTTTCCCTTTTTAATTTTAGTAATAAAACAATTGAATCAGAAATCAATCCGGCTCAACTGCCTCAACACGTGATCAAAAAAAAAAAAAAAAAAAACATTCCTGCAACTTTTTTTCCTTTTTTTTTTAAACTAAAAACATTTCAAAAACTACCCCTAGGAATTTGGCTGAACGCACTCATGAAAAACCAAAACAATATTTCATTTCTTACATTTATCCATTCTCATAAATCATTAACAAATTTTTTTTTTGTCTGTTTTAAAATAATCCGTCCAATTGCTAAAAGCTGAATCTTTAACTTTTGTCCGGCGGTTCTTTTACTCTTTTTATTAATTTTCTGAAATAAGTTCCTTTCCCTCTCTTATATTTTACCTGCCTAGAATTTATGATTTTGTCTCTTTCCTGTTCTGTTTTGCTTTCTAGCGTATATACCTGAATCTTTTTCTTAACGAAACTTCCCAATTCTTCATCTTTTCCTACTTTATTTTTAGTCATATCAACACTAGTAAATGGCAACACTTCATTTCCCACAGACTTTTTACATGCCTTGAATAAGATTGCTTTATAAATGGCTTTTATTTCTGTTTTAAAATCATATTCCGAAAACTTTTCCTTAGTTTTAAACCCCTGTTCACAACTAACAGTTATTTTACTCAACTCATTTTTAACCTCTTGAGGTAACTTATAACTGTCTCCAAGATTTTCTTTCTCCACCATACTATCTATCTCTCTCCACTTTCTACTTATTTCAAACTTTATTTCCACCCTCTCTATCCTAGTACTCTCCTGTGCTACTTCAATTTCTATATCTTTTATGACTACTTTTTCTACTTCCTGACTCTCTTTACTCATCTCATTTTTCAAATCCTTTTCCATCTCCACTTCTTTTTGTTGAGTTTCTTCTACTCTTCCTGTCATTTCTCTTCTCATTTCTTTCATTTCTGCTCTCAGCTCCTCCAGTATTGTTTGTTGACTCTGTTTTATTTCTAGCAACTCTTGTCATATTTGTTTCATCGCGGCTTGCTGACTTTGTTTCATTTCTATTAACAACTTTATCATCATCTGTGTCTCGCTCTCTTCTTTTTCTACTATCTGGGGGTATTTAAACGAAACAGGGCTCTCTTCCAAACCTGCCGCCCTGTCACCTTCTTCTTTACCTTCCATTTTTATACAAGGCTAACTCACTATACTAACTTTTTTTTTATTTTAAACAAAAATCTCAAAGCAAATAAAATGCTATTTATTTATATGAAAGAAGACAATGAACTATTTTTACTACTTTTAAATTCGAAAATTTACTCCGAACAATTTTTTTTTGTTTAAACAACAACAACAACAAAAAACTCTATTTATTATTTATGTCATATGAAAAAGACGAACTCCATTCTACCAAACTGCTCCAACAATACATGCAATAATTAACAAAAATTGAACCTCTACCGACTAGATCTTGCCACTTACACCTGAAATCTTTCTCAACCATCTAAACAAAATCTCACATGGGTTTGAAAACTCAGAAGCTCCACGTTGACGTGCCAAAAATTACTATATATGTAACGGGTGAAAGATCTTTGAGATTTGCATATACTGACCCTGGGGGCGCCACTAGTCTGAAAATAGGAACTAGACATTTATTTTAGGGTGAACAGGATATGCGAATCAAAAGGCACCGAACTACACTCAGGGAGGAACAAGATATCTTAAATATTATTTAGACAGTTGAGAAATGAAAGCACAAAGACAAACGTCAGCCAAATTAAGTTTAAACAATTTATTAATTTTATTAAAAGTTGTGCAATAGAGTGAAGACATCTAGCCATGAATATAAAAGTGACATATGTTAACATACACATATTTACCAGAGAGTGCACAAGAGTACAACAAACATGAAGGCATAAAACATTTTGGCAGCAAAATTATCTCACTTAAAATAGAAGAAATGGTTAGGAAAATATCTTCCTGTTGGCCAGTTGCAAAATTACAAAACAAACAACAACTTTAGCTTCCTGAATCAGGGATAATAAAACATTTACTGTCCCATCAGAAATCAACGTAACCAGCGCAAACGTCCAAGCAATAATATTCTAATTACGGTCGTTAAAACGCCGCAGGACTGCTGCGCGTAATACTACATTCAAAGTAAATGTGGTTGATCTCACTTACAAAACAGCAAAAGATATTTGATTATGATCTTATGTAATCCAAAAAGGAATGACTACTTTCAGACAACCCGAAGAAATAACTTAACAAATAGCCAGCAAAAAGATTTTGTTGTTTGCACAAAAAGCACAAACAAAATATGCTTAAAGATTCCTTATTTTACAACTAAGGACAGGTGAATAAATAAAGACTATGAAAACTGCCAATGCGTTTTGTAATAGTTAACGAAATAATCAGGTATATATTAAACGTATAAAATACAATCTCCTAATGCACCCTCTGACAAACGAAAATTGCAAACAAACTTGGAATCTTAAAACTAAGATTCGAAGACACACTTAAAATACTAGAAAAGAGTACATACAGATAATAAATAATTAAAAAAAACAATTAATACCATTTTAAAACATATTTATCATTAGATTGAGTGGAGATTTAATTAAATGCAATTTACTTACCCTGGCTAGAATAAGAAAAAGTTTAGCTTATGGTAAGACAGAGTCCTGGTGATTTAGTGACGAGTGCGCACTTGTGACAATAGTTCATCTTTCAGGTCCTTTGACAGTGGCAAGGTAGAGGCAGTGTTTATTTTAGAGACTCATGGTATGATGAAGGACAGCTTGTAAGCGTGGGTCCGTTCTTTGTTTAAATTAGCAAGACATTCAAATGATGGCAAAACCCATAGTGGTAGATTTTGACATCTTGCACAGCAACGAAGTTTGTCAATAATTATTTAAATTTTTAGCAGGCAATTAAATGTTCGAACAGCTACTCACAATGGTATCTCTTTGCAGGACATAATCCAAGTGTGTATCTAATAATGAATCTCTTCTCTCTCCAAAAATTGGCGGGCTACCCTTGCCTTGCTACATTTCCTGCACAAAACTTTCATTAGTGTCCATTCTATATTCCAGTCAGGGCAAATATTAATTTCCCGCTCAATCTAATTTAAGACTTCCAACCAGGGATAATTGAAACAAAAATGACAAATACAAAACTAAATCTCCGCTTTTTTTTTAGAATTAACTTTAAAAATAATTACAATAAAAGCAACAGGAATATATAATTAGCAAGCTTGCCTGTTTTTAATCAAATTGATTAAAACAGACGGTGAAAGTAAACTATTTTACAATCAATTTTATAAACATTAAATAATCTATTTTAAAATATAAATGCGTATGTCTTTTAAATAATAATAAAAAATTGAGCATTAGACATTTAATGAAAATGAAGTTGTTTTCCCTTTTTAATTTTAGTAATAAAACAATTGAATCAGTAATCAATCCGGCTCAATATATATATATATTGTAACAGTCAAGTTTGTACATTCGCGTAACAGACTTCAGAATCCAAGCAAAAGAGACCGAAGCTGACCAGACTAGAACTGTAACATCCCGAGTTCGACCACACTTCAACTCATAAGCCAGGATTCCAAGACTCACGACCTTACGAATGACCACCTTGAAATTATACGTAGTATATCTCTTTCCACACGGCTGACATAGGTCACGGAGAAGCAATAAGACTCTGATGAATAAAAGAAAGGTTCTTAATTGACTAAAATATCACTAAATTTAATTTAACTTAATGCATAGTTTTCACATATATAGACTATAAATAGTAATTAGAATTGGATTGAATTAGTTCAATAACGAAACAGAGAACGAAATACATTAAATTAATTATATATTTATTTACAATTGGCATGAAATTGATTAGTTTTACACATTTCAGCGTCGAATGTACAAACATTGGGTGGATAAGAGAACACATTCTCTTTTTTATATACAATTCAAAACCACTTTACATGAGTAATCATTAAATTTCATAGAGGGGTTTAACATATGCCCATCTTCTGAATTGTTTACAATTGATACATAATTAATCACTACGTTATGTCTATAAATCTCGATAAGCCAAATCCTATTACATTTGTGGCTGGTATATAAATAATTATATTAAACTTTGATCATGAATTCATTTACTAAAATATACAATATAATTTAATAATGAGCGCATAAACCAGCTCAAGTAATGATCGATCGAACATGGCTTTCGAGAGAAAATTTCAGAATGCTGAAAGCGTTATGTTAAGGTGGGAGAGTTGGCTGAAATAAGATTTTACCAATGCGCTATGGCACAGGTAAACAATAATAGGAAAAGTCGCTCTGTGGATGGATGAAATAACTTCAGGGTTCTTGCGACAAACGCCGGTACCCTGTAACCGATCGCAATGCTGCGTGAAAAGGAACATTTGTGTTCAGGAATGGCGGGGGACTTACGTGCTAACCTGGCCTTGGCTCAGGCTTCGCTACTGCTCTACCCTATAAGAGAAGATGTGCTGGCAATGCCGTGGCTCCATCTTGAGATACATATATTACATATAGCAGCAAAACAAGAATATTTTTATAAAATAATATCACATCCGCCAAGCAAAGAATAGTATATTTCATACTATGAAATACGAGTTAATAGCATATTAGGTCTATCAAATTGGGACCAACTCTTGTGTAGCCTGGTAATAAATGTCTATGCTACTAAAAGGGAATATTATTACATCTGTACTTTGACATGTTCGATCTATTAAGTTACTTATAGATAATAAATATTTAAGGAGGAAAAGTATATTTCTATGGACTTAAAAATTTAAATGTCAAATATACTTATATGATCAAGGCTAAATTTAATTCTAAATAAAACTATAAGGTTAAGTTTTTAACTGGTTGATTATAAAAGAGCCACATTTCACATAATAAATCATTTAAATAATAAAAAAATATAGGATTTCGAAACAGCGCAGAGAGTTGATGCAATAAACAATTTACACGAAGATTTTCAAATATCTTCTTAAAAAGATGAAATTAAGTGCCACTGTTTCAAAATATTGGCATATGAAATATAATAAGCATTTAAAATAAAATAAGCAAAGAAATATAGACACAACTGCAGTGATATAACTTTAAACTAAATAATTTACTTTAAATGAAAGGAAAATATAAATTACTCAGATTATTTAAACTTTAACAACATGAAATTTCGGATAGCAATTGACATATTTAAAATATTAATTAAATGGATTTAAGTTTTGGTTACATTTAGCTTTATCATTATTTTAAAAGAAAGTTAGCTAACTTATATAGATATATTTACATAAATAATTACACAGAATTACACAGAACTCTGCGGTTTGAAAAATAAAACGGTACCGGTATGATTTATCTGCAAGTTCTTGGCTGTTGGTTTGGTTTAGTTTGACTGGATGGCATCATCTTTCCCATTATGTTAGGCTCGTCTCTTCTATCGGCATGATGGTGGTTTAGGCATTTCGACGAGAGAAACCCCGTTCTCCCGCGGAGTAACAGCAACAAGATGCCCGCTTTTAGCCGGACATGTTAAACTTTAACAATTGTGAATACTGGCTGCAATTCTCACTAACAATATGGCTGTCTTTCTCTAACAATATGGCTCTCTTTCTCTAACAATATCGCTCTCTTTCTCTAACAATATGGCTGTCTTTATATGTTTTCCTTATCGGAATCTCCCGCCTCAAGACTCACTAAACTCAGGAATTTAATTAAGTGTTTTTCAATTTGTAATTCAGATCTTAGATAACTTATGTTAGAAACATTCCATAAGCTATTATTATAATTAAGATTTTTCGTTGCAAACAATTGTCCAATTTAGATTTTAAAATAACTTAAATCTTATCTAAGGAGATTTTAATTAGTAAATTTTGAACTAGTTTTACTTTTTACGAATTCCAGGTGTGGTCGTTAATGACACTTGTTTACAATCAAAAATCTTTTTAATTACTTGACCAGCTTTTATTTTTAATCTTACATATAATAGAAACTCTTTCTATTTAAAAACAACCTTTTAACATTTTTTTAAAACGAAAACATTTTTAACATATTTATTAAAAATAATTTACAAATATATTTTGATATAGCTTTTAAATATATTTTCGAGAAACTTTTCCCTGAAATATATTTAAAACAAGAAATCTTTTAACAATTTTTAAACATATTCAATATTATTTTTAGATAATGGCTTTTACATATTTTAAATCATATCCTTCTATATAGCACAGATTATATATCCACATATGAAATTACAATATTAAACAACAAAATTAATAATTTACTCTTAACTTAAATAATATAATAAACATTTTTAGAAATATTAAATAATTTTAGGACGCTATAATTTTACTAATCCTATCTAATTATAGCGTTGGTTTGCACGTAAATATATAATGCTGTTTAGACAGACATGAACTAATTTTAAATTTATTAACATTTAAATAGGTTCGAACTTAGCACAGATGAGAGTGTCATTAGGTTTGATGGTGAAACGGAAAGGGATTGGAGATTTCCATTTCAATATATATATATATAAAATCAAAACTACCCCAAATCCAAAATTAAACCAGACCAGCATA
This sequence comes from Epiperipatus broadwayi, assembly GCA_028023455.1. Classification (NCBI taxonomy): domain Eukaryota; kingdom Metazoa; phylum Onychophora; class Udeonychophora; order Euonychophora; family Peripatidae; genus Epiperipatus; species Epiperipatus broadwayi. Next base: position 188,500 of record JAQFVV010012780.1, read on the forward strand.
AAAATAATATTAAAACACAACCTAAGGTTTCACTGCTACAAGCAGACTTCTCAAGTGTAAAGAACTACAAAAACTACACAATATATATAATATTAAAAACTACCCACAAATCCATTCACTTCCCATCCACCCTTAATATTAAAAGAACTCTTAAATAAGTTAATTGCTTCAGAATAATAAATTTTCAATAATAAAGACTCTTTAATTCTCTTTTGATTTCATTTCTCTCAAAGAAGACAACCTTAGCTTCATCAAAATCAATAGTGCGACCTGTATCTTTTTCATGGACATCCAAAGCAGAACTAAGATATCTATTTTTAATTCTACTTTTATGAACCTTTATTCTTTCATTTAAACTCAAACTACTCTGACCTATGCAAACCTTTTTACAAAATAAACAAAGAATAAAATATACTACACCAGGAATAGTCTTTCTATCAAAAACTTCTTTTGTATTATTTAATAAATTATTCAATGTAACACCCCTTTTCCAAGCAATTTTTTTATTTCCAAACAATATACTATTTCTACACACAATTTTATAAGAAGACAATTTAAATGGCAAAGAAATAAAATCATATTTTTCTTTAACCTTTACATCCTTACAAATATTACTATTAAATAAAATACTTTTAACAAATTTATCAGAGTATCCAACACTCAAGTAATCTTTATAAAATTGATATTTCTGAAACAAAGCTACCCCACTAGAATTATTTAATTTAATATTTCTATGACAATAATTCCTTAAAGCAGCTACTTTATGAGATACAGACTGATAGCTATCAGGTTTAATTATAGATCTTAATTCTTTACTTTTAACTAAATGACTGCACAATAAACAATTAGTTTCTATATTTCTAATCACCAAAAGATCTAAAAATTTTAACTTACCAAAATCTAACCCCCCCCCTTCTAACACAAATTTTATAGAAGGATCAAAATAATTAAACTCATTTACAAATTCCTTCAATTTATCATTCTCAACTACAAATAAACAATCATCAACATATCTGACAAATAATTTTACATATAAACAATTTTTTTTAATAATAATTTCCTCTTCCATAAAACTAATATAAACTGAACATACTAAAGGAGAAATAATATAACCTATTATCCAACCTTCCTTAATCTTATAAAAATTACCTTTATAAGTAAAATACATAGAATCTTCCAATAACAAAAGCAAATCTTTAATTACCTTAATTTTATTTTTTAATAAAGAACATTTCTTAATCAATACAGACAAAAGAACATCAATACTGCTTAACCTATTAACAGACTGATACATATTTTCAATATCTAAACTTCCAAATACCCAATTACTTTCCATTTTAAAATTATTAATCTTATCAAAAGCCTCAAAAGAAGAAGAAACTGTGTACTGACCAAAATCAACAAATTGTTTTAAAAAATTATTGAAGAATCTAGAAATACCCTCTACAACACTACCTGTAAAATCAAAAATAAATCTTAAAGGAAAACCATCTTTATGAGTTTTAATATTCACAAACATCTTAGCTGATGTAAAATCATTAGGATAGCATTTTAAATAATCTACTCTATTAAAAAATTTTTAAATTAACCATTTTCTTCATAATATCTATCAATTTTTTTTTAATCAAATTACCTGGATCTTTATCTAACAACATATAAAGATGGTTTTCTTTTAAGATTTATTTTTGATTTTACAGGTAGTGTTGTAGAGGGTAGTTCTAGATTCTTGAATAATTTTTTTAAAACAATTTGTTGATTTTGGTCAGTACACAGTTTCTTCTTCTTTTGAGGCTTTTGATAAGATTAATAATTTTTAAAATGGAAAGTAATTGGGTATTTGGAAGTTTAGATATTGAAAATATGTATCAGTCTGTTAATAGGTTAAGCAGTATTGATGTTCTTTTATCTGTATTGATTAAGAAAAGTACTTTATCAAAAAATAAAATTAAGGTAATTAAAGATTTGCTTTTGTTATTGGAAGATTCTATGTATTTTACTTATAAAGGTAATTTTTATAAGATTAAGGAAGGTTGGATAATAGGTTATATTATTTCTCCTTTAGTATGTTCAGTTTATATTAGTTTTATGGAATAGGAAATTATTATTAAAAAAATTGTTTATATGTAAAATTATTTGTCAGATATGTTGATGATTGTTTATTTGTAGTTGAGAATGATAAAGTGAAGGAATTTGTAAATGAGTTTAATTGTTTCGATCCTTCTATAAAATTTGTGTTAGAAGGAGGGGGGTTAGATTTTGGTAAGTTAAAATTTTTAGATCTTTTGGTGATTAGAAATATAGAAACTAATTGTTTATTGTGCAGTCATTTAGTTAAAAGTAAAGAATTAAGATCTATAATTAAACCTGATAGCTATCAGTCTGTATCTCATAAAGTAGCTGCTTTAAGGAATTATTGTCATAGAAATATTAAATTAAATAATTCTAGTGGGGTAGCTTTGTTTCAGAAATATCAATTTTATAAAGATTACTTGAGTGTTGGATACTCTGATAAATTTGTTAAAAGTATTTTATTTAATAGTAATATTTGTAAGGATGTAAAGGTTAAAGAAAAATATGATTTTATTTCTTTGCCATTTAAATTGTCTTCTTATAAAATTGTGTGTAGAAATAGTATATTGTTTGGAAATAAAAAAATTGCTTGGAAAAGGGGTGTTACATTGAATAATTTATTAAATAATACAAAAGAAGTTTTTGATAGAAAGACTATTCTTGGTGTAGTATATTTTATTCCTTGTTTATTTTGTAAGAAGGTTTACATAGGTCAGAGTAGTTTGAGTTTAAACGAAAGAATAAAAGTTCATAAAAGTAGAGTTAAAAATAGATATCTTAGTTCTGCTTTGTATGTCCATGAAAAAGATACAGGTCACACTATTGATTTTGATGAAGCTAAGGTTGTCTTCTTTGAGAGAAATGAAATCAAAAGAAGAATTAAAGAGTTTTTATTATTGAAAATTTATTATTCTGAAGCAATTAACTTATTTAAGAGTTCTTTTAATATTAAGGGTGGATGGGAAGTGAATGGATTTGTGGGTAGTTTTTAATATAATATATATTGTGTAGTTTTTGTAGTTCCTTACACTTGAGAACTCTGCTTGTAGCAGTGAAATCTTAGGTTGTGTTTTAATATTATTTTTATGCTGGTCTGGTTTAATTTTGGATTTGGGGTAGTTTTGATTTTATACTGACTAGTTTAGCTTTATGCTTGTAATGTTTATATATATATATATATATGTAACGATACAGATATATATATACATTTTATATATATATATATATATATATATATATATATTACAATATATATATATATATAAAGTTAGAGTAACTAATCAATAGTATTATGAGCAAACAATATGATTTGATCATTGTCATGCAAAGTCATTGTTATTATAATTTATTCTAACATCATTATTTTAGAGCTACATCTTAAACCTAAAATGAGTCCTTAGATCATTAATTCACAACATTTACAATGCGATTTTGTGACATTCCAACTACAACTGGTATCTCATACCATTTGTATTTCATTGATATATTTATTGCTTTAAATTTGATTTTTATAAGCATTATTAAATTATAGGTTCTAAATTATTTGTATAAAAAATTAAAAACATATAGCCATAAAATCACAAAAATCAAAAAATAATATTACATTTATTCAACTGCATTCAGTTGACATCTTTTTTTATAATCAGGTGTTTGCTTTCTTATAATTAGTTTTTATAATGAAATATATTTGCTTATTATTTGTGCCATTAGTTACAATATGTTTTATTATATTTGACTTAAAATACTTTTTGGTAAAGATTATGTAAATTTACAATGGTCTAGCCTACAGCAGCTTTTTTAAATAATCAGTTTGATTGCTTTCATATAATCAAATATTATAATCAAATAAATGTGCCTTTTATTTTTGATGCTATTACTTAAAATAAGTTTTATTATATTTATCTTAAAAAATAGAAAACAAAAAGACAACTTGTAATTTAATTTTTGCATAATAGACAGATATTTAAAAAGAAACTGAGATGGAGACCTGTTTAATTAAAAAATTATATAATGTTATGGCACTTAAAAATGTATACCAGTATGTAATAACAATTATAGCTGTGTGCAGGATCATCTATATAAAACATTAAAACAATGAAAATTTACTAACATTTTAGAAAAATAATGTTTGCTTGTGGTCATTACAAAGGCATAGAGTTGTTGTACGAATAATGTTAAAATATAAATTATCAACTGTGAGATAAAAAAGACTATGTGAAATCATAGAATTAAAGAGAAGAAATAAAAATGACATAGTTTTTCCAATTAAAACAAAAATAATTAAATAAAGAGTGATTACCAAACTTGAAGTGGCCTTTTAATTATCATCAAAAAGTGATTATACTAAAGACTAAAATCAAACTTTTTAATTTGTTTACTTCAGTCAGATGTCAATGTAATTAAATTTTTTAATATTCATTGAAGCTACCAGATATTTTATATCTAAAATTTCTTGAAAATCATTGTCAAATGTTTGAAATCCTGGGATTCTTTACTTTTCTATCAATAGACTTATCCCTGTTTTTTTTAAATATATATTTTACCAGATATAACTCCTGCTTATTTTTGTCTTTCTAATTGCCTTATGAGATTAATTTATTACCATTTAATGATTTGAAATAACTCTGAATATATATATATATATATATATATATATATATATATATATATATATATATATATATATATATATATATATATATATATATATATATATATATATATATATATATATATATTAGCAGTATTGGACCAACCACATGCAGTGCACTGAGAAAGATTGATGATTAATTTAGACACAACAAGCAAATATTTTTTTTATAAAACAACAATCAGATAGCCTTATTTAAAATGTATTAAGATTATTTTACATTCAGTACAAAAGTTTACTTTATAGGATTTATAATCTGCAGTAGAAAAAGATCAGAATAACAAATGCTAAAGATTTATCCAAATAGAAAAGATGAGTACTTAAATAAAGTCCACTTGCTTTATAAAAAACACAGAAAAAAATATAGATAGTAATAAAAAAATCTGATAAATGTAGATCAGTCATATCTTCCAGATATGAAGATTACAAATCAAAATATTTCCACCATACAAGTAATCAAACAAATACAAATAAAAAGTATGCACATATAAAACAATACTTAATATTGAAATAGGTATTTAATATCTATTTCATGATTGTTCATGTGGTTTAATGCTTGGGATGGCTGGTTTCAAAGAGGGGAAAATAGCTTTAAAATTCTTTAAAATGAGACTATGAAAGATGATATTTCATGAGGAAAAAATACTGCAATAAGTTAATTTTGTTATTAGTGGATAAAAGATATAAAATATAAAAAAGAAGGTATTTGAATATATGATTCAGGAGCGACTGTCTGAATGAACAGAATGTTAACAATATTTAAAAAAAAAAACAACTTGAGAAGATTAGGCTGATTAATTAGAAAATAGATATAAAAACAAAGTTTTTACAATTTTAGTTTAATATTTAAAAAAAAGGAGATTAAAGAAAGTGAGATTATGTTATATGTGTTTCTATATGGTTATTTTTTGGTGGGACAATAATGCTTTTTTAATAAATAGATAAAACTATAAAATATTTGCCTAAAGGTTTTTGATTATAATAATTTAGTTGTATTTATATGTTGGAATGTTTCCATCATCTAATATAAAATATTTAATGTCCTTAAAAAATCTTAAACTTTATTTAAATTTTTCAATTACATTCAAGGGTAATTATAACATACAGGTTAATATATATATATTTGTTTTCAGTGGTATTATTCTCTTCTCTTGAAACATTGTGCATATAATAACATGTAAGTTATTACTAACAGTTGAGTGTAATTGGAAAATTTAAATAAAGTTTAAAATTTTTCTAAAGACATTCAATCCATAATCATAAATGATGGAAATAATCCAACATATAAATACAAAACTATAATGTGTAGCTTTTACTACAAAAAATAATTTAATTAAACAATTATAAGGGGAAAATTTTGAATTAAGTGCAATTGTGAAGGTTTGATAAAAAGCAAGTGATATCACAAAAAATATATTGTAACAAAACAATTGAGGTTGGGAGAATCTTGCTTGATTGAGAAAAGTGAGTTCACTTCGAGTGCGTTTACTGTCAACTATTTTTAAAATAAAATTTAAAATGAAGTTATAGCCATTTTATCCATTTAAAACAACAATAATATTACTCTAAAATCTACAGAATCATTACATCAATAATCATGATGATAATATCCCAGGATATTCATAAATTTTATTAGCATAACCTCTAGGTATTCTTATGTGTACACCAAATGTATTTAATATGTATAATGGATAAAATATTCTTCTCATGTAAATGAATAAGTTTATCGGCTTAAATCTAGCAAATTAACTATCTCTTTCCCAGATTACATATAATTTAAATCAATTAGAGCAATTATTGCAGTCAAGTTTGTATATATTTGCGTCTGTGTATTTTCCTTTTAGTATTAGTTTTGTGTTTTGTTTGGCCTAAAAAAAATATTTTGCGCTTTTAAAAAGGAAAATCTGCATACATTTTCTTTCTTTTTGGTACACTATAATTGAAACAACTTTGTATGTGCATATATCTTGGACAATTTTACCCAATCTATTATATAATATAGGGTATATGAGCACAGACTTTAACACTGATACACCTAAACACATATATGCTGAAAAGATAAATAATCACCAATATACATATTTCATGCTAAACCAGCAATCATCAGTTGGTCCAGACTATCATCTTTACACACATATATAGTATAAGTGCTCAGATATATATTAAGATAGATTATCCTCATAGTTTAATGGACAGGCTTCAATCCACTCCACACTCCAACTCTTCAACTGTCCATCCAATTGAAAATCTGATGATGGAATGAGGCCGAGATTATTGTCACACCCATGTTGACCTAAGGTCAATCTGAACACCATGTACAGGACATAATCCATTTAATACTTATGCAAGGATGGGCAGACATCTCTATAATGTAATAACTGAAACACAGGCTTGTTATATACCTGTTATATACGTATATTGGTGATTATTTATCTTTTCAGCATATATGTGTTTAGGTGTATCAGTGTTATTAGATAGAGTGGAGAGAGGTGGGTGGTATGAAAGTCTGTGCTCATATACCCTATATTACATATATATAGCCACAGGTATATAACAAGCCTGTGTTTCAGTTATTACATTATAGAGATGTCTGCCCATCCTTGCATATGTATTAAATGGATTATGTCCTGTACATGTGGGGTTCAGATTGACCTTAGGTCAACATGGGTGTGACAATAATCTCGGCCTCAGGGTGGCCTTTGAGCATTCCATCATCAGATTTTCAATTGGATGGACAGTTGAAGAGTTGGAGTGTGGAGTGGATTGAAGCCTGTCCATTAAACTATGAGGATAATCTATCTTAATATATATCTGAGCACTTATACTATATATGTGTGTAAAGATGATAGTCTGGACCAACTGATGATTGCTGGTTTAGCATGAAATACGTATATTGGTGATTATTTATCTTTTCAGCATATATGTGTTTAGGTGTATCAGTGTTATTAGATAGAGTGGAGAGAGGTGGGTGATATGAAAGTCTGTGCTCATATACCCTATATTACATATATATAGCCACAGGTATATAACAAGCCTGTGTTTCAGTTATTCCAATCTATTATAGTGTTGTATTGGAAGAGACATCTGAATTTCACTTCCGATTCTATTATTGACCACAATGACAATGATAATAGAGATTGATATAATTCATTTGATCAATATTTTTTTTTTATGGTTTAATGATTGAGATCATTAATTCACATGCTAAATATAAGGTTGCAATATATAAAACGCACGTGCTTCTTTAGAAAAAGAACTGAAACTGGATACTATAGAAGTGGAACATGATTCAGCAGCTAGAAACTTGGAACCTTCATCAACTGTGTGAAATCTATTATTATTATTATTATTATTTATCTTGGAGCTCATTATTTGAAACTTGTGTTACCTCAAAAGGAGCTATCGTAAGTAACTAGAAATCCAGTTATGAAATCGACAAATATTTATCCCACAAGATTTAATGAACAAAATATTAATTCAGAAAAAAGAAGAAAAATTAAAATCAATATTAAATTTTTTATTAATGAGTGACAGTTCTAGTCTTGTATTAATGATATATACATATAAATCTACAAAGAAACTTCTAGGCATAAAAGAACTATGTTATATGATTTAAACCTAATCTAAAACTAGCGGGAATTTCGGTCCGAAAACAATTGCTTCATCTCAATTATGTGACATAAGTTATTTTTAAAAACATTTAAAATATTTTGCTTTGATTTCATACATATATATATATATGTGTGTAATTAATATTATTAGTTAATCATGTATGTACATTTTTTCAAATTGTAAACTGGCTATTGTAATATATATATATGTACATTATCTGTACTAAACTTAACGTCTCTTATAATATATATATATATATATGTTAATTCTAATGTTTTCACGGATAAATGATGATTTCATATTAATATTATTTTCGGGATATTCCGTGTGGTAAAATAGGTAGTGGTCCTCTAGAGGGAGCCAAGGACTACAGTTAACTCCCTTTTTCCTAGTTTATGGAATTAAATTTCTCTAAAACTATTCCTATTAAAAAGGGGAGTTTCTTAGCTCTCTTTTCATATACAAGCTATATCAACAATGTAATCATAAGTAAGAATAATTTCAACTTTTATAAAAACGATATGTAAATGTACGGAAGCCACTGAAATTACAAAATATTTCTACAGATATTTTACCTTTTAATGAAAATTTTCATTTCACTTAATTTTGTTGAATGAATGAGGGTGTGTGGCTGTTGGGAGGGCCCCCAGATGCCTAAATCTTAGTTCTTTTGAGAGGGGGGCTGTGATGAGAGTGCTGTGGTGATTGTTACCAACATTGGTTTTTCTCATTCACAAGATAGGAAAAATAACGTTAATTGTGGAGATTTTTTAATGTTATCATCATAAATGATTTTATTCATGTATTATTGCAAAATAAGTTGCAGTTTGGCCTCATGATTCTAACTGCAAGTGATTCACCTTATTTAATTTTATTACTTCCAATGTTGTTATTGATAGGGCTGCCCTTTTGCTGTTCCAGTGATTTTTATGATGGATTAGAATGGTTTTCAGCAGACATTTTGAAGCTTGTACTTTTTTCCTGGTTCTCTGTAGTTTTTCCAAAGTATTCAAGATTGCTCTCTTGTGAAGATATTCAAGGCCATATGGAAGAATTGAACAGTAGATTGATTTAGTCCATATTTTATGTTATCTCCAAGTGTTTTCCCATTTCTCAACTAATCTACTGCAAATCGGATTTCTCAATAATGTACTCCTAAAACACTTCATATTTGAATTCTAGACTTTACAAATAATTCATAAGTGTACCTTTTAATTAAAATTTTCATTACACTCAACTTTGCTGATTGAATGAGAGAGTCTGTTTATTGGGAGGGGCCCCAGAGGCCTAAATCCTGGTTCTTTTGAGGGGGAGGGCTTGGATGAGAGTGCTATGGGGATCATTACTAACGTTGATTTACTCATTCACAAAAAAGAAAAAATGTTATTCATAGCGGTTTTTTAGCATTATTGTTATAAACAATTTTATCCAAGTATTATTGCAAAGTAAGCTGCAGTTTGGTTTAATGATTTTAATAGCAAGTGATTCACCCTATTTAAATTTATTATTTCCAATATTGTTATCTCCAAGTGTTTTCCTATTCTCTACTTATCCATCGCAAATTGGATTTCTCAATATTGTAATCATAAAATGTTACTCATATTTAAACTCTAGACTTTACAAATAATTCCTAATTGTAACATTCATTTGTCTTTAATGATTAATATTCTCGTGGATTAATGCTTTGAGTTTCCACAGGTTGATCAATTTTTGGAAATGCTATGAACAAAAAAAATGAATGTGTCATTTCAAATCTCCATATTACACTATGTAAATCAATATTTACCTTGTAAAACATTTTATATTCAATAAATTCTCTCTTTTATAAAAAAAAAAAAATAGCTACATAGCTGACGTTTTAGCTATTTTACCACACAGAATATCCCCAAAATAATATTATAAAATCACACACACACACAATATATATATATATATATATATATATATATATATATATATATATATATATATTGCTAGTATAGTGCTAGGCAGTTTTGGTTTTATATATATATGCAAATGAAGAAATGTGCAACTTGTTTTATAACTAATTAAAAAAGTAGTGAATTGCTGCAGTTTAATTTTTTCCAATACTTAATTTTGGTCAAAAAAGTTTCGAAAAAAAATCGTATGACAAGAATCCTGGCCTCAGGGTGACCTTTGAGCATTCCATCATCAGATTTTCAATTGGATGGACGGTTGAAGAGTGGAGTAGATTGAAGCCTGTCCATTAAAGTATAAATATTGGATATCTTAATATATATCTGAACACTTATAGCACATATGTGTAGAGATGATAATCTGAACCAATTGATGATTGCTGATTTAGCATGAAATACGTATATTGGTGATTATTTATCTTTTCGACATATATGTGTTCAAGTGTATTAGTGTTATGAGAGATAGTGTGGTGAGAGGTGGGTCATGTGAAAGTCTGTGCTCAAATACCCTATATATTATGTTCATTTAAGTAATATTTCTTTTAAAAGTAAGTATCAGTTAAAAAAAAAATCTTTACAGATTATTTACTTTTAAATATAAAAAATTATAAAACAGAAAATATTTAAAAGGTGGTTATTTTAAATAAATAATGTAATTATAATAATAATATTTTACGACAAAATTTAATTTTAAAATTTAGATAAAGTAACATGAAGCATTACAATTACATAGTCATAGATACATAAATTAGTCAGATATAATGTGTGTGTAAAAAAAGTATATGAAAAATATTTAAGAGCTGAAATAGTCAACCAAGTTAATCAGTTTAATTTCAAATTAAGAGTATAAAGTATTATTAGGTATTGACTTGTAGTGATTTAGATTCTTGCATTAATCAGCATTGATAATATATACTTGTATGTATAATTGCAGTGATTTACAAACTTGCAATTTTTTATTAAGTATATTCAAACTGTGGATTTAAGAATAAAAATGCTTAAGTAATAAGAATATAGCTTTATAAGAGAGGAATCTGATCACCTGTTTGAAATTATCATTAGTTTTAGATATTGTTTTATTAAATCAAAAGATTACCAATTCTATTGAATATCAATTTTATGAAGATATAAGTGTAGTGTCAGATGTATTTAAATGTGTATTAAGATTTACACAGGAAGTATACTAATAGACTATTGTTTATTTTGACTATTTATGTGATGACTGTGAATCAAATGTATATAAAGAAATGTATTATATTGTGATGATCAGTCTCTTGTGAAACTATATCATAGATGCATTAAAGGCATTGAGTATTGATTAACTGTAAGCAGTACTCATCATATCAATGTGCTAAAGACTGAATTTATATAAATAACATTTATTGAATTTGATCATTTACAAGTCTTTCAAATTTTTTTATGATGATTGAATGCAACAATTATGGTACTTATTGTTTTTCTATTTGTACCTGTGAAATATAATTTAAAATATAAATTAAAACTAAAATCACCCCAAAAATATATCGCTAAACTTAAGAGATATAGTTTTTTTTTTCATATGTCAATTGAGTTGACTGGAAAGTGAACCCGGGCCAGCTTCTTGGAAGGCAGCTATGTTTACCGCTAGGCCACCAATGCTTAACTAAAACATATAGTTTGATGTGGATTCATTAATGTTAACACAAATACAATTTAAATTAAAAGTTCATTAGATTATTATAAAAAGGAAAAGTGGAAATAAGGATGGGATAACTAAAATATCTCATTTCAAATTTATATAAAATGTCAATTGATAAAATAATATTTATTGGTGATTTGAATCAAGGGTATATAAAATACTGTATATTCTTAATTACAAAACTGTAAATAAATACTTTTGTTAAGTTATTTATTAATCATCATTAAAGTTCTATTATTACAAAAAAAAATTATCTTGCTTTTCTACAAAAATTGTAATGATTCAAACATGTTAAAACATTTAACTGAACAGGTTTGAATTTGTAATAAAAAAAATTTATCTAAAGTTGAGCATAATTAAAAGAAATTGAGATCTAGATTTAAAGATACTTTTGAGTATTAAATAATAGATTATCATAATGAATATTTCAGAGTAGATTTACATATTAATAATGAAAGTGGTTGCTTCAAGTACCATTTCTTTGAAAAAGGCATGCTAGTCCTTTTTATTGATAACATGATGATTTTTAGCTATTGAGCATGCTTCTTTCACCTTTCTCTTTTTGTTAACTTTCTCAGAGCAAGCAATGTCAGTTGTAAAGAAATCAAAGTTATGGCCTGACTGCAACATGAGATCCAAGAAAATGGAAAAGTATTAATTGTTTTTGTTAGTCAGGTTGTACAGATAATTATGCTGGTTATATAAATCTGCTCTGAAAAATTCAATTTTATAATAATCTATTAACTTGAAATCTAGATTTCAACTTCCTTTACTCACATAACGCTATGATTATTATATTATTTAGTGTTGAAAGCACTCAGCTTTAAACAAATTTTCTTTATTACAAATTCAAACCTGTTCTTTTGTTAAATGTTTTAAAATTTTTTAAATCAAAGTTCTATTACTATATGAGCATTGTCAGGTAAGAATACTAATTCAATGGTATTCATCCAAAAGTAATTCTTGTGATTCTTGATTCGCCTAATAAAAGGAGGCTGTTATATTAGTGTTATTGATTTTATGAAAATATAGCTTAAAGTTTGAAAAGCTTGTGAAGAAAATATTTACAAATCTTTTATTACAGAAACATGGATATCTTTGAATTCTTTTCTAATAATAGCCATCAGATGATGTCCAATTTGTGATGATCGTGAACTTAATTCTGAAAGCTAAAGTAAATATATTTTTTTTTTCAATGTTATATCTATTTCATTATAAAATTACACTTTCAGAAATATTCATATCATCAATACATCCAGGTCATTACAATCCAAATTAAGTACATCTGGTAGTACAAATTAAAATACGATATGACATATCTCTTTTATAATCTTTTATACAAGGTAACACATCTTTTATATATTTTTCTTTTTTCTTGAAATGTAGAAACAAAAAATATATTTTTTTCTTCAATTTTCAACTTTAAAAGATATAGTAACATTTTTTAAATAAAAAATATATATTAAAAAATTGTTTTAAAATTAATTTTAAAACAATTTCTGCTAGGAGTATTTTTATTTCATAAAGTCTTGATACTGAAAGAAACGTTTTTTGTTTTTTTTGAAATGTAAGAATATTAATTTTACTTACAAACTTTTCTCAATTTTATTGTTAATCAGTAGTTATTAAACTATTATAGTTCAAAGCAAACAATAACTTCTGTTCATAATTTATAATAATAAGTTAGAACTTTAATTTAATCACCCATTGACTTACCCTAATTCAACTAAGGAATATCGTCGAAGAAGCGCCACCTCAACTTAAACCTACTTACTACAGAAAAGCCTCCTGACAATTATCATTCAGTATTTCAAGCATAGAGAAAACTAGTTAATATTTAATAACTTGACAACTTAGATTTGATCTTTCTAAGATTACTTACATAAAATCATATATATACAACAATTCAATCTAACAACAAATAATTATTTTATTTAAAAGGGAATGAAAAGTATCAAATTAAAGCAATTAAATGTTTAGAGAATTGTAATCGAAGAAAACTTCTTTAAATATTTACTGACTGATTTATTTCATGAAATGCCCAGGATAAGAAAAATGCTTTAATATTTTACTTCTTTATTTAAACTAATAAGTTTATATCATTATATTTAATAAGGTTATTAATAATACGATCAGTTATATATATATATATGTTTGCAAACAGAATCAAAATTGACTTTGTAAATTAGAAAATGATAAAAGACTAACATTATTGAGCTATCAGTTAGAATCATATCCTGATTATTTTTTAAAATTATATGACTATAAATATATATGTAAACGGCTGTATATTGTTATATATGGGCAAACTGACTGCAGAAAGGAGTTAATCATTAACTAAAAAAAACCCACTTTGTTTCCTTTTTGAAGCTTTAAAGGAACTAAACAGAGAAAATTCCTAACGTTAATCTCATATGTTCTTGTTATTACAGCTGTTATTGCTATGTAATTATTAATATAGTAAATAAACAAGGATGAATTTCTCACCAACATGCATAGTCCCTGCGATCAGTTTACTAGCTTGCTACCTTTGAGTGCAAGATCAAGAATAATTCTGATCTTTCTTTTCAATTGCCTTGAGTTTTCTTGAAGGCAGAATGAATATTATGTGCGAATGATCTAATCTTTTTTTAAATAGATATTTACAATCATGGCATACGAAATAAAGTATGGCCTTTATTCTCAGGAGATTGTAAAGTTTGATACAATAGCTGCAATTGGTGACTAAAGATATGAAGGGGCAGGGGGTAATTTTTGAGAACACGCTCTAATAGCAAACCCACTATTTGATGACAACCATTTATTTAGGTACCTACAATTGCAGATCACTTTCAAATAAAAGAAGATTGCACACATTGGCAGAAGAAATAATATTAATGGGACATTTTATAAAATTAAAAAAAAAATGAAAGAATTTACAAATGTATGTATGCATTATCATAAAGGCCCAAATATTTTAAGTACAAATAAATTGGAGACTAATTACAAATAAAAAGTGGAAGAACAAGATTGAAAATATATCAGAGAGAGTGGCAAAATTGAGTATTCAAATTCTTGGAAATATAATATGGAGATAATTTAGGTTTATGATCCAACAAGTTCTCATTGTGATGAAGTAGTAGAAGATATTTATATGAATATGTAAAATGCTATTATTAGACCAAACAACATTTTAAAATTGTCATGAGAGACTTTAGCGAAAATCAGTAAAATGATAGAAAGATGAAACTGTTGCAGTTAAATTTGATTAGAATAATAGAAATAAAAGAGGGCAGCACAGACTTCTGGAGTTTGCAAAAAAAAAATCTATAATAAATTATTAGAGAAAAATTCTGAACAGAAATAAATGTATAAAGGATCCGAATAAAGGTGATTATAATTGGACAGAAAGTATTTATTTCAAGATGTAATTCAAAAATGTAATGTTCTTAATATATACAATACTGGAAGTGATAATCAATTAATAAGATGTGTGATATATGTTAATGCAAAATTAGAAACACTAAATTACTAAAAAAAAACAGTATTCATAGCTGATATTTTTAATCATCAGAAATACTCCAATGAATTTAAATTAAAACTTGCATTTTTAAAAAAAATATGCATTTTTAAAAAAATATTAACAGCTTTTGAAGAAGGTTCAGAACTGAATAAAATCAGAATAGAACTCATATATTATTAAAACCTGAAACAAAACAGCTGGTACAAGAAAGTAACAGTTTATTAGTAAGTTTTCTAGTGAGAAACAAAATATATGGAGAAAGGAAGGAATATGAAATTTCTTAAAAATGTTACATCTAGAATTTTTTAAAATAGTAGGAAAAGTTAATACTCGAGTTAATAGAACAGGACTCAAGTCAACAAATTAATGAAGCACAATCAAACCCTCTATGTAACTCCTTCTCCACCGATAATATTACTGAAGATCAATACACAAATAATTTCAATGCTTCTATCCCAATTAACTTACTAAAATCACTCGCTAACTACAACAGCGATAAGAGCTTCATTCTGGCAACTATGGACACAGATTGTTCACTCTACAAGTTCCCTATTGAGGCTCTTTGTCAAATTATAAAATGAGAATATTGGTGATGGCATACATCGCATTCTAACTCATCCCAATGATAGATTCTTAGCAGTTGAGTTCACATCTTGGGCAAAAAGAAATATGTTCAGAAACAATTACAAAACAATGATTTATATAGATCTAAACAGAACATCCACATTATCAGGAAGAATCAAAAACTGTATTATGGGAATAGATGAAACCCAACTACAAGAAATATTAACACCCTTTGGAAAAGTTACTAAATTCAAATACCTCCCAATGGATGGAACAGGAGGCCTCATCCTATCAAACATGGCTATATTTGATCTACAGCTGAGGAAAGGCATAATTTCAACAGATATACCTACAGAAATAAAGCACAGGGAGTCTCCAATGATTCTCTCATTCTTAGGAGTCAGGCCCCAGTGTTTTTACTGTGGACATGGATCCCATTTAATCAAAGACTGCATTTCACACATCTGTACAACATGTGGAAACCAAAAGAACAGATACCGCAGATGCAAAGAAAGCCATACAAACCCAGCTGATGAATACCACAACTCTGAAGATCATACTCTACATAATAATTCATCAGGTCAACACAACCAACAAGATAAGTTCTGAAAAGTAGAGAGTAGAACAAAGAGATATAATTTTCAGCCTACATCCAAAAGTACACCATACTCCAATTTGAACACAAAAAATCAATCTCATCCACATATTAAAGGCCTACAACTCAGAACCACTTATCACAAAACTTAAACAGATAAAACTAGTCATCTGGAAGGAAATAACTTGCAGAGTTCCACAACAAACTCAAAATCACCTCTCTTCATTAGACAGCCAAGCCAACAGATATGCTCAAAAACCTACCATCTTATCTCACTCTTTAGAAACCTCATTCCCAAAACAAAAAACCAATCTCAGCATAAATGCAGTAATAAATCAAGATTCCAACAACATGAAAAATAACTCGAAAGACGAATTTTCAAAACAAAATTCTGAAATGGAAAACAGTACATTAGAATCTCTTAATAACAAAAAAAAAATCATTCAATATTAACAAAGCTAGATCAAAGGAAGATAATATCACTTTGCCACTCACCATTAAAGACAGCAACTTCAGTAATCAGATTTTACAACATAATAATACAACAGAAACAGTTGGAGAAAAAATACTGGAAATTATCTGCTCAAGGCCAAATAGCCCACAAACCAGACCTGATTACTCCTCATCTGATGAAGAAATACTATTTCCTCAGTTTTCCATTACTAATAACAAAGATAAACTTCAGAATCTTGCCCAATGCCTTCCACAAATTGCTAAAAACCTGCCTGCGGTAAGTAATGGCAAATTCATTGGCAATGAACAGTATCACTTGTAGGATTTCTGGAGTAAACGTCAGAGGTATAAACTCTCTCATGCGTGTTTATGCCATTAGGCATTTCTTCTCATCTGTCTCTCCCCACATTCTCTTTATGGGAGAGACAAAATGCCACTATAACTCAAAAAACAATATTTCCTCAGAACTAAACAAACTTGGTTTTATGCATTTTTCGGTTAATCACTCTCCAGCTGGAGGTATGGGCATCCTAATTAACAAAAAAATGCCTCCCAATAAATTTAAAATGTTATACGAAGACCTTAATTTAATAGCCATCAACCTGACCTATGATAATAACACATTGAATGCATTCTATGTATATCTATCTAATAATATAACAACTATTTTAAAAGTTATTCACACTATTAATATGCTCACTGCTAATAATGATGCTCCCTCAATCCTCATGGGGGATTTTAATATTTCTTATGACTGCTTCACATCAAAATACTTACACCTGCTTAACCGAGGCTTTTTAAATGGAAGAGGCTTCTTTTCACCCAATGCCTTCTCTTTTTACAATAAAACTCAGCACTCTCTAATAGACCTCTTATTTTATACCTCAGAATTACACCTAGGTCTGGAGGCCACCCTCCAGCCAGTCGCCATCTCAGACCACCAAGCAATATTAACTTCTCTACAGTTTAGAAACTGTACCCAATCAGTCTCAAAAAAACTATTAGAGTACTAACTCATGCTGCCACAACCTTTTTCTCTGAAACATACATTCTGTTTCATAAGATTGATATTCTTTCTAGGCCTCCAGAAGAAGCTTGGTTTTCATTTGTAGGAATATTACAGACCTTAATAGCACACTATACTAAGGAAGTCAAAAGACTACCACCCTATTCAAAGAATTAGAACAAATCCACAATAAGATCAAGACTTTTGCTATAGACACTGAACCTATAGAAAATTTACTTGCCCTCAGAAATCAATATAAACATAAACAAACAACAATAGCAGAACCTATAGCTATTAAGAGATCTAAGATTTTCCTGCCATCACAACACTGTTGGACGAGAGGATACCTATGGTGGGCTTTAGGTGCAAAATCAAACCAAACCACTCCAACAATTATAACCATCAATGGTTTTCAAACTACTGGCCTCCAAATGATTCAACATATCGAAGAACACCTCAGAGATTGCCTTCAGGCTCACTACATGGATATACACAAAACATCGAGAGACAGTACTAGAGTAAATGCACATGACATCACTGAGGCAGATATCAAAAGCTGCCTTTTAGCATTACCCATAAATGTCCACCCTGGAATGCATTCCATTCCCAAATTTGTACTAACTCACCTCAATAACTTCACAATCCCAATCATCATGAAAATGATTAACCATTTATCATCACAAAAAGATCAATAGCCAACCTCTATCCAATAGCAATGGTTCCATTCATTAAAAAGAACAGCGATCCAACATCCATCAACAGCTTAAGACCCATATCAATGACCCCTATCCTCATTAAAATAATAGAGGGAGTCATAAAGTAAAAAATACAAGATAAAATCCTAAACAAAATATCAGAATCACAATTTTCCAGAAAAGGATCAGCCACACTAACTGCAATGGGAAAGGTCAAAATATTACTGGACCATATCAGATTAAAAAAATTGTCCAAACCTATTGCAGTACAGATTGACATTACTGAAGCATTCAATTCAATCAACATTAATACTCTACTTGATTTACTGGATGAATGTGACATTCCCACAGAAATTATCCAAATCATTGATAACCTCTTCCACAACAGACTAATACACATATCACTCAACGGGTCATATTCCAACAGTTTCTCCCCTACCAGATCTATTCTGCAGGGATCCCCACTGAGTGCCCTACTCTTTTCATGCTACATTAACCCCCTGTTAATAGCATTAGAGAGCTCCCTCCCTGGAATATTTATACCACGCATCAAGAAATCGATTAAGACCATTGCCTATATGGATGACGTTTCTTATTATCCTACCATCCCAAAAATTCCTAAAACCTCTTCTCTAAAACATTGCAGCTTACCATAAACCCTGAAAAGTCTCATCATGGCGTATTCTTAATGGAAGGAAAATCAAATCTAATTTTCTAGCCGAGCCCCAGAATTTTCTAGGATTCCCTATATATAAATCCCAATCCGCCATGTCGAAACATATACAGAATACCATCATTGACTCAACAAATCATCTTACACAGACACTCTCAAAAGTTTATTTATCCCTCCAAGGCAAGATGGCCTTACTAAACATGAAAGTAATGTCTAAAATAGCCTACTACCTGCCTATCATATCCGTATCAAAGACCTTCATTAATAAAATCAATAGGATATGTGCGGGTCTGTTCTAGAAGTGCCACATAACCTCCATTAGTATTTCAAGAATGCAATATCACAGAAAACTCAATGAAATGTCTCTAATACCTACAGACACTCCCCTCCTATCAAGTTTGGTTGGCTAGACCAATTTATTTCCCTTCTAAAACAACATAACAGCACCGCTACTGATGTATTTAAAAACAAAATTAACATATGGGATGCACACAATTTAATAAGCCCTAAACCACCTCAAATTAAAACAAGTCTTGGCTGTTCCAATTACAGAATCACCACCTTATTCAAATTCTGGAAGTTGGAACCCAAATTTCTCGACTATCTAATAAAGGTGAACCTAAATGCAATACATACCAATTGGTTCCTGCATTATAAAAGAGGTATAAGAAACATAGACCTCATTTATTCAAACTGCTTAATGCATGAAGAAACATTTGAACACATTATGCGTTCTTGCATGGGATTGGGAAGGATTAAACTCATAATATCTCAAAATAGTATTATTGATTACTATAAAATTCTAACAATCAAAGAGTGTATTAAGGAAAGAGACTTCCCCACCATTAGGATAGCAATATTTGTTACATATTCTATCTGGGTGACAAGATGTAAATTAAAGTTTAGCAGTCCCCAGCCAAAAGCAAACTCTTTCTTCCTTGCTACCCTTTCAAAACTATAAAAGAAAGACAGAAATCTCTACTCAAAGTTTCTACACGAAAAAATATGGAAACTGCTCAAAATACACTACCTACAAAATGACATCAATCCTAATGATTGACAAACTGTATAACAGATAAAAGAAACACACAAATATATGATTAATGTATGGATATAAAGATGTCCTAAACACACACTAATTTCCTCTGATCTATGATCTGACTAAACAAACAGATCAGATCTCATCTTATACTACACAAACTCTTGGAGAACCTATAACAATATAAACATACATAACTATCACTGAAAACATTTGTATATACCTACTATTAATAAATCTAAATTTTTTAAATAAAAAAGTTAATAATGATAAAATGAAATATAATTGTGAATTGACAAGAAAGGCTGTAGAAGAAACTAAAAGTCTCAAAAGTGTCAATTGATATCTTAGTATTGAAAGAAAAGTTGTATCTACAATAGGAAAAAAAACTAGAACTATTACTTAAAAGAGAGATGAAATCACAAAATGTGCCAAAGAGTTCTATAAAGAATTATATAGTATTAAAAGAACAAAAAACTTCTACAGTTATTATACCTTCTGAATTGCCCTGAAATTTAAATGAAGAAATGACACATACAATAATATCTATGAAGAAAAGAAAAGCTCCAGAAAATGATAAAATTATAATTGATATTCTAAAAGAAGTAAGTGAAAAAATAAAAAAATGTTGGTAAAGTTGTTTACCAAATGTTTAAATAATAAAAAATTACCAGATGATTTGAATAATGCAGTAATCATATTGACATTTAAGGAAGATGATAAGAAGATATTAGAAATTACAGGTCTACTAAACATCACATGATCACCATCTCTATACTGTAACAGTCAGAATCGTCTATCTCGCTAACACACTGCAGAATTAAAACCCCAGACATGAAACTGAACATTCTAGGAGGGGTTGCCTTCTAGATATACTAAGTTCGAATCTAAAGCCCAAATTTCACAGCACCATCTACGTGACAATGCCACTACTAGTATGACCTTTGACTGGTGCCTGGTGGTCAGGGAGAAACAAAAGACTCTATACTAAAAGAAGCTTGGGTGGCTAATTAACCTCTATGGATTTACAAAAGAAATGCAGAAAATATATATATAGACTGAGACAGTGATAGGAATCAAATAAAATAAGAGATCAAATTTAGTTTTAAATAATTTCACAAAATTTATTTATATAAATTATATGTATAATGCCACTGTCTGCTTATATGAGATAGGGACGCGTATTAAATAATTATTGGCATTATATTTCAATAAATGACAAAAGACTTTAAAACAAAATGATATATTCTATTCCTCAGGCTAATAGCATTACGATAATGTGCTTAATGAGATAGGAACATGTGCGAGGTGCTTTGAGTAATTTATACAAGTTTAAGAAAATATTTGAAAGTTAAGTGTTATAAAATATTTATTGATTTCGAGAATAGCACGGACAAAAGCTTACTAAGCAACAAAGTGGGAATGTGATCAAGGCATTTATTTGAGAATAATAATAATAGAGTTACATTGGGAGGTCAGTATTGCTGATAATGAATTTATTAAAGTTGGAGGGTGTGACACGTTTAAGTCACGGATGCTTTGTAAAATAAATATAAAATAAAACAATATTGAAGATCTGGAATAATTACAGAGGGCATCTCGCCGCTAACCCATAGGAAAGTATTTTATGAACAGCTGAAACTTAGCGACTGTGTGATGATTGTGTTTAATTCCCAGGTGTGTCATTTGGGACACACTCTGCCTGGAAACTTGCAATAAGTGAAAAGAACGGACTTTGCCATGTAAAGAATCCTTGGAAAAATAAAACAAAGTGGTCTCAACAACCAATTCATTTACCAGCAATATGAGACTAGTGTATATAAAACATACTGAATGGGTTTTACTCGGATTAAGAGAAATGCCCAATCAAATTCCCTGAAATTCATTTAAAAGGGTCCGCACATTCTCGCCGTCAATGATGAACTTTATAATTAAAGTAGAACACGGTAATTAAAATAGGAAAATGCATGCTTGCGGGTTTGAAAAGTAAGTATAGATTTATATACGCAATCATGCATTAGGGGACACATTTAATCATTGACCTCACACATACTCTCATATTAGATTAAAATCAATAACATGTAGATTTTAAACTATGTGATTATATTATATATTAAAGAATAGAATCGCCCTCGAACGAGTGATTTGCAAGATAATAAAATTGGAAAATTATTTAGAAATCTAAAATATGCCTTCATAGCGGTGTCTTATTTTCATCAAAGGGAATAATTCACTCGGTCAAAGACGATTCTGACACATTATCATAATAAAATAACAGAAAGCTTAATAAATAGAAAATATTAACCCAAGGATAGAGAGCAAAATGTTGAGTATATTTAAACACGTTAAAGAAATACATAATGAAGTTATGTGAAATATAAGAAAAACATTTTTAAATAGCTATAGCATGTTAGTTATCACAAGAGCTCTTGGGTTAATTTAGGGTTACCTCTGGAGAAGCATTTTCAGGTAGATGTTTGGCAGATTTTATAATTCAGCAGCAAAATCTGGAAATGTTCATATTTTTGGCAGTGGCAGCAGTTCTGGGGTTCCTTGTGTGATAACTTCCAATGGTCTACGGCAGCATATGACCATTTCGGAGAGAAATAGCCTTCTTGCACTCTACTCTGTCATGTCAAGATTTACAAATTACTACTATAATTTTGGTTAGAAACATTAGATCTCAGAATGATTTCTCTTAGAAACATTAGAAGAAAAACTGGAGAACAAAAGAAAACCCTTCTTTTTATAGTAGACGTTAACAATACAACTGCCCTGGAGCATTACAAAAATATATCGGACTTATCAGCTGTAATTAAATCTATCCCAATGTCTAAAGGAATTCAACATTAATTAATTTCTTTTGTTAATTTCCCTGTCAACATTCGGATTACAAACTAGATTTAATTAAAAATTACTTTTATTAATTAAAGAAAACCTTAAGTGGACATCTGCTGTTTTTAGATAAACTTATATAATATTAACTAATTAAACTATTGTCCCTCATTTATTTTAAAAGAAATATTTGGAATGACTTTTATTAGATTAAACGAAAATGATTTTACTTTTTAAATTGCAATATTTGAATCTATTTACTAAACGAATATTTACTAAATGAATTTTATTTAATATATTTGTAAATAGATTCAAACAAAATAACTTTAACAATTTATAATTTTGATATGTTTTAAAATGCATATCATAGTGTGTGCGCAATTACAACTTATATAACTTACTTTTAAATAAATGTAAATTATGTGAACAAATACATAATTCATAATATTTTATTTTATTTGGGAATAAGTTATATATATAATATGAGCATTGTGCTCGTGGTTTAAAATTAGGCAGGATTTTCGGTATATAAGTGTATTGCAGACACACTACGATAGATTGGGGTTCAAACTAAGGTATGAAGGTAGGAAGTAGGTGAGAAAAGGTGAAATGAAGATCTGCAAAGCAGACCTTATTGTTTCAATACTAGCACATAATTGTTGTAAACAAAGGCAAAACTGTCCATACAGTAGTGCCATCTTGTGCCAAACAGAGTAATCAATGGATGCCAGAAGGTTTGTGCATAAAATCACTATCTAGTACCTACTCATCCAATATCCCCAGACTAGTTTATGGCTTGTAGTCATCATCAGTGAGAAGCCTTGGATCTGAGAGCACTGCACCTAGATCTTAGGATCTAATGCAACCCTCCAGCAGCCACCTTTTAACTCTACTTTACTACAAAACCATAAGAATGAAATTGAAAACACAATAATATTTTCAATCTAAGCTCAATAGGGTTGCATTAGATCCTAAGATCTAGGTGCAGTGCTCTCAGATCCAAGGCTCCTCACTGATGATGGCCACAAGCCAGAAACTAGTCTGGGGATATTGGATGAGTAGGCACTAGATAGGGATTTTATGCACAAGCCTTCTGGCATCCATTGATTACTCTGTTTGGCACAGGTTGGCACTAATGTATGGAGAAATTACAGATCTATTAGTTTTCTATCAGTTCTATACAAAATCTTTATGAAGATAATTACAATTTGTCTACAACAAATTTTGGTTTTTAACTAACTGAAATAACAAGTTATATTTAAAAATAGTTTTATCACAGTGGATCATATCCATATATTGTAATAAGTTACACCAAGAACCAATGAATACTAGTTGAAGTTATATTTTGAATTTTCAAATTATAAATAGGCATTGATTCTATAAGCTTTTCTATAGTAATAAAAGTATTCAATCTTCAATATAAAGAAATAGGATATCCTTATATTATGAAAAATATATATCAAAATGCAAAACGCACATATGATGATACTAATAAAATTAACACTAAAGACGGTGCACAATATTATGATTTCAGATCACCAAATGTTTTTACAGCAGTTTTAAAAGAAATATTTTGTGGATTAAAATGCAAAGCTAATGGAATAAAAATAAGGCTTCAGATCTTCAGGAAATGTTGTAAGAGTTTATCAGATAAAAGTAAGAAAATAGGACTAAAGATAAATGCTAAAAAGAATAAAATATTGTTCAATGAATTTTCTCAGAAAAAAAAATAATGAAGATTGCCAATTATGGATTGGAAAAAGTTAACATCTATAATTACAGGTCATATTAGTAATAGAGATAGAAACATAATGGATCAAATTAATCATAGAATTAAACTTTGATGAAGGGCTTTTTGTAGAAATGACTTAGCAGTCAGAAGAAATATATGTACACATTTGAACATTACCAAACATGTTTTATGAGTTCTTACATACAGATCTGATAGTTATGAGCAGAATAATACAGAAACTTTAAGATTAAATCAATCAGGAGTGGAAAGATATATGTTAGGAGAATCAAGAAGAGACCAAAAACAAAATATATGATAAAGAAAATAAATAAATATCACTGACATTATTGAAAAAATTAAAAAACTGAAATGGATATACTGATAAAAGAAATGATAATAGACAGATAGTTGAATTCTTAAACTGGATTTCAAGAAATTGTAAAAGACTTAGAATGAGTTTATATTTGAAATGAGTGATTGAAATAAGAAATTTTCTGATATGTTCTGGAATTAAGAGGCTAGGGATTGAAGAAAATGAATTAAACTTGCAGAGATCATCCTGCAGTCAATTGATAATCATTAAAATAATGATGATGATCTTAAAGATATATAACTAAAAATGTTTTCTGATAGCTGGGTAAAAAATTTGAAGGCAGCAATAGTTTTAGCTTATTGTTTATTATAAATAATTTTAAATATATTATTATTATAGAAGATGGCTAATGAAAACCAGTTCAATTGACAAAAAATAGTTTCTTGAAAATCTCATAAAAATTTAATACAACTTTAATGACGTCAGAATATTGTTTTAGATTTTTTTAATATTTCTTATTTTGGAAAACATCACATGACTGCATAAACTTTTGATTATTTGATGATATATATATATATATCTT
Source organism: Epiperipatus broadwayi (assembly GCA_028023455.1). Classification (NCBI taxonomy): domain Eukaryota; kingdom Metazoa; phylum Onychophora; class Udeonychophora; order Euonychophora; family Peripatidae; genus Epiperipatus; species Epiperipatus broadwayi. The sequence continues at coordinate 214,437 of JAQFVV010012780.1, forward strand.
CTTTAGTAAACTATGCAATCATTAAATAAATCATATGCAAACAGATTTTTATCAGTTTTTGGCTAATTATATTTCTTTATAATAGAACATAAAAAACAACTTAGAACATCCACTAACAAAAAGATTGATCATAAAAATAAGTTTTTATTCTAATTTACTATGCACTTATTTAGTCAATGTTTTCATAGTGATGAGAATGGAAAAGATATTACTATTATATAATGCAAAATGATATAATTTTAGAAATTTAATGTGATACTTCCTTAGATCCACACATAATATCCAGATATCAATAAAACAAAGTTTGAAATAAATTGATTATATAATTTAAATCAATGCAATATGGAATGTGCTTATGATAGAATTATTATTGAAAGCACAATCATTTACCTGTATTACCACACAGACAAACGCCTTTGTACAACCACTAAATAGAAATCTTACAAAACAGAAACTAAAAAAACTAAATGGAGTTCGGCATAAAATTATAATTCATTTCGAGAGATCTTTGCGTACAAATATTCATAGTTATTAAAAAATGGAAATGTTATTTATATTGTTTAAAATGCAGTATAATAATTATTTAAAATTTTTGGAATTCTCATTTTTTAATGAGCTATAATTGTATGGATATATAATTCTTTTTAACTTTAAGAATCATCACAAAAAGAAAAACAATTATATATAAAGAACCAGTACTATATCTGTTTATAAAGATGAGTACCATATATAAAAGATCAAAGGAAGATGAATGCATAAAGGATAATGAAGATATTAATTTATAGAATTAAAATCATGTGCTCTAACTAAAAACAACAGTTTTTGTCTAGATAACATTTACTAAATAACACATTTTGGGTTCAGACTTTTTAAAAAAAATAGTATTCATATTAGTATAGCAGTTTCAGAGACAATTTTTTATAATACTTAGGTCAACCTCAAATAATTAGGGAAGTTATCTATCAATGATGATAAAATGAGGAAGTTTTAAATCTGATAGGAGATTGGTGTATAAAAAAATCCACAAGAAATTAACTGAAGAAAAACCCCCATCTAAAACAGTAGCAGCACATTGCCATTATGTATTAGTACAGCCATGAAGATGTAAAAAGTATATCCACTATTATATTAGAGTGTTGCAAGTGGTATTATTTGTCTCTCAATATTATCAGGTTACATGAACACAATTGTTTTTTCACTCACCTCCAAATATTGCTTACTAATTTCAATATATTTAAAAAACAAATTCAAGTTCATTTAACAGTATTTCTTTTCAAATCTTGGTTTATTTTATAAACTAATTTTTATTGTGATTTTTCTCCAATGTTTCAACCATATTATATGATCATTATCAAGTATTATTTCTGTAATATGTATTCATATACATATATATGTGTGTGTTTATAAATGAACTACGCCTAATTTTCAAATCAACATAATAAAAAATATTTTTTCACATACATTTTTTTTGCTTAATTTCATGTGATTTCAGTCTTTTACATTTAATTTTTTTAAAATTTACTTCCTTATGTAAAATATCCTTCATTTATTATAATTTATCATCATTATCATTTTCAACCATTATCAAAACATTGCTGAATGAAGGTCTCTCCAAGTTTCAACCAGTTTCTTTTATCTTTAACATCCAATGTGTGTTCATCTTTTACATTCTCTTGAAATTCAGTTTACAATTTCAACTATCTACTATCATCTCTTCTAGCAATGCATCCAGTACAACTCCATTTCAGTCTTTTAATTCTTTCAATGATGTCAATAACATGGATCTCTCACCAATGTATTTCATTTCTGATTTTGTGTTACTCCTTAATATACATCTTTTCATATTTTGTTGAGTGGTTTGAAGCCTCTGTATTATTCTTCTTTTAAGTGTCCAAGTCTCAGATCCATAATTAGAAACTGGTAAAACAGATTATTTAAAAACCTTGCTTTTCAAACCCATAGACATATTTCCTTTTAATATGAAATTATTTCTATAAAAGCATTCCATCCATGTTATGAATTTTATCCATTATGTGTATTAATAATCTGACCAAAGTAATTGTTGTTGTGACTTCTAATTTATCATTATCAATCTTAACTTCCTTCTTTTAAAAAAATCCACTAAGCATTACTTTAACTTTTTTAGAATTTACCTTTATTCCTACGTTCTTATTTTCATCTGATAATTCACATTTCATTAAGCTCTGAAGCATTATTTGCAAAAACAATTGCACCATCTGCAAAATTTAGATGACTTAAATAATCTTCATTTACTTTGACACCCACATTTTCCATTTTAATCCACAAAATATTTCTTGCAAAACTGTGTACAATGTTTTGAAAATATGGAGTCACAAGGGTCATATACCCTTCCCAATGTTAAACTTACTACTCTCATTATGTAATCTAATCATTAAAATATATTTCAAAATGCAACAACATCTTGGGTCTATGTGTTGATAATTCAATGCTTCAAACACTGAATAAATCCGTATAGAATCAAATGCCTTTTCATAATCTACAAATTCAAAGCATAACGACAACTGATATTCATTGGACTTTTCTATAACTTCTTGCAATACTTGGATTTATTCCAGCTACGTTAAAACTACTTTTAAATCTAGCTTGTTCTTTTGGCTGGTTATAAGTACACCATATTTCTAACACTTTCTATTCAAAACTGTTTTTATCATTTTTATATACAAAAAATTCTTTAACTAATTTTTATATAAAATAAGCATTTACATTTTGAAATAAAATTGGAAAACGTGAGATCCTATAAAGAAAGATTAGTTACAAAAAGTTCACATATAAAAATTAAAAAAAAAAAACAGTTTTAAATAGTGAGTGATAGAAATCTGGTATGATTATAGAAAAGTAATTATAATAATTAATTGAAGGGTATTTTATATAAAAAATAAACAAAAAAATTTAAAATATAAAAAACACTCAATAAGCAAGATGTAAGTGTAAACAAAAACTACAATTTATATGAAAAAATATTTATTACATTGCTTTGGAAATTCTTTGTAGATTTTTTATAAACACACATATACCCCCCTCCCCACACATATATATGCTTTTTATAAAAAAACAATCCTTGACAATGACCCTATAATATGGTTGAAATATTGGGAAAAAACTGAAATAAAAAAATTGTTTTTAAAATAAACCATGACTTGAAAAGTAAAAGTATTTTAAATGAAATTCAATAATAATTAATTTTCCCTCAGTTGTGTCATTATAATTATAGTGATTTACTTGTTAAGCATCTGTTCGTAATCTGGGAAATAATTAATGTGCTTGGAATTGTAGATTCTAACAATAAAAACTGATATAATGTTATGGTAAAAGAATATTCTGAAATTAAATTGATAAAAATAATTATTTTTATAACAGAGATATATTCTAAAATGTGTCTTACTGTGCTTCCATACTTAGTACAATTGTTTGTTTCTCAGTCTATCTATCTACAATCAGAAATTTTAATTACTTGCCAGATTATAATGAATTAAATGAAGATAAGCAATAGGCAATATCTCAATAGTGTTTTTTTTATATATAATATAATTACTTCAAATATTTAAGTTCTGTAAATAAAATTATGAATTATTATATTGCATTCATCTATAGCTCGTAAACATACCATCCAGGATTCTCTTTTTGATATAAAGATCGCTCATCTTCCCTCCTCCTCCTCGATTCAAAAAGTCAATAGAATTCCCCCTCCCCTCAAACTCTAAACTCTAGAATAACCAAAAATAACTCAAAACATGCTACAATTGTCAGCTCTATCATATTATTATCATATAGTACTTATAAAACTTAGTTTCCATACCTAGAAAAAATATGTTTCTACATGATAAACTATGAATGTTTTGTAATAATGCTTATTCCGAATACAATACTCAGTATTAATTCGATTTATTAATTACATGAAACTTATAGTTAAACTCTTTTTATTACTTGCCCTATATGCTTTAGTATAATGGTATTTTGACAGATTCTTAAATAAAGGTGAAAAAAAAAAAAACAATTCAATTTTACCATTTGAGTGGAAATGCTGGATTCAATTCACCACTTTAATGTTTGAACTTACATTACCCCCCCCCCCATCTTCCTCAGTTAAAAAATATAATTATTTTTATTTATTTATAATAATTAATGGTTTATATATATATGGATTGGCACATAATTACAAATATTTGACTGCTATGTAATAAATTTAACATTTTGTACAGAATGAAATTATACCAAAACAGAGCAGTTTGTAGAATTGATTTCCAAGATAATTAATTTTACATCTAATATCTATTCAACAATTGCATTATTTTGACTGAATATTAAATGTTAAAATTTTTGAATGAATCTTACTGACAAATTAACAAATATTTGCGCATAAAGTTGTTTTTAAATTTCTATGGAAATATCCGTAAAGAAAAAAATATTGTCAGAAAGACGGTTACGATTAATAAACATGAATGTCTTAAGTACAGGGAAATTTAAAAACCATAGAAACAAATATTATTTTGAAAATTATACTATATATGATTGAAACTTGATTAGATTATTTCAAGACAATTTTAAATCATAAAATGATTTCTTTTAATCGAATTATAATGATTCTGTTGATAAGTATTCGAATCAGCGCTAGCATTTTTGGTGCCATGGGGTGGGCAACGAAATCACGCCCATTTATAGATTAAAATATATATATAAATTAATAATCTCGTCAATTTTTTTTATTGATAAATAATTACAAACAAATTAATTTTTCATATACTAATAGCATTCCTATATTGTATGTAATTATAAGATTAAAAAAAATGTCCCAAAAATTACAAAAAAAAATGATTTTTTTTTTACTTTTGTGTACAAATATTTCAAATATTTATTTTTCTTATTTTGGCACTCCCTACAACATCCTGATCTACATCTCATTTTGCCCCTACCATTTCCAGGCTCAGATACATATAACAATAAAAATTGAAATCAATAAGAGACTAAACAAGTTGTTGTTAGAGAGAAATATCTTAATTTTAAGATTACTCTTGAGATGATCATTATATTTATAGTTGCAATTGTTATATCAAATAGTTATCCATCAATTACAAGATGAAAGTCTGTCTAAGATCATTCCTGCATATCACCAATTTTATATCATTACTTTTCAATGTTTTTTTCCACTAATTAAAGATTCGTTTTATAATTTGTTTTCCACTTATTGTAAGTTAAGTCCATCTTCATATCAAAAACTTAATTTTCTTACTGATGTTACCAATGCTTGCTTGTTCTTTAGATGATGCATTTTGCTTGCTATGCCTCATTAATAACAACATTCATGTTTCCGCTTACGTAATCTACGGTATTTGTATTCGTGCAATATCCAGTACTAATCGGATATGTATATGGTAGAGGTTCGAGTGAGATTTATCGCACTCAACAGCGACAAGTAATTATATAATTAAACATACGAACACGGTAGTGGAGTTAATAGGTTTATATACATAAATACATATACAAGGATTAATATATAATACAATTATTACAAAGGTAAACTGACTAACACATTATTATACAACTCTAGTCTTAAAGGCCCGCAGGCTTACAATAAACAATATTAAAGTCTATACAACCTGTAATGGTCCCTAGGTCTACCTTAGTACATTCGGAGGTAGACCTCTCCGCGAGACAAGCTGAAAGTGAAGTAGTGTCTGTGCACTCAGGAAAACGCATCCATCCCTCAACTTCACCTAGCAAGTCTGACCTTGTTTGTTTCCGCCATACCGGATGTAACCCTCTCTATTTCCATTGGTCATCCCATGACACGAGGTACAAAGTGGTCAGTCTGGTTATCTCTGACCAACCTTAATCGTTTCTGTGATGCTTTTAGCATAGACGCACATACTTGAATATTTGTCATAGTTACATTATTATTGCGTGTATCTGTTAATAAGCATACACACACATATAGCACGCCTCCCCCAAGTTCAGTGACGTACTTTTCTAAAAAAATATTTTTTTTTCATTTCTTCTTCTCTGAACTTAACACATAATCGTGCAGGCGGAGGGGAATTTTTGTTCTCCTCTTTGCGCGTGGGGGTGATTTAGTTTCACCATCTGTGACTATTTCATTTTCTTCACTATTTTGATTTTCTTCGTCAGCAGTAATGATTTCTGTTTCACTTTTAGTTTCATAGTGAGTATCATTTTCTTTGTCATCATTACTTTTAAACAATTGCGGAGTGCTTTCTGTTATTGCACTCTTGCGCAATTGGTTAATGTGCTTACGTAATATTTTGCCATCTGCCATACAGACAGCAACCACTTGTTTACTTAAATGGCGTACAACGTATGATTGAGTCCACTATTTATTTAAATTATTTTTCACCCAGACTCGTTCATCAGGTGAAAATTTGTTCTTTACTGTAATCGTCATTTGATGCTCTTTTGATGGCATTATTGCTGAGAGTTTTGTGCGTAACTTCTGGCCTAAATATTTTTCTGCAGGTGATCTGCCCGTTTTAGCTGTGGGTGTGGAATGCTGATATAGCAACGCCATGAAAACTGTCTCTTGGAGTCTTCCTTTTCCCAATTTATTCATGGATGACTTTAAGCTTTGTACCACTTTCTCGGCCAGTCCATTTGATTGGGGGTGGTAGGGGGGTAAGGATGTGTTTACTCCCCCATTCCTGCATAAATTTGGCAAATTTTTCAGACGTGAAACCGGTTCCATTATCGGATACGAGGGTTTCCGGTAGCTCGTGGTATGAAAAAATTTCCATGAGCTTGTCCAGCATCTCATCCGAACTTGTGTTTTTCACTGTTTTATATTCTGACCATCCTGAGTAGGCATCAACCACTACCAGAAATAATTGTCTGTGGACTGGACTGCAGTGGTCAATGTGAATTCTCTGCCAAGGTTTCTCTGCTTCTTTCCATGCTTCATATTTCGCTGGGGGTGCTTTTGCACATGACTGACAGCTAGAACATTTTTTATGAATGTTTCTATATCAGTGCTGATTCTCGGCCACCATACATAACTATGGGCTAACGCTTTTGCCTTGACAATGCCTGGATGACCCCATGTAATAAATTTAGCATGTGCGATCTGCCTATTTTTGGTATTAGGACCTGATCGCCTTTAAGAATGCAACCTTTACATATTGATAGTTTTTCATGAGCTTTCCATAGCTCTATGTGCAAAAACAAAGGACGTTGTGCTGGCCAGCCTCTTCTAATTTTCTCCATCAGCCATTTGTAGCCAGCATCTTCATTGATCCATGCTGCTACTTTTCGGCTATTAAGAGTCTGGCTTTGAAGCATGTCAATGTAATTAATTTCTATTTCGCTTGTAGTGTTCTCTGAGTTGTCAGGCATTCGGGATAACGCGTCGGTGTAACCAATAGTCTTTCCCTTTTTATATTCCAGACTGTAATCATACCCAGAGAGTATGTTAATCCATCTCAACATGTGCGGGCTGAGGTGTTCCAGAATTTGTTTGATGCCTAAAATTCCCAGAAGTGGTTTGTGGTCTGTCATGATTTTGAAATAATGACCGTATAAATACTGGTGGAATTTACGAATTCCAAATACTATGGCTAGCACTTCTTTGTTCAGCTGACTATAATTTTTTTCAGCACTGGACAAAGTGCACAATGCGTATGCTATAGGACGTTCCCCAGATTGAGCTGGGTGACATATTACTGCCCCCACTCCATATTCTGATGCATCAGTCGTTAGTGTTATCTCAAGATCGCTATTATAGTGTACCAGTAATTTGTTTGATACGAGTAAAGCTTTAGTATTTTGAAAAGCCTTTTCTTGTGTTGCTTCCCACTTCCATTTCTGATTCTTTTTCAGTAGCTCGTATAATGGTTTGGCTATGTGAGCTTTGCCCTCTAGGAAGTTCTCAAAATAGTTTACCAAACCCAAAAAAGCCTGCAATTGTTTTATGTTACTAGGCCTTCTAGCTTCTGACACTGCTTTGACCTTTTCGGGAGATGGCCTTGTCCCAGAGCTAGAGACTATGTGCCCTAAAAACTTTAATTCAGTGGCCTTCCATATGCATTTTTGCATATTTAATTTCGCTTCAAACTCTTCTAGCCTTTGACAGACAGTAGTTAGACGACTATGCAATTCATTTTCTGATCTTGCCGTAATTAATATGTCATCAAAATAAGGGATAACGCCCTGGCATCCAGTAAGCAGAGTTTCAATTTTTGCTTGGAATATACTGGGAGCAGACGCTATGCCAAATGGGAGGCGTTTGCATTTAAATAGACCCACATGAGTAGTCAGTGTTAGAATTTCGGCAGCCTTATTTGTTACTGGAATTTGATGGAAGGCCGCATCTAAATCTAATTTAGCAAAATATTTTGATTTTTGCAGTGATGCTAGTATTTCTCTGGAGTTTGGGACAGGGTAGGCGTGTTTATTTAGAGATTTGTTGACAGTTATGCGATAATCGCCGCACAAGCGTATCTGTCCGTTAGGTTTGGTGATCATGACCAGCGGAGTCACCCACTCTGTCTCCTCTGTCAGTTCTAGAATGCCATTCTTCACTAGCTCATTTATTTCTTTCACTACTTTTTCTTTTTGTGTGAATGGGACCTTTCGAGGTCTGCAAATTATTGGCACGGCCTCTGGTGACATTTCCAGTGACACAGGTTTAGTTTTAATCATTCCTGGTTTGCCATTAAAAAGTTTAGGGAAACGATCTTTTATGTCTTTTTCACTGTCAATTTTTTTGACCAATGAGATTTCAATTCCAAGTTCTGTAAACCAGTCATGACCAATGAGAGGGTTTATGGGGGCGTGTACAATATGTAGTGGCAAGATTGAAATGTTGCCTTTATTACTAGTAATTTGAGCTTGGACTACACCCTTAATTTTTATTTCTTTACCATTTACATCCAATGCTCTAAGCTTAGTATTGCTAAGCCTAGGGGCTCTCTTATTTCCGCCCTGATCGAATTCCAGTCGGCTACGGATATTAAAGAAATGCCGCTACCGCTGTCTATTTTCATTGACAGGGGTTTTCCGTAAACTTTCACAGTAGTCATAAATTTCTGTGCTTGATTTATAACGTTATTTATAACAATATTACATTTAGTTTTATTAATACTTTGTATTTTATTTCCGTTAACTTGGTCAACTGTTCTATTTTCACACATTCTCGCCATGTGACCTATTTTTTTACACAGTCTACATCGATCGTGTTTGAAATAGCAATCTTTAGATATATGACCTAGTTTTCCACAACAATAGCACTTTGTTCGACTTTTATTTGTCTGTTTAATAATTTTGTTATCGGAAGACCCTTTGTTGAGTTTTTCAACACCAAATATTCCTGTTTGATCGCTTTCAACGCCTTTTTTCACAGCAAATTCTTTTGCTTGCTCTACTACTATTTCGTGAGCGATACTGCGTTTGATAGCTTCACGATAATTTATGTCTTCATCAGCCAGTAACTGCTGCCTCAAACTGTCGCTATTCATTCCACATAGGAATTGTTCCAGTAGCGCTTCTTCTAAATATGAATCATAACAGCAGTTTTTTGCGAGTTCGTGTAGGGCTGAGTTGTAATCCTGCGTATTTTCGTTTCTGCCTTGATGGCGATTTCGAAAATGAAGTCTGGCGATGCGCCTAGACGGGCGAGGATTAAAATAATTTGACAAACGATGTTTTAACTCATTGTAGGTTAATTTTTCAGGAGTGTTGGGTTCTGCTAATCTGTTAGCTATTTGTATGACCCCTTTTCCTGCAAAACATAATAATGTCGCTGTTTTATACGCATCTTCCTCTACTCTGTTAATAAACAGTAATTTTCAATCTGTTGAACGTACAGGGGCCACTCATTTGCCTCTCTGACGTCAAACTCGGATATTGTCGATTGCATTTTAAGCAATTTATATAACTAACTCGTTTAATACCATAGGTTCATTCGCTACTTCAATAATTCTGCCTGACTTATTTGGTTGTCAGCAGACTGCTAGGGTTCAAATTGAACTGTTACGACTGCGCCAGTGCAATATCCAGTACTAGTCGGATATGTATATGGTAGAGGTTCGAGTGAGATTTATCACACTCAACAGCGACAAGTAATTATATAATTAAACACACGAACACGGTAGTGGAGTTAATAGGTTTATATACATAAATACATATACAAGGATTAATATATAATACAATTATTACAAAGGTAAACTGACTAACACATTATTATACAACTCTAGTCTTAAAGGCCTGCAGGCTTACAATAAACAATATTAAAGTCTATACGACCTGTAATGGTCCCTAGGTCTACCTTAGTACGTTCGGAGGTAGACCTCTCCGCAAGACAAGCTGAAAGTGAAGTAGTGTCTGTGCACTCAGGAAAACGCATCCATCCCTCAACTTCACCTAGCAAGTCTGACCTTGTTTGTTCCCGCCGTACTGGATGTAACCCTCTCTATTTCCATTGGTCATCCCATGACACGAGGTACAAAGTGGTCAGTCTGGTTATCTCTGACCAACCTTAATCGTTTCTGTGGTGCTTTTAGCATACATGCACATACTTGAATATTTGTCATAGTTACATTATTATTGCGTGTATCTGGTAATAAGCATACACACACATATAGCAATTCGTTTTGCTATAAGTGAAACATATTTATAAATATATTTGTATAGAATATATTTTTTTAATATTACAAAATTTTTATTGGATATTCAATTTTATACTACTGTGTCCAAAATATTGATAATTTAGAATGTTTTCTAATTTCAATTACTAATCACTAGAAATATATCTCAATTACAAATTTTACATTTTCTGCTGTCTTAATTAGAACTGTTGAGGGTGTGGATTAGCAATTAATAAATAGATATTCACAAAATGAAATCAACTGATCATTCTCATGACTGAATCCAATATTGAATACAGTTTTTGCAATATTTTTTCTGTTGTAGAATTAAATACATTAAAAATTCTTACAATATCTTTCCTGACAACAAAAGCCACACCACTTCTTATTAGCTGACTTCTGATTCCAAAAATGTTAACTTAGTTTATAATATTGTATTATTTCATTATAATTCAATATTTAAAGAATTTACTTTAATGTTCATCTTATTACATTTTCTTAGTTCATACAATCAAGTTTTATGATAATATTGTTTTGCTTTCTTACAAAATAAAATACCTAAAAAGATTTGTCTTAGGGTTATTCAAATTATAGTGATAAAATTATTCTTGGCTCTTTTTCAGAAGTTTATGGGTTTATAAGAATATGAAAGATCTATTTTTGGCAATGTAAAATCTTTCTGTTTTATTTTCCTGTTCATAAAACTATTAATATATGCAATTTATGATAGCATTCTTTCTCATAATTTAAAATAATCTTATACTTTTGATATGACTCTAATAAAATGTTTTAACATCATTCTACATCCTAATCATCAATAAAAACAATAGTAAAAATAAAACAATAAAAGTAGATTGCAAATTAAATAGAAATAATAATTGCAATAAAAATAAAAATATTTACACACTTCTTATGAATATTGTTTAGAAAAAGGAGAATATAATATTGTTGATTTTAGTAAGAAAAAGTATAATAAACGGATGTAAAGAATTACATATAATTATAGCATCACAGGTTTCCGAACTCTGTTACAAGCTTATGAGAGTTGACTAACCTAATTACCCAATCTACTTGATCTACACTCTTGCTGAAGAACATGTCTATCTATCTATCTATCTATCTATCTATCTATCTATCTATCTATCTATCTATCTATCTGTCCGTCCGTCCGTCCGTCCGTCCGTCCGTCCGTCCGTCCATCCATCCATCCATCCATCCATCCATCATCCATCCATCCATCCATCTATCTATCTATCTATCTATCTATCTATCTATCTATCTATCTATCTATCTATCTATCTATCTATCTATCTATCTATCTATCTATCTATCTATCTATCTATCTATCTATCTATCTATCTATCTATCTATCTATCTATTAAACACAATTATTTTTAAATGCTGCTACAGTAAATATTGCACATTCCTACCTTAGTACATGATAATATTGTATTAGGAAAATGAAATCATATTCCCACTGATCCTCTTTGTATTTAAAGAAGGTTGTCTAAAACACTTAAATCAGAGAGTGTGAAACTTAATCAATCTAATTATTTTTATTGCTTTTGTAATGATTTACTTGATTTTATTTAACAAAGAATATATGTATATAACAATCAATAAAGCAAGTCATATCACATGACTTGTTTTAAGCTTGTATTACAGATATGTAATATGGGAAGCATACCAATAGCTCTAACAAGTTCTTGTTCATGAGTGTCATAAGAGAAAGCATTCAAAATCTCCATCTAGAATAATCCTTATCCTCAGATTGCTTTCAAGCTTTTGGTTCATTTCAATGAGACACTAGGACATTAAGACACTAGATCTAAAATACCCAACTCAAAGCCAGCACCTATCTAATATGTGACTATTAAATAAAAGGAAGTATGGAATTTTCAGCATGTAAATGTCTTTAAATTCAGTTATCTAGCAGAAATAGCTATATGGGTCTGAAAACACTTCAGCCTCACCATCCATATATTAATAGCCTCAGCAAAACTGGTCTGAGGATAGGGATTATTCTAGATAAAGATTTTGAATGCCTTCTCTTATAGCATTTATCAATAAGAGCTATTTTGAGCTCTTGGTATACTTCCTACATCACACACACACACATACATATATGTTGATACAAAGATTTTCATGGTTTGCATATATAAAAGACATTTTGCAGGTTCATCCATGTTAAAAAATTTAAATAATGATATACCAACATTTTGACTTGGTCACACAAGTCATCCACTGGGGTGATAAAAGATAGAAAGACAGTTGTAGAGGCGCTACAATCACTGATTAAAAAAAAAAAGGTTAAAGTTCCACAAATAGCAAAAATGTTAAATTAAGAATGTTTTTTAAAAAAATCTTTCCAAATAGGAGAAAGTTTGCATGCATCATCTCACTTATTGATACAATCTGGCCTTTTAAGTATCTCAATGGCTTCTCTAATTTTGCACTGGTAGAGATTATCATATCTGGATATGATCCTGCTGCTAGAAAAATCAATTTTATGACCTATGGAATGAGAGTGCTGCTGATGATGAGTGTTGTTTAACTGCATTAGCATGCTCATCTCTCCTAACACTGATGCGATGATTAATCATACCTATGTAAGAAGCTTTACAGTTTTCACATGAGATTTGATAAACACTGTTAGATTCAAGAGGGGTTGAATCCTTAGGCTTGGTTATTATATTGCTGATCTTTTGATGAGTAGAAAATGCTACATCTATATTACAGCATTTAATATACGTCCAATACTATCTGTAGTTCCTTTTAGATATGGAACACAAATTCTAATAGCTGACTTATTGTCTTTTTGTTTTCTATTTTGTCAATTTTGGGCTTGAAATAAGGCTTTTTTTTTTTATAAATTTATAATTATAACTATTTGCTAACAAAACACTATTAATATGATGTATTTCTTCTTTCAGATGTGACTTATCTGAAAGGTTAATTGCTCTCTTTAAAAGAGTTTTGGCTACAGAAACTATCTGAGTTGGGTGATGATGAGAATGGAAATGTAAATATCTGTCCATGTGTGTATTCTTTCTGTAAATTGAAAAGATAAACTATTTGGTGTTTTGGTGACTAGAACATCAAGAAAAGGGAGTTTTCCATCAGACTCTGTCTCCATTGTAAATTTAATATAAGAATGCATATTGTTTAAATGTAAGAAAAAATCATCTAATTTATTTTTTCCATGTTGTCATATGATAAAAGTGTCATCTATGTATCTAAGCCAAATGAGAGGTTTTAAAGATGATGATTCTAAGGCACGAGTTTCTATATTTTCCATGAATAAATCAGCTATTACTCCTGAGATAGGTGAGCCCATAGGAGTACCAAAAACTTGTCTGTAATGCTGTCCATTGTATACAAAATATGTGTTCAAGAGACAATGTTTAATCAAAGCAATAATATGGTCTGGTAAATTGCAACATTCTGAAATTATATTTAAAGCTTCATCAATTGGAATGTTTGTAAACAAAGATATATCAAAACTGACCAGAATGTCATTAGCATTAATTTTTAAGTTTTTTAAAACAGATATAAAATGAAAAGAGTTTTTCATATATGATTTAATAGATGGGATTGTAGGTTTAATGAAATCCGATAAATATCTAGCTAAAATATGAGTTGGAGATCCTATTGTCCTTACTATTGGATGAAGGGGGGTATCTAGTTTATGAATTTTTGAAGTCCATAAAATTTTGGACAGACACATGATTTTTCATGAGGAATTATTTTATTTTTTTATCTCTGTTTCAATAGGTGATTTATTAATAATGGCTTTTGTTATTTTTTCCAAATATATAATATGATCTCTTTTTGATAGTTTATAAGTTTTATCATTAAGCAGATATAAAATTTTATTATGGTAAATGTCATAATCCATAACAGCAGTGGAATTACCTTTATTAGCTGGAAGTACAACAATTGATTTGTCCGATTTTGTATTATTTAATGCTTGTCTTTCTTTCTTTGAAATATTATTTTTAGGAAGCTTAGCTTTTTTTAAAATATTGCAAATCACTGACCTAGCCAAATAAGCTGATGAAGAATCTATTTTATTGAGAGCTGATTCAACATTACAAACAATTTTCTCAAAAGGTATCCGGGAAGGCATTAAAGCAAAATTAAAACCTATTTCTAAAACCAAAACATCATCTGTAGAGAGGGATTTCTTAGATAAATTATATATATATATATATATATATATGATATATATATATATATATATATATATATATATATGATCACTAGATAAAGCTTTACCAAAATCCCACTATCAAGCTTTGTTTACATAAACGCTGAGAGAGATAGAATTCAATATCTTTTTCAAATTGTCTCCAATCTTTAAACCATGGTTTCGAGTGAGTTGGCTCACATCAGTCAAGGATAGGAAGACTAGAAACTAATTACCCTTTACTGACATGAGCCAACTAGCTCAAAACCACGGTTTAAAGGTTGGAGACAATTTGAAAGAGATATTGAATTCTATCTCTCTCAGTGATTATATAAACAAAGCTTGATAGTGGGCTATTGATAAACCTCCATCTAGTGATCATAAAATGCAAGCTATGAGCAAGTTACGAAATTTATAACTTGTTTTGTTTATCATATATATATACATCTATTCAACTATTCATTTAATTAACTATTTACTCAGCTATCTATATATTATTATTCTCCTTTACTTTCTTTGTCTTTTTTTCATATATTCATATATATATATATTGCTTATAATAACTTCTCTCATATACATTTTAATGCAAAAATTTTTAAAAAATAAAACTTCTTTATTTTCCTGACAGTTTTGACTGTCCAACAGTCTTCATCAGAACTTCTCAAATTTCCTCTACATTTTAAAAGGTAGAAGATAGAGGAAATTTGAGAAGCTCTGATGAAGACTGCTGGATAGTCGAAACTGTCAGGAAAATAAAGAAGTTTTATTTTAAATTTTTTTTTTGCATTAAAGTGTATATGAGAGAAGTTATTATAAGCTATCTATATATCTATATATTAATCTATCATCCATCTATTTGGCCATCTGTCACAAGCCATCTAATTATTTAACTATTTACTTACCAACATATGCACTAAATAAATTTAGTTACCACATTGTCTTTTGATTGTGTTCTATGTTATTTCTGGAAAAAAATATAAATTTAGAATAGTTCAGATGACCAAATTCATATTCCTTAGATTTTTGATTATTCAGATATGAAAAGTAATAAAACAAAAGAATAAAAAAAACAAAACCACAAGAAACTCAAGTGCTGTTCACTATAAGTAGAATAAGTTAAAGTATTATAAGTGGAAATCTTTAAACTTACATCTTACATAATATAGTAATCAATTTCTAAACACCCTTTGTATTTCCAGAACCAACCCAAGAATGTAGCAATCAATTTCTCTGATAGAAGAAAGAACTAGATGCTTGTAAAAATCGTGAAATAATTAAAAATGCCTTCTTTTCTATGGGAAAGGTGAAATCAAAACACAAATTAATGCAAATCTCTAGAATCTCTAGCTAAACATGATTATAAATAAAACTGGTAAAAGATGGAAAATGCATGAAAATTATAATATATCTGTTATTTAATAAAAAGTAAAATGAAAAATTTCAATGTATTAGAATAATATATAAAGTCTAAAATATATCCTAGGTGAAATGTAATTGGTAATCAATAATTTAAGATGTTTTAAATTGGCCTATAGAAAGGGATTTTAGGTACAAAGATAATATACTTGCTCTTATCTTTTCCGTCTCCATCTTCCTTCATACTCAAGAAAAAATTGTTGAGGTATTAAAACATTACAACACATGTATATAGGATATAATTCCCTTCTGATTAAAATAATGTGAATCTATAATTAATAAATTTATATTTGTTTACAATATTTGTAATTTTGAAAATGTTAATAGTTTTTAATATTCTAATAATTTTTTATAGCTGTCAATTATATTAATGATTTAAAAAAGAAAAAAAAATGCTTTTTTCCCATATTTTTTTCCATTTTAAATGATTTCTATAACAACGTGAAATGACAGTTTGATATAAACTTTTTATATTGACTTTTTGCTGTTAGAAATGTAATAGGATTGTTTAACTGTGTACATTAATACAAATTTATATATACAATACATTATCATAGCATTACAGTTAATGCTATTGATCAATATCAAAATATAACAAATACAATATTTTAACTTTAATAGTAGAAATGGGATTAAATTATTTTTATTAGTACAAGACTAAGTATTTGAGAGATTGGTATAGGTCAGTTATATACCGATCCAATTGCATATAGTAGCAATGGAATATTTTTCATGTCAAATAGATAAATTATCAGATCTAATCTTGCTTATTAATCTATATTGATATTTATTGTCATTAAATTTTTGTTATGTTTAAAATTGAGTATTTTTTATTCTTTCCATTTCAACATCTAACCTTGGATGTGTTTGTGCATATATATTATGATGGATGCCTTCAACACACCTCCAATAACCAGTGCAAACCATGAGACCCAATTCCAATTCAATCCCCATGATATTAAGGTTACTTATTAAGTAATAGAATTATGAACAGTTAGAGTATATAAACTAACAAACCAGTTATCACAACCTAAACCTAAAGCCAAATATAAATAAAATTTAAACCAAAGTTTAAACCAAATTGAGCAAATGGAGGTGACAACTAATCATTATCACAAATAATATTAAATGTATTGGGATTACCAACACAAAATAACAACATACAATAGATCTGATGAATGAACTTAATATAATATTAAAGTAAAGAGAAACCAAATGTTTATTTTATTATCTTTTATTATTTTTAAAACGTTGTTTATGTTAATATGTAGCAAAGATGACAAGCACAAACTGGCTTAATATAGGATAGATACAATGAACTTTTTTGTTCAAGAAGGAGGAAAGAAAGCTTTTTAACTGAGTAAAAGAATCTACTATTGCCTGCACAAAGGAACTGAAAGAAAAATTTTAAAGTTTGTATCAACCAACTCAAACTTGTAATATTTTTGAAGAAATCTTTTATAAGGATTTTAAAAAACAAGGAGAAACATTCAACTCTAAAACATCAAAACAAAAACTTAGAAAATTATTAATTTGCAAGCAAGATAAAGTATTCGAATCTCTAAAATTAACATTGATTCCTCGCTGTAGATTTTCAGAGTTAAATCTAAAACATGTAATAGCAGAAGGAATATTGATGTTTATCCAATCAATTTAAACCACAAAAAGTAATATAAGTATTGACTAAAATAATTATGAATTGCTAAGTGCAAAAGGAAACATCATGAAAAAAAGTCATCATCCGTGGAGCTAGAAATCATCAAGGGTTATATGGGATTGTCCTATATCTCTGTGCATGGATTGACAAATATCGAAATGATTCATCATGAACTCCTTTTTTTTACTCCTCACTTCAAAACTCCAGTTTAAAGGCTTTCATCAGACATTCGAATTCCTAGCTATGTATAAAGGAATTACCATGGATAATAAGAACAAGTCATTAGAACACTGTCCATACAAACTATAAAAATAAGTTATAAAGTTGACGTCATCTATATTTATATTTAATTGTTTCTATGCTTTGTATATTAATTTCTCTTTATTTTAATATAGAGACAAATAGGTTTAATTTAGAATTTATAAAATTAAGACAAAAAATAAGTTCTTTTATTACCTTGGATAGACAAAATCTATGAGGTATGATCATTATTATGAAATAATATGATCCCTATAAATGAGACAAGGTAAGACAGTACCTAATATATATATATATATATATATATGAAAAACAAAAACAAATTAGAATCACATAACTTGCTATATCACTTGTATTTATGATCAATAGATGGCGTTTTACCAAAACACCGAACAAGTGTATAATTTGTTTACATAAACGACAAAAGAGTCAGCATTCACTATCTCTTTCATTTGCCCACTTTCAAATCAGCTGATTTCAAGCTAATTTTGCTATCATCAGTGAAAGATAGAGCTTTCTAGAGCTTGAAATCAGTTGATTTGAAAGTGGGCAAATGAAAGAGATAGTGAATGCTGACTCTTTTGTCGTTTATGTAAATAAATTATACATTTGTTTGGTGTTTTGGTATTAGCTTGAAATCAGCTGATTTGAAAGTGGGCAAATGAAAGAGATAGTGAATGCTGACTCTTTTGTCATTTATGTAAACAAATTATACACTTGTTCGATGTTTTGGTAAAACACCATCTATTGATCTTAAATACAAGTGATATAGCAAGTTACGTGATTCTAACTTGTTTTTGTTTTTCATATATATATATATTGGTTTCTAACTCTATTCTAACTTGTTTTTGTTTTTCATATATATATATATATTGGTTTCTAGCTCTATCTTTCACTGATGATAGCAAAATTAGCTTGAAATCAGCTGATTTGAAAGTGGGCAAATGAAAGAGATAGTGAATGCTGACTCTTTTGTCATTTATGTAAACAAATTATACACTTGTTCGGTGTTTTGGTAAAATGTCATCTATTGATCATATATATATATATAAATTCAACATTCATATATGCACAACACCTACCCTTTCAGTAATTGTTTATTCTAAACTTTGGGTTAATTACTGATAATTTTTTAAATATATTTTCTAAGCATATTTTTATTTATTATTTGTGTTGTACACTTATAATTCTCCTTCATCACACTCACATTGTACATAACAATGGGGATTTTTAAACCATCATGGCATTAACTAAAATACATAAAAACAAGATAAATGAATATATATATATATATATATATATATATATATATATATATATATATATATATATATATATATATATATATATATATATATATATATATATAATATGATTGTTTATGTTAGTCAGGACATTTAGTAGATATTTTTTGTGGGATCAGAATGGCGGACATTGATATAAACCAAGCATAAATAAAGAATGACCACTGATGTCTCTAATTTAGTTATAAATTTTTTTCTCCAAGTGCTAATCCATGTATATATGTTCATTAAATTTATTTAAATGTTAAAAGATGTTTCTTGGTTTATTTTTCTGTGGTTAATTCTGCTAAGTCATATTTTCACACACATATTATGGCTATTATTTGCATGTGTACAATATATGATACCCACTCCTATTAATAGGTATAGACTTATTTTACACATATTAATAATACAGTGATACAAATATTACCTGAACCCGAGGACCATATATAATCTCCCTGAGTTTAAAATCCAGAATAGTGGGAGTAAACTATAATATGTAGGCAATAGGTTAAAGATAGAATCAGTAGTTATTTAGATCTTACTCTCTTGTGCCTTAAGTATGAGTTTAATGTATTCATATATGCATGAATGTAGACAATAAAAATACACTCTTATACTCATCAGGAGGAACCCACTTATCTTTATACATACCATAAAAAGACTTTCCCATTATAATATATGTTACATATTGAATTAAATATTTCCATGGGTTATTGTTATAATAAAGAATTGTAATTAATTCTAAGAATTGGAAATGCTAAATAAGAAAAGTATCACTGTAGATGTATCTTACAACTTGAGCTAAGCACTTTCATTATCTTGTTATAATATCATATCCATAGTTAAAATATTAAAAGCACTTAGTTCAAGTTTTATGATAGATTTACACTAAAAATTTTCTTATTTAGCATTACTAGTCCTTACAATTAATTACAATTTATTTAAGAAAAGTTTATCAATATATATATAAAGAAGAGAAATAAGGAGATTATATCCATGTATACAGAGATAACTTTTACATTTTGATGTTGCCAAGAAACTACCAATTATTACTAATTGACAATCCCTGAGGCTAAACAAATTTTCTTATTAATGTATAATAAGCTCTTTTTTTCATAATTTATCAAAATGATATCTATAAACGAATATGAATTAATTAAAGAATAGTGCAATGCCAAATATCAATTGTTATTGCAGCATCTCTTAATCAGATGAGTTCAACTCCAAATATATAAAATGCTGTAAAATGGGGAGTTGAAATGAAAGGAGTTTAAATTCACAGTAATATCAGTCCATTGACCTATAATGATGTGGACTTTAATTACAAATTAAAACTAGTTTGTCTTCTGCTCTGACCTTTTGTGGCATTGAAATGAGAAGTCCAAACATTGATTATATATTTGTAATGTCACTAAAGAGATTTGTCATATAGTCATTAATTTGTTCACTTTTAATGTGTATAACCTGAGATTTGTATTCAGATCAAGTGAAATTATTTTAGGTATAAATAGACTTAGTATTCAATTCGTATCTAACACAATAATTCATCGAATTATTATTTATTAAAGTATTTAGCTATTCTTAGCTAGATGGTAAAGAAGAAGAAAAAACAAAGTGTCATCATCCAAAAATTGATAAACATAGTGAGTAATATTTTTTATGTCACTGTTTATTTTTGAATGACATTTGTGAAGATTATTGTCATGTAGTGGACAAGTATAATTGCTGTATTAGCATTTAAATGATATGAAAGTTAATTCATAAACTTTGATTTACTATTATCAGCTACTGCCCTTGAGAATAAACTGCTGGTGTCAGCCAAATATGAAAATGATGAAAGCTAGATTTATAGCATATAATAATTTTTATAAAAGTCTTAAATTTATACATGAGCTATAGAATTAAATATATATGTATAAGGTTTACATAAATTATTTAACTAATAAAGTGCCTTAAGAATATTCTTACTATAGGAACTAACTTAAATGTTTTGTGGTAATTAATGCAAAACAAAAATCAATACAGTTGAATAATATTTTTCTTTGTTTTGAATTTCAATATCTAATAGTTATAATCATTAATTGAAGCTTAATTCCTTTGAGGAGTACATTATAAGTTTAATTACAGAGTGATTGAGCTGGGCGCGATCCACACATCTTCAGCTCTTGAGTCTATTACTTCACCATAAAACCAAACCATGCGGGCAAAAAAAAAAAAATAATTATAAATACAAAATGAATATTTTTTTAAAATTGCAACAATTGTTTAGGTTATTGTTGCAGACACGTAAAATAAAAACAAATGTTTTCTAGAAAATTTAAAGAGTTTATTTTAAAGCAAAGAAAAAAAATCTATTTTTGAAAACATTGTTTACGAAATAGCTCTATTCATCATTAAACAAACAAATAAAAATATTAAATATTAAACGGTAAACACATTAGCGTTTGCTATTCAAAACAAGCTTGCCTAATTCATAGTTAAAACAACCACATAGGACAATCAAAAGTGAAAATTATTTTTTGAGAATACAAAGACTGAAAACTAAATTAAAAAAATCGCACTTACTATATATATTGCGTATTTATCAAAAATGAAATTTGATTCTAATATCATTTTCTATTTGTATTCATACATTTATGAAAGAACACGTTACCAAAGCAAAAGTACATTGAAAAAAAATACATCAACTTATTAATCACAATAAAAGGCTCATTCTGTGAAAATTTACTACAACAAAAATGATATAAAATCAGATATTCTAATGATCAACATAATAGACATAAAAATTTATAAAAAGACAATCAATTTAAGTGATGGCACGGCAATTTTAATTGGGTTAACTTGTTTGAAACACTAAGAATTTTGCACAACAATTGAGCTCAAATATAATTTGAATGTCAATGCTCAAAGGCTGTATTAAATCATAATAGAAAAGAAGCAATGTGGCTATCAGAGTACCAAATATAGCAATACAAAGGAAAGGGAGCTGTGGGAAGAAATGTCAGTGTTCATAACACCTGATTATCTGTTTAAAATTAAATACATTAAAACAGAGTGTTTTTAAAAATGAATTTTCTTTAAAATCAATTTTTCAAACATTTACTTCTTTAGTTCATTTGGAATAATTTAGATTTTATTTTAAATTTTTTATTACTTTTAAACTTACTTTTAAGATTGTCATAGTTTTAGAAAAAACATTGACTCTCTCTCTCTCTCTAAATGTTGAGTTAATAGTATTACTAATTAACTGTGTTTACAATTTAGAAAATTTATTTGCTCTACAGTTCTGTAACGTAACCTGCAGAAAATTTGTTTTGTTAAGAGCAGGAAAAAAAGACTTTAAAAATATCAAAGATATTTGCAGCTTGTGACTTGGTTAATTGTCTTTTGTTTTGTTTTTTCTATTTTTAATTTATTAAATTTTATATGTAAGCTCCTTGCACAAAGTTTTTCTTGTTTGGAATTTTTAAATAATTGTAATATATTTAATGTTTACTTCATATAATAAATTGAATTGAATTATTATTTTTAAAAAATTAGAATTTTTGTAATATTTGGCAGATATAAATTTTAATTGTATTTATATATAAAATTGCTTTTTACAATAAATTTAAAAAGCAACATATTATTCCTATTATTTTGGTATTCACTTTTTATTTTTTAGTATACTAAAATTTCCACATGGTAAACTAATTGCTTAATTTAACTTGGAAATTTATTTTATCTCGTTTAATGCCGTATATGGATGGCTTAGTGTTATAATAAAGTAACGAAAGTAAAAATAGAGTCTTCAAAATCACTTATACTTAGCTTAATAAATAAAAAAACACATCTCAGTTTGGTTAATTAATAGAATAGTTATGTTCAACTTACCATTTGAATGCTCAAACATCGTTATTTAACCTGTTCATACTGTGATTTGAACAACTATCTTTTATTCAGTAGAATCAACTTTAAAGTAAATCTTATTTGGATTGTATGCTATCATAATGATAAATTAACATTTCACTTTGTTTGTGCAATGTTTCTATTTTATAATTTTAGAATATAAATATCTTAATTTAAGCCATCACCTTATCACAGCATTTGTAATTTTTGATTAATCATATAAAGCTAAATTTACTATGCATACTCTAATGATATTTGATTCATAAACAGTAATTTCATCTTTTATAATAAAAATTGCAATGCTCTTAAAATCCTTGAAATGCACTAAAACTATCATTTTATTAGGATGTGGACATTTTAACTATACTATGTAGTTGCACATCTTCAAAAACTATGGATTATTTTATGGATCTTATATTATAATAGACAAGGAGAAAATAAAATTTAAACTAAATTTTATTCTATATATGTTGGTTAACTTTTTCTATAAAATTGCAATTGATATAAATGCTAGGAATTCTGAGTAAGAAAAGCTTAAAATAACTGTTTTATCATATTATGTTAAGCAGCTTTCAATATTTTAATTCTGATATTATACTCATAGCAATCATAATACCATAGTCATAGATCATATGTTATGAGTATGATATCAGAATTAAGATATCAAAAGCTGCCCAGAATAATATAATAAAATGGTTATTTTAGGCTTTTCTACTCAGTATTTCTAGCATTTATATCAATTAAATTTTTTTACATATAAATTATTTTATTATAATTTTTTAACAATATATTTTTATTTTTATAGATGTATTAAACAACCTTCATTCTTTTTAAATTCATATAAATAAAGATACAATTAAAAGAGAAATAACCCCCAAGATACATTTCATGCTGAACAGCACTCATCAGTTGACCCAGGTCACTATCTCTCATACATATCTCTATTATAGGAAGAGTATTTATCTATGGAAAAAACACTCTTTGATTCTTCTTAAAACTTAAAATTAAAAAGAAAGCAAATTCCTAATATTCATTCCATATATATAATAAATAGGACATGGATGAACTGCTCATTAGCATGCATTATTCAACGTGATGAGTTTACTGACTTTTTAACTTTCTGAGATTATTATCTAAAATCCGATGGTCTTTGTTGTCAGTTTGCCTATTTCTTAATTGAAATATCATGTTTTCTTGAAGGCATGATATATAGGCATACAATTGATCTATATTTATAATAATGACAGACAAAATTAAAGTAAGATTCTTGTTCTCAGAAGATTGTAAATTTACCAGACAGGATAATTGTTGGTAACTGAAGGCAAAGGACACTAAAAAGTCTCTGAATTGTTGACTAAGCTGTGATTTAATAACATTTTATTTAGGTTGCTACAATTGCAGATCACATTCAACTAAAAGACGATTGAATAAATTGAAAGTGTCTAACATTAAATAACATATTTTTAAACTTTCTAAAATTAGATGACAAGGTGAAAAGAATTGATTTTAAAAATGTTCATGTAATTTATTATAAAAACAAATACTGAAACCATGAATAGAGTATAATTTATTATAAATTAAAAATGGAAGAACAATATTGTAAGGTGTTATATCAAACTAAATGACAAGATTTATTATTCAAATTAATGGAAGATATCAAATCAGTTAATTCGGGTTTAAGCCAAATAAATTATTGTTATAACAAAGTTGAGGATTTATGTATGAGTATACAAAATACTTTTGATTATACTAGTAACATTTTAAAATTGTTATGGGATATGGTAAATTTGATTCTGGTGATAGAAATGAGAGAGACCACAAACTTGTGGAGTTTACAAAAAAAATTGTATTGTATATTATGAATTCTTTTTTCTGAGAAAAATGCTACATGAAATGCATTCAAACAAAGATATAGCATAATTGGATTATATTTTGACTAAAAGAAAATAGGCATTTCAAGATTGATATTTCTAGATGATAATTTTGAAGTTTAAATTGAATCCAAGAAATTGTAAAAGACCTAAAAAAACCCACATATGATATGGATAGATGAAATATAAATGGTTTCTGGTGTGTTGTTGAGAATCTAGAGATCAGAGAAACTGGATTCAACTTGAAGAGTAATATTCATCCTGTAGTGAACTGATAATAGTTAGAAATGGAGTATATGATTTCAACAATAATAACTGCTATATTTATTTTTATTCAATCGATTATCCAACTATTTATAAATGTTTTAAACATGTAATACAATAAATATTGCTACTTAAAAACATAAAATAATGGTAATTAAAATTGATGACAGTTTATTTATAAATTGTTTTTGATATTCTAACAAATATTTCTATATTTAATTTTTGCCTTATTTTCTTTAACAGAATTTTAAATTCACTTTTATAAATTGCACAAAGAAATTTTAATCAATGATATTTTTAATTATTTTACAAAATGATTTAACGATTTATATTTTACTTTCTTTAACTCGATGACTGATAACTTTGATGTTAATCTTAAAAAAAATTAGTTATACAATAAACACATACAGAATACTCAGATATATATATATATATATATATATGAGTATATCTGTATATATATATATATATATATTCAACCATATATATATATATATATATATATATAATGGTTGAAGCATTTGCATTCCATTACTACTGCCTGTAATTCAAATCTGAATCAATCAATAAAACCATGAAATTTTTTTAGGTTTAAAATAGACTTAAAATCTTTGCCAGATAACTCATCAGTAGCCAACATACTTAACCATCAATTATTTTTTAAAAGATGGATATCAAAATGATCTTAAAAATGAAGAAAAATATTGAACTTCACAGGAAACAACTATCTATATGGTTTTGGTCATTTACAGTGAATGTAGAAGAAGCTTTTGCTCAGTAATGGGTTACTTGAAGAATGTTTTATCTTTATATATGCACAAGTGTTGGTATAGAAGCTCTGAAGAAAGTATTAGTTATTGTACTGAAACATTAACTATTTAGCTATTATATTTTTATTACATGGAAGCTCCCAGAAATAATACTATGCATTAATTTATCTGTGAGAATATTAGAATTAACTATATATATATATATATATATATATATATAATATATATATATATATATATATATATATATATATATATATATGATCAGTTGAATATCACTAGCTGAGAAATATCACTGTCAAACTATCATTGTTTTTCAGCAATACTACTTGAAATAACAAGATACTGTAACAGCAGTAACAGTAATATTTCTATATTTGAATTTTAGCTAGCAATATACAACTGGTTATATTTCTTTTATAGTAATATTTAAAAGTTTTCAAAGTTTAAAATGATTATTATATTAATTTTGTTTTGTATATTTAATCGAAAATATGTTTGTTTATTATCTGCTATGAACTTGCTAATTTACCTTCATACTTCTTTTAACATTGATCTGAATTTTGATAAAATTAACAATATTACAGTTTATAGGTAAGAGGTTGATTTTTTTTAACTATGCTGTTTTTTAAAGATTTAATGTTAGTTTCTTAGGTATCATTGCTGAAATAATATAATAGGTGATAATATTGTATTTATATTTGAATTTTGAATAGTGATATGCAAGTGACTCTATTTCATATATAGTTATGTTTAGGAATTTTTAATGTTTAAAAATTGCCTTAATATTGCTTTGTATTGGTAATAGAACATATTTCCTAGTTGTTAAGATCTTGCTAATTTAGTTTTACACTTCTTGTTTACATTAGTATGTATTTTAATATACTTAATAAACTCACAGCTTATAGATAAGTAATTGACTTTTTGCCTATGCATTTTTTAGACTTAATGTTTATTTCACAAGTAGTGTTGTTGAAATAGAATATATCTGGATACTCAGCCATATTAATACTAATATAAAAAGGAATATTAAGTTAGAGTTTAAATATGTTTATTAGATTATTAGCACCAAGTATACTTTCAATGCTTTCGAATCATATTCATGAATAAGATATGAAAGCACACAAGTATATTTGGTGCTAATAATTTAATAAACATATTTAAACTTTTAGTATTTATTTATGCAGCTGGGTAAAAAAATAATATGCAACTAAACTTATATATATTAAGCACAAATGCAGACATAACCCATCACACACATATTTAATTAATTGTTTGAGTAAATATTATTAATATAATGTAATAATATATTAAAATAATATATTTCAGGTTAGTGGTTTGAGATCAGATGTAATGCATAGAAAGTTTAGATTAATAGAGGAAACAGTTGACAAGGTTTGTAAAAAAAAAACAAGCTAGTAAGAGTTATCAAAATGCACATTTATTATTAAATAAAAATAAAGGGAATTTTCTAAATATATGTGTATATGTTGACATAAATTCATAGATAAAGAAAATATTATGTTTAACAAATATGTTTCAAAATATATCAAATAAATCCAATTTGAGAAATTAAATTTTATTTTAGGCTGTAATTAAACAAAAAAATGCATACAATGTAATTAACATTAATAGACAAATTGTATAAAAGACATATGCACAATGTAATGGTTATCTATTGATGATATGTAACAATAAGCTTTCCAAGTTTTAAAAAATTAAAAGTTTGGAATTTTTATCTGTTAAAACTAATTAGTTTCGATATAAGAATGATTTTTTTACTTATAAAAAAAAAGAAGTAATATAATAATTTCCATGTAAACATATTAAAGATTGCACTCATCCAGTCTTCAATAATTTCTGAAGGTGTAATATGCATTTTTCTCTTCAAACTTATTCTTTAAAGAAAAACAAAAGCCTGAATTTTAATTTTTGTAAAAAAAAAAACATGATCAAATTTGATTGATGCTTCCATGTCAACTATATATAGCTAAACATCACATGATCACTATCTCATACTAGCACATAATTGTTGTAAACAAAGGCAAAACTCTTTTCTCCATACAGTAGTGCCACCCTGTGCTAACTAGAGTAATCAATAGATGCCAGAAGGCTTGTGCATAAAATCCCTATCTAGTGCCTACTCATCCAATATCCCCAGACTAGTTTCTGGCTTGTGCTCTCAGATCCAAGGCTCCTCACTGATGATTGCCACAAGCCAGAAACTAGTCTGGGGATATTGGATGAGTAGGCACTAGATAGGGATTTTATGCACAAGCCTTCTGGCATCTATTGATTACTCTGGTTAGCACAGGGTGGCACTACTGTATGGAGAAAAAAGTTTTGCCTTTATATATAGCTATGATATTTATTATTAATGTTATTTAAAATTTATATTACTAAATGTGTATTATAGATTGTAAATTCAATGTGAAAGCTTCCATTGTCTGTATAGAATTATAACTTTAATTAAAAATATTAATTGGTTTGTGATATAAACTTTAATAGTTGATCAATATTTGAGAAAAGGAAGGCTACTGTTAAAATTGCAATTGTAAAAAACTGTTAGTTTTTTTCTTTAAAAAAGAGAGAGAGAGAGAAACAAATTTATCTGCTACATAGATCATATTTAAAACAGTTAGGATAACAGGAAATTTTAAGAATTTCTATTGTTCAAATTAAAATAAATAGTCTCTTAAAGGAGAGTCTTAAATGTTTTATTATAAATATATATATATATATATACATATATATATATATATATATATATATATGCATGCAGATGTGTGTGTACTAATAGGAAATACTAGTATTTGGAAAGTGTGTAATAGGACAATTAATAGTAGTATTGATAAATATAAGGAAATTATGTAATCTGGGTTTAATAAAACTATTTAATTCAATAACCGTAACTTATTGTAGATTGAGATAGTGACCAGACATCATTACTGTTAGTTGCCTATTTATGACTAAACCTTTTGATGGAGAGTTCAAGGCTCTAAGTTAGATCTGTTATGTTTAGGTTTGTATTCATTAAAAAACAGTCAACATTTAGAAAATCCCAATATCACCAACAATCAACAATTTCAAACTATTGTTAAGGCAACCTCCTTTTAACAATAAAGGTATATATGTGTAAAGAATAAGAGCTTAGTGAATTGAATAAAGTTTTTATGTTATAATATTCTTAAATAATGCCTCACTTACATTAACATCTAATTGAGAAATTTAGAGTTCCAGTCTGCTTCATCAAACTGGTGGCACTCAACATATATATGATCCAGGGAATACAATAAACCATCACATTATATTAAAAATCAAATTCTATGGTGAAGATAATTTTACATAAAAATAAATAAATAAAATTGTATTTAACACTAATATGAGTATCATATTAAATATACATGTGCAGTTAATACTTCATGAGTTTATGTACATATGTATGATATTATTTATCTTACATCCACCCATAGCTGACTCAAAGAAAAACTTAAATTATAGGAACTAGAAATGAACACTATTTTTTTATTTTAGTAAAATTCATATTTACTGGATTGTAAAATATATTCTTTAATTTATAATTAAATTAACTTTTTAAAAATATTTAATAATTATATATCATTATATATAACAAACCAACAATGCTAAACTGGAAATTATATAAGCAAGCTATTTATCAAACATAATTTAAAAGATCCAAACAATAAATTTACCCATGACAAATATTAACCAACTTTGATGTCACATGAATATTACCTTTAATCAGTTTCTCCAGGATGAACATTTTATGGCTTCCATTATTTGGTGGGCAGCAAATCCAATTAAAAATATTCTAATGTAAAGAGACTTTGCACATTATATTGAAATAATTTTAAACAGATATGTCTATGTTGACTATATATCAATATTACTGATAATTTATTTGTTTGAAGACTATAGGAAATATTTTATTTATTCAACTACACAATAATACAATCTATCTTAATAATTCTCTACTTTATGAAAACTATAGTTACAGCTTGTAAAAAGTAAAATTATTCATTGTCTACTAGAAGTATATTCGTTTTTAAATAATGAAAATACATGTACCCCCCAAAAAAATAATAATTATTTATAACATTATAACCTGATTTGCCTTAACATATTTATTAAAAATTATGATAACTCATGCAAATCCAGAAAATTTACTTTCACTACCATTATTTTTTAGACCATCAAGCAAATACCAAATGACTATTTAAGCTTACAGCCTCAGATATTTATAGAGGTAGCTAATTTAGCAAGGAATTTTGAGAAGGATAAAATTATTATTCTGATTATTATCAGAATGAATTATATACCATATACAAGCATGTATTTTTTTAAGTCTTTTTAATTAAAAAAACAAAAAAACACATAAATTTATAAGTTCAAATATTTATCTAGAATGTAGAATGATAACAATACAGTATGTAATTATACAATTGCATGTACTTATGCTCAAAGAAACTAAGATGTATATGATTCAATAATTACTTTTAATTATCTTTTTTTTTATTTAAGAAAAAAATTGAAAGTAATCTTAACTATAAACTGAGATTTAAATCTCGATTTTACACTATAATATATATATATATATATATATATATATATATTGTAATGGTATATAATATGCTGTTACATTATTTTAAAATTAAAATAAAAAGATCTGTAAATAAAAATTGCTTTATTAAAAAGAAAAAACTTAACTTAAAAACTGAAAATTAAAAGTTGTTTAATGTATATATAGATCACACAGGTGGAAAACTTTAAAAACTATTTTAAAAATAAAAGTATTTGAAAGTATTTTTTTTTGTAAAAAAAAGTAAAGATTGATATTTTTTAAAATGGAAGTAAATGATTTCTATCATGTTTAATCTTAGAAAATGGAAATGATTGTTTTTTTAATTAAATGATTGTTCTAAAGCAAACTAGCCCTTGGGGCACTTAAAATAATTTTAAAGGTCACATAAGAGAATAAAAAGAATTAGCTTGACCAATGGAAGCACCAAGCCACAGCATGGACCAAAAAAGAGACTCAGGATTAGTGACATCTTGCTCATTGAATCCGAAAATTTGCTGATAAGAGGCTGATAAAAATATAAAAGGCAAAATAATTGTCTGATATGCTGACTATTGAGCTATATGAACTGTAGCTGTATTGCATATTTCATGATGTAGAAGTCTGCAATAGATTTAATTTCTTGACAATCAGCTGAGACCTCCCTATGACAGTACTTTGGACCAAAAGAAATGGCAAGTAGCAGTTTCTTTTTTTTTTTAAAAAGGGACAAAAAATCTACTAAGTGATCATGAAGATGGACCTCTAAACCTGCAGAATCCAGAAAGTATAAACTCTTTTTGCTTATCTAATAGGAACTTTTTCTAAATTTGCAATGAGTAATTGAAAATAAGAACTCTCATCTGACCTAAAGAATTCAAAATCATTTATTAATATTTTTTTCTGCATATGTTTAATTAATCATTTCCATTTTTTTTCTTTTTTTTGTTTTTATTATGTGTTAATTAAATTATTTGATTGTATTTATATTTAAGTTGGGTGTGGAAGGCTATATAGATTGGTTAAGTTTGTTAGTTTAAAAGAGGGTTAATCCTGAGTTAGTTGTTTCGCAGTTAAATTGGGTTAATGTATTGGATATATTGGTGTAATTAGTAAATGTAGTATAAAGGTTCGCTATGTGCAGGATCATGTATATGCCGCACTTGAGCAAAATAAGTCCAATTTCTTAATGATCATTGGAAGTAGATGCATTCCCTGCTCCTTGGATCATGACTTTAGCCTATGGGATGGGCTAGTAAGATGGCAAAAAGGACCACAATCCCTTCCTATGGAGTTTTCTTTTTTTATTGTTCTTCTTGCCAGACAGATGTAACATTCCTGTACTGGACAAGAGACAATTTCTTCTCTCTAACCATGCTGTTCAGATGGACATTCCTGACAGTATGATATTGTGTTGTCATATTTATGCTGCATTGAATACATCGATATATCAGATAGATTGGCATTGGTTTGACTGTGAACTTTTGGCCTAGGATTAAATAAGGGCTATAGGATATTTTATTTTTCGAACAAATACGTATAGTGTATCTATACTCAACATCATAAAACAAACTTTTATTAAAATCCATCTGTGTAAATTGTTTAAAATAATAATTTAAATTTAAAAATTAATATTTAAATATAAACAAGATAAATTTTATTCCTCAATTTTTAAATATTTATATATGCGTCAATGAATTTTTTTGTGTGTGTTATTTCTGGCAGTAGCTTATTTATTTATTTTATGGAAATCTTTTTTATTAAAATATTTCTTTTAAGCAAGTGATATATTAAGTTTCTGCATCTCCATGAGCTAGTGGCACAGGCTAATGGTTGGAATAAAATATATATGTAAAAATTAGATCTTAACAGTACATATCTGCCTACTATATAAATTGTACAGGTTCAAATAGCCTGGTGGTGCCCTGTATGGCAGATACGGTAAGACTCAACTATCACCCTGACTGTTATAATATATATATATATATATATTATTTAATAAAACTGTTATACACAAAATGATATATATATATATAATTGAATACTTATAAATACAGTAATTAGATAATTAAAATTTTTTATTCACTTAGGAGTGCTTTCAATTATCCTAGTAATCTTTGTCAACTAACATTTTGAAAAGCTAACCTTTCCACAATTCCATTATCTTACCATTTGCTGCCTGCCTGTTAATTAAGTCATGTTTGTATTTGTATATTAGCATAGTTTCCTTTATTTTCCTTTTATTGTTATTTTTTTCAATTTGCAATATTTTTACATTATTAAAATTGAAGCCAAAACCATAAATACATGACCTCACTGATGATGCCAGTAGCAGGAACTGATCTGGGGTTGGGGATATTTTTAAAGCTTGATAAGAGCTTATTTTGGGAGCTCTATACCACTCAAAAAAGTATGGAAAGATGCATGTTGGGAGTAACAAGAAGAGATCAAAAACTCAATATATGGGTAAGAGAACAAACAGGTGTTATTGAATTTATTGAAAAAATTAAAAGACTGAAGTGGAGTGGGCTGGACATATTATTAAAAGAGATGATAATAGATGAACAATTGAAATCTTAAACTGGATTCCAAGAGATTGTAAAAGACCCAGAAGAATATCACATGTGAGATGGATGGATGAAATAAGAATTGTGCAGGGGTGATGTGAAGAAAAGAAACTAAAGATTGACAAAAATGGATTGAACTTGGAGAGGCCTTCATTCTTCAGTGGATTGATAATGGTTGATGATGATGATATATAACAATGATAGATGATGGAAATAGTCCAACATATTATCACATATATAATTTAATATCTCATATATATATATATATATATATCAGAGAAATGAAAATAAAAATATAGCAACTTAAAAAAAGGAAAAATTTATAAATATTACCTCTAGTATTATCATCTTTGATTATCTTACTATACAAGACAAAATTTTAAGAAATACAGTCTTGATAATACTCGTCATAGTGTTTTTTTGTCCAGGTCAATGTTTTTAGTTTGGAGGTTTTTATCTTTCAAATGTAAGCTTTTTTATAATTATACTTTATCATCTGTTGTTTTGCTCAATTTTATTCATTGTAGATTTCATTTTCTCACGACATAATTTTATATTAATATGATTTCTAACTTTCCGTTCACATATTTCCTTTTGATAAACAGGCAATTAAAGGAGTACATTTTATTTTGCGGAGCAGACAATACACAAGTTAGGAAATCTTAGGCTCTATATCCATTATACTCTCAGATATTATATTTCCATATACCAATAATGATTCAACTAAAATTTGTAATTAACAAATACATTTTTTCATAACTGCAACTGAATACTATAATAACTACAGAATCTCAATATTGTGTTAGCTTTGCTTCATCAAAAATTCTGTATGTTAACTTCCTTATTAGATATAGTAGTCACTAATAAATCTTAAACAAAGTTTATATGTTTGATGACTTCATATACTAATAACTTAAGACTGAATTTTAATTTTACTGTTCAATTCAGGCTGCAAGATATCTACAAATAAATGGAACCATCACTATCATTAACTGAAATTTACTAAAAAGAAACTGGCATTATGTTAAAATTCCTTTTATAGTATCTGACATCCCATATGATAATTTGTGTTTACATGAAGTTTAAAATATGCTATTTGTTGTTTAAAAAAATATGTTGAAGTTGTTTACGAGATATGTTTTTTTAAACAATCTTTGTTTGATTAATAAATTGACTGCAAAAAAAAATAATAATTATAATTTCATTTTCTTTCTGTCTATAAATAACAATTTAGTTTATAAAAATTGAAGTTTATAAACATAACTCTTAAATTTCATAGTGTATCCTTGCATAAATTAATTACAAATGTAACAAATTACTACAATGAAACAACATTTGTTTCTTAATATCCAATTTTGAATCTATACATTAATTTCAATACTATTTGATTGTAATAAAATCGCAATTAAACTATATTCAAATCATGGAGTTTAGTTTTTATTCCATCACTGACAATTTGTTCACCATTAAAAATTCGATGTGAACTCTTTTTTTTTCATATCATGATAAATATTAATTTTTTTTTTTAATTTTTAAAACGTTTACACACATTCATTTTTTTAAATTAATGCAGTTTTATTTTTAGAATGACATTTTTAATGAATTGAGTTATTACACAAAATTAATCATAACTTTCAAAACATAAGCATATCCAATAATCAGTTTTCTAAAACAGTAAAATTTTTCTCAGCAATAGTATCGCCTTGTGCAAGCTTTAGTAATCACTTGATGCTAGATTGTTGTGCATCATAATCTTTATATATTACACAATCATCTAGGATCTGTTCCTTACTAAAGTTTACACTAGATGGCACTATTACAGGAAACATTTTTGCTAATATTTTAACAGCTTGTGTAAGCACAAATAAAAGATGATCTTGAAATGTTTTAATGGGTAAATTAGATCTTTCAAATTTGTATACATTTCTTTAAGCATGTATCAAATTCTTCTGATCAATCTCTTACTATGCATGTATTTCACAAGCAGAGCTACCTACCAGAAACATCTGATTATCCAATAAGACAAGATAGTCATATTTTTCTATTTGCATGACTTAAGTACAACCAATTAGAATTTGCAGATTTAATATTTTAGCAGTTAATTATATATATATATATAATATTAAATCAATCAAATTTTTAATTTTTAAATTTCCTAATCATAATGTTGACTTACTAGTGTCAATTCTTTTTATATTCAAGTAGTTGGCACCATCTATTTTAGATATTAAGTTGATGATTATTATTAATCATAAGGTTAGTTATTATCTTATCACTTTTTCCTGAAAGTATAAATTCATTTAAAGAATAATGTACTATTTTTCTATTATAAACAACAACATAATAGTCTTAATCCAAATCCCTCCAATCTTTTTCCATCTGTAGTACTTTAGGTATACTCATAAAACCACATTTTCACCTTGAGATCATTCACTTTTTTTAAGACATCTTTATTCATAGGTTTAAAATGAATACATATATAGATATAAATTTAATATTTTTAGCAAATTAATATACATGCAAATTATTTAATGAAAGGAAACTCCAAAATAGAAACTTCATTTTATAATGCTAAATATACAGTCAAGGTGCATTAAAATGAAGAAAGCAATAAGATCAGTTCTGCAAGCTGAAAGAAAACAATAGTAAACTTATCCAAGTTACTCCTGATCAATATATGAGCTAGTAGCTGAATATTATGGCTATGAAAATTGAGACACAATGTATAGCAAGATATTTTACATCCCAACTTAAATTAAGACTCTCCCATCAGCAAATCATGTATTTAAATTTAATATTTCAATGGATTAATTTAGGTATAAATTATTTAATAAATGGGAACTCCGATTTACAAACGACGTTAAATCTACAGCCAAGGTTGTATTAAAGTATAATAACCAATAAGACCGATCCTGCAGATTGAAAGGCAACAAAATTTATTCAAGCTATTTCTGATCAAAAGATGACTGCTTTTTATCAATCATTCATATTGTTATGTATAAACTAGTAGCTGAATCCTGTATCAATGAGAAATAATATACAATGTATAGTATATATAAGCGCTTTAACACGCTGGGTGAAGAAATAATATTTCTTACATCCCAACTGAAATTAGCCTTCGCTCATTAGTAAGTCGCGCGTTTAAATTTAATATTTGTAATCTATTAATATAAATGTTAATTATAGCCAAGTTGTATTAAAGTGCAGTAATAAATCAAACCGGTTCTGTCGACTGAGAAAAATGTTGCTACATAGTATATCTGAACTCTTATAGCTAAAATTTCCAGTAATTAGTTCATACATAACACTGTGAGTAACTGATCAAAAGCAGTGGTCTTTTGATCAGGATTAGCTTGGAGAAGTTTTTTTTCCATATATCAAAGCATCGGCCGGGAAGCGAACCCGCAACAACTGTCTGTTATTATTTTCTTTCAGCTTGCAGAATCGGTCTGATTAGTCTTAGCTATAGATTTAACTCCATTTATAAAACGCAATTCCTATTTGTTAAATAATTTACACACATATATACACAATTTATTCTCATCACTTATGCTTTATATAGAAGCAGATTATTTTTTAATAATATACATTAGATTTATTTAATTAGTAGAAATATTTTGAGTTATGGAAGATATTATTTATAAAATCTTATATATGACAAATTAAATTTATCTGTGGGGTTAATATTTAATATTAAAGAGTAAAAGGAAATTATATAAGACAGTATTTCTATTTCTTATATAAATCTTTAGGAAATGTTTAAGTAAAGTGTTTTCACCAAATATTAAAGAAAATTGCGTATTTTTAATTTTAAAAAATAAAAGTTAATTAAGGAATGAAAAATATGATAAGCAAAAAATTATCTTGGGGAAATCTGTAATTACTTTAAAAGTCAAGTCATTGATAAGAAAGTACTTAGAATAATTAAGTTGTTTAGCAAAAACACACACACACGCACGCAAAGGACAACGTAATGTAATTAAAGAAAGAAAACCAGATTCTAAATATTTGTTTTGAAAATTTTTATATTAATTGCATGGACATATGGATATAAAAAAGGAAACATGACAAATTTAATAACATCAGTTCAATACAGATGAAGCTGACGTTTTTAAAAAATAATTTTTGGAGTGCTTAGGATGAATTTGCTGAGTTCAGTATTTAAATATTTGTATCTGAACTGAGAACAACAACAAGCAAGGATTATTAAAATAGTAATTGAAAGTATTGTAGAATCAGTTGTATAAAATGTGTGCCTGAAGTATCAATGTGATGATATATAGCTACAATCTTCCTGCAAACAACTGACTATCATACAGCATTAAGTATTGCCTAGGAAGTCCACTTACCTATCTTCTATTGAGAGAAAATAATTGTCAAAAAAGAAATACCATCATATGGATGAATATTGAAATTATAATTATATGAATCACTTGTATAAAATAATAACCTCCATGAAAGAGCAGTACTAGAAAATCAAAGAAAAGAATTTCCAGGAATTAATATAATACAAAAATGGAGATAATTCAGAAAAAATGTCAACATATGAAGAGAAAGGCTAATGACTTTATTCCTGGGAAGTTCATAAGAAGTTTCCACACCAGAATTGTGAGCACCAGAATTGATTCTGAGACTTCTCAATCCCAAATCAGTTGCTGTAGCAACTGCACTAAACCACATAGGGTGGGATATAATTATAGTAAATAATTTTCTCTGAGCATGCATTGTAAATGAAATATATACTTATATATAAATGCAATAAGATTGTCAGTGTTACATAAGCTCTTGGCTTATGGCATTTTGCTTTCTAATTAAGTAATTATAAATGGATAACTCCACTCATTAAAGATTTCCATATATATATATATATATATATATATATATATATATATATATTTATATATATTTCATATATATATATATATATATATATATGAAATTCAATACTCACAATACTCAAGAAGCCATTTAGTTCAATCCAATCAACAAATTAATGTCAAAATTAGGGAGTATAAAATTGCCTTCAATCAAAAGTTAAATACATCAGCCTTTACTTCACATTTTTTGGAAATTTGTCACACCTGATTTTGATAATGCTAGAATACTTGCTAATTTGAAAAGTATAGGTTGAGAACCATGAAAGAATCTATTAAAGTATTAAAAAGATTGAGTGGTTTAAGTAAATCTGATGAATCACAATGTATTCCAATCTTGTGGAGACCAGTTATTTTAGCCCTTCGAAAATCAATTTGAAATAAATAAACTGTGAAACTGATGGAAATAAAAATTATTGTTAATCCACCTGTTCTGAATAATCAATTAATTAATTCACATTCAATCTCAATCTCATTATTACTCAAGATCGAAAAGTTCTTTATTAAGACCTTAATCTTGATAATGATACATGATATTTTGTTGAATATTGGGAATTTAATAAAGAAAATAATACATGGTTCAACACATAAAAATATTTATACAATATAACCATAAAAATATTAAATAGGGTATATATATAATATTTGATATACATATAATATATTAAATAGGGTATATATATAATATTTGAAATACAGGCAATACTTCATATACTTGGAATTTAATTATAGATATATATGAAAGACAACTTATATGTATAATATTCCTGACTAAGTTAATTAATTACAATGTTTTATACCTTTATTTTAAGATAACAAAATAAATTATTTCAAATAGTCTATAGCCAAGACAAATCATTTTGACATTTTTTTATATATATATTTATTTTTTTCTTCATTTTTTCATGTTTAATTTAATTAATCTGTAGCATATACTAATCAATCTTACTAAGCAAATTTATCATAGTATCCAGCAAAAGAAATATACTAATTAATAATAAACATTACGGTTCAGAAAAGTAAAATAATATGCTTGAAAATAGATAGATGAGATTATATTTTACAGTATGTGTCATAACTTTTCTATCTAGAACATTCTTATATTAATTACTTAGTAAAGAATGTCACTGTTAAAACTATTTTCACACCAATTAGACTTATTTGTGCTCTATCATATAATTTTTCTCTATACATGTGTAATATTTGTACCTGGAACCAATATATGACTAAATGAATATTTTAACTGAAAGAAAATATTGAATCTAAAAATTTAGATCATGGCATCTTCTATAATAGATGTTTGATGTTCTGAAAATAAATTAAAGTTAATTAGGGAAGCTTGTTGATTTTTCATATTTTAGACTTATTAATCAATTGGAAATTGTATTTCTGGTCTATGGGTAACCAGGAACGCTCAACATTTTGTACTATATGGCCTCAATTTAGTTAATTTTCACATGATCATGATCAGATATAGATTATTTACATTTCCATATCTAGTTAATCTTGTAAATGTAACCATTAATATATAGATACTATTAATATAGATTTTTATTATATTAATCTCATAATATGCATTTATGCTTCAAAATTTGTCAAACCATATATAGAACTTTATTAATAACAAATCTGTTAAGCATACATGGACAAAATAAAATAATCATGATCCATTGAGAGATAGAAAAACAATAGATGATCATAATTCCATATATAAATAATAAAAAACCATAACCTAATACAATCAATCAGAAAATAAAAATATTTTATAGAAAACTAAGAAATAAATTGCCTAAAGACAATATGAAATACCTAACAATTCCTTTTGTACCTAATGTAACACCAAATATTGCAAAAACATTGGCTAACAATTTTAAATTTAGCTTCAGAAGACCTCCCAATACTAACCGACTGATAAATAATGCTAAAGATAAAACAGATAAAGATCAAGCCCCTCATGTGGTCTATAAAATGGCATGCCCTCAATTAGGCTGCCATGCATCATATTATGGTGAGACTCGGGCTAAGTTGAACAAAAGAATTTATCAACATAGGTATGTCTACAATAGGGTCAAAATAAAAATGAAGGATCTTCAGTATTCTGGGACCACCAAGCAGCTACAGGTCATGTATTTGAACCTAGTTCTGCCCAAATAATTTGTACAGAAAAAATGCCAAAAGAAAAGTTAAAGAAGCTTTCTGTATAGCAAATGACATCAATGCCATTAATAGAAGAGAGGCATGTTTTGTTCTTTCTAAACAATGGACTAATTAATAATTCAAATGCATTTGCATAATCATAACAATCGTTAGTTACAAAGCTGTGAGTATGAGATTCAAACATAAAATCTCGAAAGCCTAAGCAAAGCTATTATAAATTAGAGTAAAATTATAGCTTCACTATTTAATGCGAAAAAAAAAGTTGCATACTTATAATAAATCAGTTTAAATGGAGTAAGATAAAGTAAATCTTGGAAATTGAGTGATGTCTTGGAATATTTTAGAAGAGCTGAGAAACATTCAATACATTATTTAAATATAAATAAAGACATAAAAATAATCATTTTGATTTTAAAAACCAAACTGGAACAAAAACATTATGAAATTTATTTAGTAAATAGATTTTGTTATAGCATAAATATTGACAAAATAAAAATAATAATAGAGATTTCAATTAGGAATACAATCAGTAGTGTTTTTTTTTTCACATTTTTTCAATTCTGACACTTTGGCAATCATTGACTATATGATTCATAGTTTGTATTTACCTATATTTACCTAGAACACTGACAATAATCATGGATTGTCTAAATTAATGAGACTCAAGTTATATCTAGGATGGCTTTATTTTGGATCTGGAGGAAAAAATTATTTAGATCATCATAAGGATTCTATTTTTTGTAGCTATTGATTTAACATCCAAAAAGGAGATCATGATTTGAGATGAATTTCAAGTCATAAAACTATATATTGAGTTATTGGCAAGTGTCATCTTATCAATGGATTTTTATATATTTCCTTGAAACAACTTCTCTTCTGATATATAGTAGAGGAATATATTGAAAGAACAGGAAATTAAAAGGAATAATAGTTAATGTAAATGATAACAAGAGAAATAAATAAAATTAAGAATGAAATTAATAATTCTAAAAATCTTGTATCTAAAAAATAAAAAAAATAAGGTTGCTTACCAAATTATATATTTAAGCAAAAATCATACATTGGTGAAACAAGATAATCTTTAGGAAAAAAAAGATTAAATGAATACCAGCTATTCCATAATCTTATAAAAAATTTATCATAAGTAATCAGTTAAAATAGTTTTCTTTGACCATGAAAAATCTTAAAACTTCAATTCAAATTACACAAAATATTACAAGGAAAGACATCATAGAAGAAAAAAATTAAAGAGACAACTATCATAAATCAGTTCAAGAATTTATAATAAATAGACTATCAACTAACACACATATACACATTTCTTGGAAAACTATGTCACATCTATTTCTTGTCTGTATAAGTTCAATTGGTTATGATTATGATATAAGTAATAAATAATACTTATAAATTATATAAATGAGCACTATTAATTTGCACCATTATTATAATTTTTATGTGGTCATAGGTATTGATTGTATAAGATAAAGTGGATGGCTTTAGGAAATTGAAAAACTGAGTTCAAATCTGGGTACATCTGTACATTTATATCTGTAGCCTATGAAAATCGATTTAATATACATATAATAATTCAATACTATACCTAATACATTAATGAAATCTGATATTTCAATCATCATCTTCAAAAGGCTACTTTTTTTTCGCACATTAATAATAAAATGACCATTCTTTTATAGTAATGAATGATGAATAGATAAATCCTTTTTTTAGTTTTTGTAAATATTTTGTTTCTTTTATGTCATTTTTTGCACCTAACCTGAAATATGTTTAAATAAAACGATTTTACTAGTATTTTTCAGCATGTGAAATTAATTTTCAATAACTGAATTGTTATTTTATTTTCAGCTACATCTTAAATTGAAATGTTTTGCTTACCAGAAATAATTGAAAATATGTAAGAATCACAAGACATAATGATAGCATATTTATATGTCATGATCATACTTAATGACCGAATCTTGTTAGAGTAAAATTTGAAATTTATTTGATTTTTTTCAGTTACATGATTAATAAACACACTTATATTGTTTCCATATTGATTATATAATGATATCGAGATATTAATAAATTAAAAAAAGGATAAAAACAT
Organism: Epiperipatus broadwayi; assembly: GCA_028023455.1. Taxonomy (NCBI): domain Eukaryota; kingdom Metazoa; phylum Onychophora; class Udeonychophora; order Euonychophora; family Peripatidae; genus Epiperipatus; species Epiperipatus broadwayi. The sequence continues at coordinate 256,951 of JAQFVV010012780.1, forward strand.
ACTAAAATTCTTACCATTCACTAGTTGGAAAGTCTAGTGAGTGATACTGTCTGATTCACTGTTTTATTATAAAGATCTGTCTCAAAAAGAGTGATATATACAACCTATCCTATTTATTTATTTATATACCTGCCCAAACCATTTACTGATCAACCTATACATGGACCCAATCAGTCATATCATCTACCTGTCTAACTAGTTATCTTTCTATCTGTTTAGCTATACATGTCTTACTTCTTTATTTAAAATGCTGAGTAATTCAGATGTAACAATTGTTGGAGAGGCTTTGTTTTCTTGTTTTTTATTATTATGTGATTTTTTCTAGATCCCTTTTACACATTTTATGATGTCATCTCTATTTTTAACAATTGTTCTATCTTTTTTTTCACTACTGAAGCAACTTTTCTTCTAATATCAAGATAATGTTTAACACTTTTGAGATTTTATTCTATTTTGCATTTTTTTTTATAATTTTCAATTATATATTTTTATGTACCATTTAACAAAACTCTAAATATGCAACTTTTTTAATGGGTCATTTTACTTTATAGATAATCTTGTCTCAATAGAAAAGATCTATGTAAACAGGCAAAACTCTCTATATTTATTGCCACTCAATGCAATCCAGAGTAATAAATGGATGCCAAAAGGCTTGTGCATTAAATCCCCAACTAGTGCCTACTCATCCAATATCCCCAAAATAGTTTCTGGCTTGTGGCCTTCATCAGTGAGGAGCCTTGGATCTGAGAACATTGCATCTAGATCTTAGGATCTAATGCAATCCTCCAGCAGTCACTTTTTATCTCTGCTTAACTACAAAACTATGAGTCTTAAATTGTAAACACTATAATATTTTCAATCCAAGTTCATTAGCTTAAATAGTCATATAGCTTATATAGTCCTAGTTATATAGTCATATAGGCCTTCTGGCATCAATTGATTACTCTTGCTTGCATTGAGTGGCAATACATATAGAGAGTTTTGCCTGTTTTAATAAGTTATAGGCAAGCATAAAAAATGGTGATCAAGTAAAGTTCTATGTACTTATACTAACAATCTTTTTCTCAGTTAACAATAGCATATCAGTTATCATCTTATTCATTTCATTCAAGTCTGAACTCTTATTATTTATTTTATTCAAGTATAAACTATTTTCAAAATCTGTTAAGATTTTAAAATCAATTTTCAAATACTAATTCTAAAAATTAAGAATATAAAATGTCAATAATATTTTCCTTAATAGTTTTCATCTTTTTAGATTTGCATTATTGAACATATTTAGATATTATTATTACTGATCACTTCATACATTGAATCTATTACAAACATTACAATCTTGAAATACATATTTTCTGTTACTCAAAATATAATCCAATTCTGGTTTTCCTTCATTTGGAAGCTTCTATATTTATTTCCATTTAGCATTTTCTCCAAAGATAAAAATCATAATATAGGGTTTTTTTTGTCTGCAAAAACCGCAGGTTTGTTACCACTTTCACTTTTTGCACCATAATAAAATTTAACTACAACACTTCTATCTTTTAATCATTTACAAATTCTAGCACTAAAGTTGCCCATGGCAGATTTAAAATGTTGCTTGGTAAAATCAAAATTTTTTAAATATCTATATAGAAATCCTCTACATTTTCATAAATCTGAATTATCTGCATTTGGTATTTTATGTTAATGTGAATAACCAATTTTGCCACCCTGTATAACATGCCATCAATTTCCACAATATCACATGATCACCATTTCTTATGCTTGATTATAACTGTTGTTAAAACAGGCACTACTGTACAGAGAGTTTGGCCTGTTTTAACAACAGTTATGAGCAAGCTTAAGAAAGGGCAATCATGTGATGTTTAGTGGTTTAATACCAATCATGCTTAATAGGATAGTGGTGGTTATGGTTATTAAAAAACCAAAGACACCAAAATGTATGGGTACTGAACTAAGTTCAGACCTATATGACTATATAAGCTACTGAGCTTGGATTGAAGATATTGTGTTTTCAATTTTAAACTCATAGTTTTGTAGTTAAGTAGTGATAAAAGGTGGCTGCTAGAGGGTTGCATTAGATCCTAAGATATAGATGCAGTGCTCTCAAATCCAAAGCTCTTCACTGACAAAAGTCACAAGATAGAAACTAGTCTGGGAATATTCAATGAGTAGGCACTAGATAGGGATTTTATGCACAAGCCTTCTGGAATCCATTGAATACTCTGGCTTGCACTGAGTGGCACTACTGTATGGAGAATTTCCACAATGTTATATTCCACATTTTATTTATAAAAAGTCCCATTCTATATGTGCTTCCAATATTTGTGTCTTTGTAGTAAAGTATACTTCCATTTTTTAAATTGTTTGTTCACCTTCTCTTTAATTTCAAAAACAATCCCACAATACTTCATTTAATATTATGAATTATTTAAAATTTGTAGAATTGTTCTTTACTTGAAAGTAATCTGCAGTTCTAAATGCCCGAATAAAAAGGTTATATCAAATGGGGGCTTGGTTTGCAATAAGTAGATAATTAGCCTTCTCTGTCACTGGATTTTAGCTATTGCCTCCTGGAAATAAATAGCTTTATTTAGTTGTGCCTTTAATGATTGAGAAAGTATCCCAAAAAAGTACATTCAAGCACATATTTATCCTGCCTTCTAGAAAATTCAACTGAAATTTTTGTTAAGAACTATCATTTAATTGAGAAGACCATGGTGTTACTTGATTTTAATTAAACTGAGAGGCAAAAATTCATCTCCATACTGGCTGTTACATGTTAAATAAAATCTCACCCACATTCATTTTATTCTCTATCTATATGAATAAAAAACTGTTATTTGAAGCATATTTGTAATGGATATTGAAAATTTGTTCTACTCACTTTATTTAAGGCCTTAAAGAAGAATCAAAGATTCTCCTTTCAGTTAACAGCAATCTTCTTTCTGAAGCAAAATTTGATTGATAACACATATATGTTAAATATGTGTAATGCTTAATAAAAAATATTTTGAACCAGTTATCTATATTACATAAAAACATTTTTTAACATATTACAGTTTGAATAATTTTACTTTTTTGTCCTAACTAGAAGCTACAATTTCTCTTACTGATCAAACATAAAGTTCCATTACTTAATTAAACTTTAAAACGTTTTCTTTTCAGTAAGTACTTTTAATTACATTACAGATTATAATAAAACATATTAAATATTTTTAATTAAAAGTAATATTTATTTATATAAGAAGTATTAAAAGAAAATATTTTTTGCTATAATGTATTTTTTAACTAATTTTATTTTATTAGAAAATAAAGTATCTATAAAAAATTTAAGAAAAATGTTTTCTTGAGAACTTTTGACATTTAAAAATTGATTTTAGTATTTGGTGTGTATCTCCTCAGAGCTGGCAACAACAATTTCAAAGGAAAACAGCATTAGTTAAAATCTAACTGATGTTACATTTTTTTAATCAGTATTATTTTCTAGATCAGTCTGTCAAAGACAATGCCACCGTATTATGACATATGGATTTGGCAAGAGTCTTAAAATTATCATCTGTCACTGGCAGGTTAAAGCTATCAGTATACTATTTAAAGTAAAATGTATATTGCACTCTTTCTTGTTTACATTTCATAGTTTTGACTAAATCATTGGTCATAATGATGCTGAATTATTAATCAACTTATTAACAATGTGATATATATATATATATATATATGCTAACAATGTGATATATATATATATATATATATATATATATATGCTAATCATCTTGCCTTCGTTTTTATTTGCATTAAATAAATAAACTGTAACAATTTTCAAAATATTCCCCTCCTCCTTTCCTTTTCTCTCTTTTCTGCATATGTGTGTATGTGCATGCGTGCATTAGCAACACAAATAGCATGAAAAGATCAGTAAAAAGCATAGAAAGGTTATATTTATACTAGGAAATAAGTTGATATGCTAAATGTAAATAAATTAAAAATAATAGAAAATAAGTTCAAAACCTATCAATCGTTTACTGATTAATATGATTAAATGCAACATTAATAACCATAACTAGATATACTATTTATATGTGCTGAAAATATATACTGATGACGTAGTAACAAAAATATAAGTAGCACCAATGATGAAGACTATGATGCTGTCTATCTCAAGTGCAAATATCAAAAGTATAAAACACAACCATAATTCCAAGAGTAAGAATGAAGACAAAGAAGAGGCTAGATAACTTACTATGATTCAATGACATATATTTATATATTTATTTGATGGATAGTCATGTTGCATTATAAACTTATAACACTGTTAGTTATATGATATTAAATGGTCATAACATCATAATTGGACATATAATACAATATCGGCTGCTTCTTCTCCTTATTAAATACTTTATTTTCTTATATTTTTGAATGGATCTAGCTTGGGAGTAACATAAACATTCCTGATACCACGGTAAATTAATAGTTTAATAAATCAATAATAAAACAGATAAATATACACACATAATTACTAGAGATATAATTCTAGTACTGAACTTAAAACTATAATATTAATAATCAAAATGAATTAATAACATGTTTGCGAAATAGTAAGTGAAAGATCTATAAACCAAAATGTAATTTATATTAGTTTTAAAGTTACTAGAAATATTATTTGAAAGTATAAAAAAAAAGTTTTACAAACAATCACCTTTCAAAATAACGCAATACTGAAAGAAATACTGCCAGACCGATTTTTAGCAGTTTTGAAAGAAGTCGTAAAAATTACCTTTTTAAAAAAAGAAAAAACATTTTCAGAGAAAAAAAAGAGATCGATTTTTTTAAAAAAAATAATTTACAAATACATAGATTTATCAGAGAGTGAAACTCAATGTAAGAATATTAAATTTTAAAGCAGATTTAAATAGTTGTGGTTTCTAAATTAATCACACCTTCACATTATACGCTATCAATCTTTTAAGAATGTGCATATAAAACAACACTATGAAGCAAGTATCAATATCACTTCTAAACGGTGCAGTTTTTCTGTGTGTAGCATGGAGAAACAGTGCCACATAGTGGGCTAGAATGCTGGTAGTTGCTGGTAGCAGACAATGCAAGCTAGATGTGTTTACATATGGCTATCAGCACCACCAAGTGGGTAGTAGTGCTGGAAGCTACTTGGCATAAGGTTCCTGTGATATGATGTGATGTATTATGGCTTCTCCTTAAATGAAGTCAAGAATATCTCAGCAATTATGCCCAGATAAACCTGTTAGCCACATTATTTTACATTCCTCACTCTAAATTTAGCCATAATCTGCTCTATCCCATTTCCACAACATAATCTTTGTCAACTCTATAACTTTTATATCTAAATCCCTCTTATCTTTTCCCAAACCCAGCATAAAAACCAATAATTCACTTTCTGTATAATCACTCTTTTCATATTTATTTTTCCACAACTTTAATATATGTACCCTTTCTGTTTTCAAACATTTACATTTAATTAACAAATGCTTAATATTTTCTATTCCTTCCTTACATAATTTACAAAATAAATCACCCATATTTTTCCATTTACATGTATATTCTTTTGTAGCTAAAGATCCCATTAGAACCTTAAACAATAAACTACTTTCCTTACTATTATCATATATTAACTCACACCTAATATTCTGTTTATTTCTATATATATATTTAAACTCTTTTTACTCTCCATACTATTTCTCCATCTCTCTAACTCCCTAGTCTTTATTAATAAATTTATTCTTTTATCCCATTCCTTACTACTATAACACTCAACAATCCTCTTAACACAATCATCCCATCTTTTGTACAAATATATTGATATAAATTCTTTATCCAAATCTTTTGCATACCGCATTACTTTTCTCACCCATCTTGTTACCTGCCCTTTACTCATAACCCAATTAAATACTATTTTAGCTATTCTTTTATTATCCATAAATTGCAATCTACCAAACATTTTCATTTTACTTTTTGCATCTCTCATATGAAAACTTGACCATCCCATTTCTCCTTGAATTGCCTTCCTTGCTGTCCATACTTCTGCATCCAATGCATGTCTTCCTACTTCCCTTTGAGCTTTTTCTAAGTAATCTAATATCTTTTTACTAATATATAATGCATCATTACCATATGTTAACCCTGCTACTGCAACTCCTTTCCATATAATTCTAGCTACATCATATTTATTATATGAAAATACTGTTAATTTCTTTATCAATCCCTTTCTTTTCTTTGCTTCATTTATCAATTTTTTTCTCCCATTCATCCAAATAATTTTTTGATTACTTAAAATAATTCCCAAATAACTATATATATTCACCACACTTAACTTAATTTCTCCCAATTAAAATTCTACATCTTCTCTTTCCCCAGTATTAACCATCATTATATTTGATTTTTCTTCACTAAATTTAATCCCCATCTCTTTACCCACCCTTGCACATGTCCTCAACATAACTTCCATATCTTCTCTTTTTTCTGCACACAAAAATATATCATCTGCAAAAAAAAAGACCTGACAAAATATATACTCCCTTACTACCTATTAACGGAAATCAGTGCCTCATGGGGATAAATTTCCAAGTACCAAATTATTTTTAATTAATGATTACTATATGTATATGTGTTAATTTCATAAATATATTTGAAAATTATAGATTTATAAAAAAAATGTGATTTTTTTTATAAATATAAAAATTGCATATCATTAATTTTTTAAATAATTGAACTGAATTGGTAGATATAAATAAATAGTAAGTTATAATTGTTATTAAGTCATATTTATCTGTCCAAATTCAATAATTCTATTTATAATGTCTATTCACTATAATAGATTTTTTTTGACATATTTATTCTCTATATATTTTTAGAGTCACAAGTTAACATGTTTTTGGTAATTTTCCAGCTAATTCAGGATATTAGAAAAGAAACAAGATATTATCCATAATATAGTTAGGTTTATATTTGGCAAAAACGTTATTTCAGAATAAATATTCTTTCAAAATTGCAATTTTGTAACTCTCTCAGCTCACTTAACTTCAGCTCCAACCATTTACACTTCCAAATTACTAAACTTGTTTTCTCTGATTTTTCTATAAGTCCATGTTTTTGAAAAAATGTTTCTCTATAACTTTTATTTAACAGTTATTTCTTCATTGTTCAAACTTCTTAACTGGTTCATTTGCCTATTCAATGTTATATCTTGACTTCTGACGGAGACATTTATTCCTAAATCTTTTAAATTAAACTAAAAACCTTTTTCTCATGGATTAAAAAACAAATAAAACATTTGAACACAGTTAGTATTAAAATAGAAAGACTTGTTAAATTTTTCATTTAGATTTTATCATGGATACCTTTATGTTGTATATATTTTCAGATATCATCATAATCATCATCATTATTATCATTTATTATAATTTAATATAAAATACAAAAACAAGTAAATAAAATAATTTAAAATTAATATTAAGTAATTCACACCTTACTATAACTTATTTAAGTTTAATATATGTCAAATCAAATTCATATTCCCTAATGTAAATAATAAGTAAGGAAATAGATATAAACGATAACAATCAGCTCTTAAGCTATCAACAGTCTATATTTATAAACCTATTAAAGTATTGAGTAATAGGTTTTATTGTCTTAGATATAAATGATATTTACTATTTAGATTTAATTAATTATTTTTATTTTAAAATGTTATTATTACTATTCTGAATTAAAAATTATGGAATGAAAGACAAATAGAATAAATCATCAATAATTATTTCTTTAATTTTAATGTATTAAATAATAATCACTATTACATTAACCACATTTACTATTATTATTTACTTTAATGAGAATATATATATATCTTATTACTATAGAGGATCAAAATGTCTCAATTCACACACACACACATATATATATATATATATAATCAGGTCATATATCACATGGCTTATATAGCTTGCATTTACAAATATGTAAAATAAAGAGCATGGTAATTGTTCTAAAGAAGCTTTTTTTTTTAATGATAAATGCTACAAGAGAGTGCATTCAAAATCTTATCTAGGATTGTCCCCACATCTAGACTGGCTTTGAGCTATGGATTTCTTCAGTGAGAAGCTAGGATACCAGATAACTATTAACTTATTACATAAATTCTTAACTTGAGTTGGTATTTTGAATCTGGTATCCTAGCTCCTCACTGAAGAGAGCATATCACAAAACTGGTCTGGGATGGGGCAATCCTAGATAAAGATTTTGAATGTGTTCTTTTGTAGCATTTTCATAAAAACTGCTTGTTTAGAGCTATTAACATGCGCTCTCTCTCTCTCTCTCTCTCTCTCTATATATATATATATATATATGTGATTAACAATATATATATATATATATATTGTTTATCACATTGAAAGCTGATAATAAAATGAAGAGATGTTGAAGCACTAATCCAGCAAACTAATAACACGTTTTACTCAATTGAGTAGTTTTTTTCTCTTTTGCTTTCATTTTTCTTAGATGAAACATATAATAAGTTACTATGCTCACTTTTCTGGAAATTAGGCTTTATAACTCTAATGTTTCTTGAAAATTACATTATGATCAAATTGTAAGAAATGCATAATTATCATCAGTGGTGATTTATCAATTGCTATCTGCATACATATAGATATTCACTAATCTGTTGATCATCTATGGCACTATAATTTTTTTTCCAAATATAATTTTCATCAAATAATAAAAAATAAATGTGTTCAACATCAACTGTAGATTAACATTTGTATCATATAAACATAATAATTTAGATTATCTAGTATTGTTATAAATTACATCAAATTATTTAATATCTGCATTATAATAATAAACATACTAAGTAAATAAGCAAACAATGTAATAATACAAATGTAATAATATATTGGACTATTTCCATCATCTATTATTAAATGTTAAATGTAGAGAAAATTTTAAACTGTATTTAAACTTTTCAAATATAGTAGTAACACGCAAATAGATAATGCAGGTTAGTAATTACACAACATTTTGAGAATAGCTCAATGAGTTAGAGTGTTGCCTTCAAACTTCAATATTCAAAAATCTAAAGGTATGAGTTTGATTTCTATGCAAATATTGACACTGGTCAAGTGAGCAACACCTGAAGAAGAGTTGAGAATAATATCACTTGAATTATTGTGTAATCTACTAGCCTGTGTTGTCTATGTGTAAGTTATTACTAATAAGTTGTTTGTATTTGAAAAGTTTAAATAAAATTTAAAAGTTTCTAAACATTCAACATTTATTTAATGATAGATGATGGAAATAGTCCAACATATTATCACATCTAATATATAATCATCACTAAGCTTCAGGAAAATATTATAATACAAATGTATATTAAATATTGATTTAGTTAATCAATTAAATAATAAATGTATTTTAAAACTATATTATAATAACTGAAATACAGGCTTATTATATACCTGTATCAATCTGAGTAATATATAGGGTATATATATATATTTTATAAATGAGAATGCTTAAACACCATTCTTAATTAGTTTATTGTTTAACTAAAATTTTAATAAAGGCTAAATTCTGAATTGTAAAGGGTGAACTAGCAAGACTTTTCAGAAGAATTATTTTTATCTCACAAATTTTAACACTGCTAGCCTTGAATTTTATTTGTTTTATTTTAAAGTCTGAGAGATAAAATACTTAAGGTGGAAGAGTCTATTATAATTAGGAAAGTAGAAAAAGTTGTGAGTTTTGTTTCCTTAGACATATATATGTTTACTACAGCATTTTATCTGTATAAATAACAAGAGATAGCATTTAAAAAAGGTTCCCTTTTTAGATGCAAAAAATGTTTACAGTTTACTATATCCATTGGTTACTGTTTATATCATGTGACTGGGATTTTTCTAAAATAAAATAGAACAGATATTTCCATGGTCTTAAAATTATTTTAATAATAACATCTGTTAAAAATGATTAATTTATATATATATGTTGATACAGAAATTTTCACTGGTTACTGATATAAATATCTTTTTCTATTGGGAGAAATTTAACATAGTTATAAATCCGCATTTACAGTACTTCTATATTCTATTTATCACCCAGTTGATGATTTTGTGATCCTACCAAAGTTTTGGTGTATTTATAATCAAAATCACACATGGATGAACTCACAGAATATATCATATATATATACATTACATTCTGTTTCATTTTTTACGGCCTTACTATTTACTATATGTGTGTATGTGGGTGTTTTGTGAAATTTACAATTATTAATTATTTACCTTTTATTTATAAAAATAATATAACAATTCGTCAATTGTTAAAACATAGTTTCTTTAATATAAATAAACAAAATAATAACTAAATAATTATTGTCAAGCGCTTTCAACTCTTACGAATCCTTGATAAGACGACTCGTAAGAGTTGAAAGCGCTTGGCACTAATTATTTAGTTATTATTTTTTTTATTTATAATAAAGAAACTCTGTTTTAACAATTTACGAATTGTTGTATTATTTTTATGTTATATATTAACAGAAGTATTATTTATTTACCTTTGATTCAATTAATAAACGCATATACAAATATATTTTAGTCAGAAATTTAATTCCATTTTATATAATCTCACAAACTAAAGATGCACATATATGAGCATTTAAGTAATTTACATTAGCTCATTATTTAACTAAGATATATTATTACACATAATAGACAAAATCTGAATTGTAAACTGACAGTATAAAAATCGTAAAAACACTTTCAAGGGGACTCTTAATATCTTTAACCACAAAGAAAAATAGGCCTGAATTTTATTTATATAAGCATATTTTATTCATTTTATTTTAAATTGTGCTCATACTAATGTATAAATAGTTAAACCAAATTCTATGATGTATATATGTGTATAAATAATTATTCATTCTTTGGAAATTATAATTTTCGTTATTATTTCTAATCGTAAAAATATTTGATGGCGAATTATGATATCTTTCACAAGAGATATTCATATTTCAATATTAATTTATTATAAAAAGTCTCAATTTAATGTAAGGGTTACTTACAATCTTGTCAACTTCACTTATTTAAGTAGAAGATCAAAACATAAACTGAAAAATATGTGTATGTTTAAGAATAGTAAATACATTACTTTTTTTCATATTCAACTATATATATAAAACTTAAAGGTTAAACTATAAAACATTAATAACCTAACTCAGTTCAAATAAATAGTTGTTATAATACTTAAATATAAATTTCAGACTGCTATTTTAACATAGTAACATGATAAATAAGTGTTTAAAATATCTGCATACCTGATGATGGCCTCACCTAATATTTATTATAGTAATTAATTAATATAGCCAAAAAAAACTAAAAAATATATTGGATTTGTTTTGTAGTTAAACAAAGTAAATTCATCACTATTATTGGTCAGATAGCAGATAATAGTCAAAAATGAAATTTAAAAATCTTTCATAGTACTACCTAAGGGAATAAAATGCTGTAGAAAATATTTAAAGATGTCTTCTGAGCAGATTTAATTGACCAATGTGTATCTAAAATACATGCATCTATGTTATTATTGTTTTTTGTTTGAAAAATACAGCTGAAATTTTTTATGTACACACAGAAAATTGATGTTATAGAAAAATACACAAAATAGTATAGATTAAATTTAACTAAATAAAACATAAGATTTGAAACATTCCTATAATAACAATATTATGGTAATTACAATTGAGATTACATTTAGCCAACAATTCAGTTAAAATATATGTGGGGGGGGGGGGTGCACGGAATTTCTATATGTTTAAAAGTTAATCAATTTATAATTTATAAATGTAAAATTACTTAATTAATTTATTTTATTTAACATTACAATTCAGTTAAAAGATATTTATTAAAATAAAATTTCTGAGAACTTTGAAGAAATATTATAAATTATTTAACTGTTAAAAATAAATAGTTGTAATTTTTTTTAATAATTCAACTTAAAGTATAATACAAAATATATAGTATTGTTATCATTTATTTTAATCAATATCTGGAAATTTACACACTTAGAATAAACCCAGACATTTATGATCAGCTGCTACTTTGTATTATCATAGCAATGGACATTTTTTTTTCCAAGAAAAAATGAAAAGTAAAGAGTTGTAAATAATTCTGACTAATCAAGATACCAACTGACAAGAGGCTACAAATATGACCTCTTGTTGAAATGAAATTAAACTTTGTTAAACTATAGTGCACCAAAGATCTAGTCAAATTAAATTTTAAAATAGCCATTTTTGTCGTCTTCTCCAAAATGGCTGAGTAGAGAAATTCACTCTGGGTATTTTGCCTCACTGGCAAAACATATCTTCTCATTGAACTAAATAGATCTACAACAATACAGGGATTATCACCAAATACTATTTTAGAAAAATCCAATTCACTATCTTTAACTATTCATAGAATTTTAGAAAATTTATTGCATGATACTCATTTTAATATCAATCAAACTATTTGTGAATTTTGAAATAACTTGTTTGCAAAATATATTAATTACCTCACTACAAAGAAATCTAAGTCAACATACAAATCTGCAGCTTTGGAAAAAATGCTTTATTTTAAAAGAAAATCAACAAAGTTAATTTATTATATAGATTGCTTATTTGCTAGGTCTTATAAATTATTAAAATGGCTGAATTACATATCAAAATAAATTAAATGTTTTTAAACCAAAAAATTAGTAATCTACTGCTTTTAAAATATCTTATAAATGCCAACCATAAAGGTATTAGTCTACAAATGTTCTCTAAAAGTTTAAACAACTCTCTTTACATCAAACTACAATTCAACATGTCCTATACTAATAGATTTATGATTATGAATGCCTTAATATGAAATATAATGAACATCATAAATTGATCAGCAGATATTTTAAAATGGATTAATTTTCTCACTATGCAACCTGGAGCAGGATTACTAAATGTGATTTATTAAATTTCTTAAAGCATTATATTAATTAAGTGTTATTATGAATATAAATCTACAAAAGTAATTATCTCATGCTTCTAAATTAATGTTTAGTGCTTATATTAAATTGTTGCCAATAAATTATAAATGTTGGAATAATCTACAAAAGTGTAAATATTTCCTCAGGATAGTCTCAACCATTCATGAAAGAAGGATTATATATTCAATGAATTACTTAAATAAACTGTGTTTATAATTATTGAATTACTTAATTTTTAGTTATTATTAGTGTAGTAAAATATAAATAATAAAGTTGTCAAGACAATGCTGATATATAAAGGTATAGATAATAACTTTATTTTATTATTAATGACATTAGATATGAGTGCAATATATGTGATGTACATTTTATATTGGAGTTAGGGTGCATTGAGTTAAACTAACTTATAAACTTTAGTAAATCCATACATGTTTAACTAACTTTATTTTTTGCTAGTCCTTAAATTCAGCCTCAGATTAATAGGTAGCTAAATATCCTGGGTAAATGATTAAATCACTAAGGAATATTTATCTGTTTAATGCCTATGATATTTGTAAGTTTTGATAAACACTATACTATGCAATAAAGCATTGTTGTGGTATAAATAAAATAAATCATATTTTGTTAGTTGAGGTGTACTCCTTACTAATTATTTAAACTTTAAATAATATAAGATGCATAGCAAGTCATTCTAGTAAAAGATATGAATGTCATAATGAATGAAGCTATGTTTTTTTTGTAACATTAGGAGTACTAGATAGATAATTTTTCTTGTTCCAAAAGTGTTAATTAGTCAGCTTTTATAGAATGAAGTTGATAATTTATTAATTATTGTTACAAAGATAATTAAGGTCATTATAAAATATTTTTATTCTCCTATGAGATTAGTTTTAACTTAACATTATTCAATCCTCTCCAATTGAGTGCCTTGTTTTTGCAATACTTTACAATTAAACACATAATCATAACCCATTCATGGAGAACAAACAATAATTAAAATTGTTATAAAATTTTATTATTAAATTATTTTTTATTCACTTATAATTTTGTTAAGTTGTTTATTTATATATTCGTTATTTATAATAAAGTAATTGTTATATTTAAATACAATTGTTTGTTATTATTAAAATCATCATGTTTACATATTGAAATAAAAGGTCATACTTCCAAGCTATTGAATTACGTACTTACTTATTACATTTTTATACACCATTTACTATTACTATTGCTATCTGAAATACAAATTAGTAGGGTAGGGTGATGTACAATAAAATTCCCTTTTACATTTACCATATCTATAATAACTTAAATAAACTTTAAATCTATACATTTAATAATCCTTGGAATTAATTAATTGAACATCATATTTAATTTAGGACTGAAAGAATTAATTTGTTAGTCTTATTTAAAATTGTATATGAATTTGTATCAAAGTAGTTCTTATCACAATATATATATAATTTAATGTTTTCACAGTTATATGATGTAGATAAAATAATATTTTTGGGTACAAACCATGCATTATTTTGCATTACAATCTGATATTTCAATGGATTCACAACTGCCAATATCAAGGTTAACTTTTGAAAGAAAAATCATTAGATCTTAAACAATAACATGACTCAGTGTGAGACAAGAAGTGAGATTCAACTTGAAGTAGTTCAGCATTCACAATATGAGGCTTATCAAAATGTTTATTTCCCTCAGTTTTTTCACCTATTAATTTTAAGTTAATATTAGATAAAATGAGAGGTTTCTGCATAGCTGGAATACGTTGTGCTTCATCAGCCTTATTTAAAACAGTAGGTCTTTTTAATATTTCAATTGACTCTCTCATGGTTCTTAAATCATATCTTTCCAAATTAGCAAGTATTTTTGTATTGTCAAAATCAGGTTTGTGACCAATTTCTAAAAAAATGGGAAATAAAAACTGATGTGCTAATTTTTTGATTAAAAACATTTCTATGTTCCTTAATTCTGACATTTATTCATCTATTAGACTGACCCACAGCTTTTTGAGCACTGCAAACATGGAATATTTTTGAAACACCAGGGAGTTTATGAAATTCCATGTTTGCAGTGCTCAAGAAGCTATGTGGGTCAGTCTAATAGATGAATGAATGTCAGAATTAAGGAACATAGAAATGCTTTTAATCAAAAAATTAGCACATCAGTTTTTACTTCCCATTTTTTAGAAACTAGTCACAAACCTGATTTTGACAACACAAAAATACTTGCTAATTTGGAAAGATATCATTTAAGAACCATGAGAGAATCAATTGAAATATTAAAAAGACCTACTGTTTTAAATAAAACTGATGAAGCACAACATATTCCAGCTATGTGGAAACTTCTCATTTTATCTAATATTAATTTAAAATTAATAGATGAAAAAACTGAGGGAAATAAACATTTTAATAAGCCTCATATTGTGAATGCTGAACTATTTCAAGTTGAATCTCACTTCTCATCTCGCACTGAGTCATGTTATTGTTTAAGATCTAATGATTTTTGTTTCAAAAGTTAACCTTGATAATGGTGGTTGCTAGTCCATCAAAATATCGAATTGTAATGCAAAATAATACACAGTCTGTACCCAAAAATATTATTATATACATATATATCAATCATACCAGAATATGTGAAATTAAGAATACATCAAGATTATTATCATATATCTATAAGAATACCATGAGAAACTTATTGTTCTTATATTTCAATATATTATTAAATTCTGGAATAGTTATTATTGCTCATTTTATGCAGAACATAAATGTGCATTCATTTTAATTTACTTTTCATAAGTATGCAACAAATATCAAAACACTCAACATAAAATGCAGCTATCCCAACTGCCCATATTTTGCTCCTATCTGATTGTGATTTGAACTTTGGCTTTCAATATATACATCTTTACTCTGGTTAGTGATGGACATTTATGTGAACATTTTTTAATAGTGATTGTCATAAATTTGTATTTACTATTTTGATTTACAATCAATTATTTGCTATTACAGTATTTAAAAAAAATTAGAAGCTTAATTTAAAAAAAGACACCATTTTTTTCAAAATAGAGGTCAAAAAATGACACTTATTTTATAAAATTGGTGATGTTATAGAACAGTGACTTCATTAAAACTATGTCTTCCAAAAATAAACTGTTTATATTCATGCTAAAAATGTACAGTAGAGTTTATTCATTATATAGTAAACAATATTGTTTTGATTATAGAATTAACATATAACTAATGCATTTTACTTAATTTTAATCCAGTAACTTTGCAAAACATTCAGCACTGTGATTTATGACATATCCAAAGTGATGAAGATTTTCATTTTTAATGTTTACATTAGCTACATATATGTAAACAAGGTGGCTTAATATTTAATCGTAAAATGTGGGTATTAGCTGATCTGTATTTATTCAATCAATTTCATAGATCAAAATTCTTACAAACACTATGATGATCATAATAGTCATCATAATATAAAGTTATTTTGAGAAAAAAATGATTTCATATACTGTAAACTTTGATCATATAAAGTTGATTAACTTACATCAAATTTTACTAAATATAAATTTAAAATACCATTTATTTTATCAATTTTAAATCATTAAATCTCACAATTTGTTTATGACTTATTCAAGATGATAAGAGTTTTATTATAAACATAAAATTGCAAAAGATAAAAAAAAGATTTAGTCACTTACTTATATTATTAAAACTACAGCAGTCAACTATGAATAGCATTTATTTACTTATATTTTATTTAATTTTACTGAATTTATGTAAAATTAAAAACTATCAATTAAAAAAAAAACATTGCTTCAAAAAATAATTCAGTTTTATTGGTTAGAAATTACAAAGAAATAAATAAATAATTGAACAAAGTGCATAAAAAATAAATTTTAAAGTGTAAATTTAATTAAGTTAATTTTTTTATTTAATTTTAACATGTGCACAATGGGTTTTTGTCTTTGTGCTTTATTTTAAACTCAAAAAATCTTGATACACAAACATAATTATGCAACTATGTAAAAAGCAGAATACAATCAGTAATAGAAAAAATATATATTTTTTTCCTTTTAAAATTATAGCTACTGAAATGTTTATAAATAGTATATATTCCCCACAAATTATTATTTTTTAATAATGTGCTAAATAATATTCATTAAGGCTGTAGCCTCATATGCTTACTCATTAATTAACGCTTTTTTTTTCAATTTAAGTTTTATTTTTTTTAATTATTTTATATTTTGAATTTAAAGTAATGAATTAATTTTTTACCCATAGGAAGCATTATAATTGCCTATTTTATATGAGATTTTACTTTATGAGGCATTTTGGGGGACCAACTGTCATCATTAACTGGGGTAAGGGTATATACAGTATATTGAATAGTTTAAGTTCATACATTTAAATAAGAGCAATATAATAGAAATTATTTATAAAAATGTACAGAATTTTCATTATATATATAAGGGACTTGAACTCAGACCTTTAAATACCCCACAACTATCCAATCCATTTTATACAACTGATACACATACATGTGAAAATGTTAAATGATTTCCAATATATGTATTTCATGCTAAACCAGCACTCATCAGTTGGTCCAGATCCCCGATCATCATCTCCAATACACATATATACAATCACTGTTCAGTTTATATTAAGATATCAAATCTTCCAACTTTAATGGACAAGATTCAATCTTCTCCACTCCCCAAATCTTCAGTCATCCATATCATTAAAAATCTGAGGATGAACTGTTCAAAGCTCTTGATGATGCCAATATTATTGTCATACCCATGTTCATCTAAAGTCAATCTGACCCTCACACACAGGACCTTAATATGTCTATTTAATTATACAGAAGAGGGATGGACAGAATATGGCAGAATATACAATATTCAAATACATATATATTGTTTATACTAAACTTAATGTAATTATAAGAGACTTCTGTATAATTAAATGGACATATTAAGGTCATATGCACAAGGAGTCAGATTGACTTAAGGTCAACATAGATATGACAATAATAATAGCATCATCAAGAGCTTTGTGCAGTTCATTCTTGGATTTTAGCTGGTTCAAGATTTGGAGAGTATAAAGATTGAAACTTGTCCATTAAAGTTTGAAGATTTG
Source organism: Epiperipatus broadwayi (assembly GCA_028023455.1). Classification (NCBI taxonomy): domain Eukaryota; kingdom Metazoa; phylum Onychophora; class Udeonychophora; order Euonychophora; family Peripatidae; genus Epiperipatus; species Epiperipatus broadwayi. The sequence continues at coordinate 275,139 of JAQFVV010012780.1, forward strand.
CTATCTTAATATAAACTGAACAGTGATTGTATATATGTGTTGGAGATTGTGATCTAGACCAACTGATGAGTGCTGGTTAAGCATGAAATACATACATTGGAGATAATTTATCTTTTTCACATGTATGTGGTCATGTGTATCATTTGTATAAGATAGATTGGATAACTGTGGGGTGTTAGAGTTCAAGTTGCTTATAATTACATTAAGTTTAGTATAAACAATATGCATGTATTTAAATATTTATATTTGTATATGGTAATAAAATGTAGAAAGAAAGTAGTAGGAGTGATGCAAATCATCGTCATCATCATCAAGTGCATCACTGATTTTACTGAACATAGAAAATGAACAAAAGATCAGTATCAGAAAACATTATAAGTAATTATAAATAATGATAGAGTGTCACCAGTGTGACCTAATCTCTATTCAAAAGTAACAGTCATTCTTTGTAACTAGATTTAATAGAGGTACACTATAAAATCTTAGGCTAATCATTATCAAAAAAAGACAAACTTAAGAAATAATATTATAAATGAAATCAAGATTTCATTGGCATATAATAAGCATATCAACAGTAAATATATATTAAAAATGCTGGGTTAATTATACCAATTCTGATCATCATTAATGACCTTGGCCACCTAGTATTTTGTGTATATGCAGTAAACTAGTTATTATCATAAAATTTATGAATCCAAGTAGGTGAACTTTAAAGGTAATCTTCACTATGTTAGTACCATCTAAATAATTCTAAAGCAAATTACTATTGGTGTCCAAACATATATCTCATACTCATATATCACATAAACAATTATGATTGAATTACCTTTGAGACTGATTGAGAACAAAAGAAAATGCACATATATAAAAATTCTAATATTAAATAATATCATTGGATTAATGTAAAATAATGATTAATACATGTTTGAAACATATGAATAAAAACATATAAAATATAATTTTTTTCTTCAGATATATATTCATGTATTTCAAGAATATTCTGTGGAGTGGAGTTTTAAATATATTATATATAAAATAAAAGATGAATTATTCTATACATTTATGTTTAATTAAAAATAGATATATGAATTTTTAACTGATATTAAAAAATATTGTTTGGACTAGGGATATTCTTAGTTTGGTAAATCATCAGTAATAATCATTAATAAAATTATCTGAAGTGATTAGTGTCATAATTAGGAATATTGAAAATTTGGCATTTGTAAATGAAAGTGTAATAATATATATCTATATTAAGTTTACAGTTCTTTTAGATAAATTCTATCCATAGTATCTCATGTTGATATGTATAATATTATAATTAAAGTTCTCAAATTTCATTTCTTGAATTAGAAATTTCATCATATATATATAGCCCATCTATATTTTAATCTTGCTTGAGATATGTATAAAGGTAGATTTCCACTTTTACTGATAAGCCTGTCTAGTTTGGTTGGCTGATGAAATCTGGGGTCAAGTGAATTTATAACATTGAATGCCATTAGTGGAAAAGACAATTGCATAATGGATTATCTCAAGCTCATTACTGATAGCTACTAGACCACTCCAATGCCAACAAACAAAGGGTCAGATTGTAAGGACAATAAAACCACCTCAGCTATTATCTATAAGTATGATTGAAACCTGGAAGCAGAGGGGTAATGAGAAAACATGGTAATAAGAATTTTAGAACTGTTATCCACCAAAGTGAATGCAAATGACACCTTTTAAACACTGTAAATAACTATTCATTGTAAATAACTAATTGTGAATAAAGTTTGTTTGAAATGAATGAAGAAGGTTGCTTTTACAACAGATTGAAATTGTTGATTATTATTGATATTAGTGTTTAAGTGTTGACTGCTATTCAACTGAATTTGTAACCTTCCCTTTTGGTTTCTTCTAACACACCTCTCTACCTTACCCTACCTTCTTTATAGTATCCCTATGATACTAACTCAATAATAAACCATCAAGTATAACAACAATAAAGTATAAGACTCTTTATGGGGTTTGAAACTTGCTAAATATTAGAACATAAGACAGACTTTATGGATGATTACAAGAGAGTGCTATTGAGAATTATATAAAATACACACAAACAATGGCAATGCTATTGTGACAATTCTCCTGATACTATACTGTTATAATCATTAGGAAAGCTCCCACAACAAATAATGACTAACATAATATTTCATTTAAATAAGGATTTAATCTACTCTCCTATACTTCAAGAATCTTAAAATAAAAATATTAACAAAATTACATTAACTTAAAATAATTGATGCTATCCTATGGCTATCTCAGGGATCATAAGTATTCTATTCTAAATATAATATAACCATTAGATTGATAATTAAATAATTGAATTGCAAGAGGGATTTTACTGGGATCCAACCATTTAATAAAAACATACTATTACAAACCTTGATTAAACTCCTATTGGAAACTTAATCTAACTATAATAATAAGACATGGAAATTAACACTCATTATCTACTCATTATCTTCCCTTAAATAATTTAATCTACTTTTCCTAAGATTTATTCTCATACTTATGTTAACAACAATTACTCTAGAATACTTATTTTCTTATAATCAAAGCTTCATCACATCATTATTATCTACCAAGTCTAATTCAATGAAATACATATCTTAATTAGTTAGCATTCACCCACTGTAATTAACTCCTTCAGAATTACAAACCTTAAAATATATTTGGTTAGTAACTTGTACTCTGAAATTATATAATACTTTTAAATTATGATATAACATATATTTCAACTTAAATTACAAAATTAGAATGTGACTCTCAAACATATTGCTAATTTCTATTATATGCTCTCCATTTTGTAATATTTAATAGTATTTTTCATATGGCTCTTCAAAATTCTTTTGCATCTAATAAAAATATGAAGTACCATAAGCTTTCTTTAATATAGTTATAATTTAAAGCAATTGACAGTTAATGTATTAATTATAAACTCTTAAGCATATCTTCTCAAATGAGGTATGTAATCATAATTTGATATGTATAATTTTATGTAGATAATGTGCTTTATTAATATGACCTTGTAATGGAAATGATTCTCAGACTCAATAAAATTACTATGATAAAGTTTAAATCAAAATATTCATTTATTTACAACACTAAGAATAAATAACAAACAATTATACATATAAAGTTAAATACTTCATTAATAATAAAAAAATAAGCATTTAACTATTTTACATTGACAGCAAATTATTTACATTCTTTACAAGTACATAATGGTTATTATATAAAATCAACCCCTCCCATAGTTAGTATCTAGTTCTTTAAAAGTATAAGTTTATTATTTTATTATCATGTGTGCTTGCCTATTGATCTGGTGTCTTTCCACCATTCATGAATTATCTGGTGGCTATCTTCTTAGTCCTTTTCATTACTACCTGATATTTATAGTTCTTAATATCATCCAAAAATTGTACCATTTAAATCGTATTTCATATTACCAAACTTGATATAAAATATAGACTATAATTTAATCAACAAAACCATTGTTGCTGTGGTAATAAAAAATATAAAACAATATTCATAATGTAATTAAAATGAATACTAAGCTAAGAACTCTTTCCATATCATACAATTCATTTATGCCTCCATTCTCTCTATCACTTATATTTTATAGTGTTCTTTGATCTCAGTTATTTTTACTCAACTAGTAATTTATTCAAATTACTATTTAAACATAAAATATTTGTTCTGTACATGATTTTACTTTCAAGTAAATATATTAATATTTAGGAAGAAATTATAAAATCCTTTAAATATTTCATCTACTCTTTGATGCCTCCTATATTATTATTTACCTAAAATCTTACTGATGAGAAACTGATTTTATTAAATACTATATTCAATAATATATCCTAATAAAAAGGATGGAGGTTTCTTTTAAATATGAGGTGTCATATTTTGGCAGGCAGTCATTTTCTTAATGATTCTAACCCCATTTTACCCTGGCTTCTTCCCCGACACTTATGGTATATACTATACTCATTTCTTTGTAGAAAACCCTCCCATGTCTTTCCAATAAATATATGGGTATCACACAGATTACTCCCACTTAACTATTCATCAGTTCTTCAGGATGATATTTTATCCTATCCTGGAATTTTAACTCATCTTCCTCAATTGTGTATTTGGCATCTATTATTCTACTAATTCTAGACTAACAACTTAATATAGTCTTCCCCATGTGATAATTTTCTATCCATATCTACAATCATGTTACACAACAAATAATCTATTTCAATTATTATTATCAATAGGATTTTTTTCTTTTTTAAAGCAAATGACATCATAATATTGTCTTACATCAACATTCATTCTTTCTTACTTTCATAAATACATTATATTTTATAATAAGTTTGTCATTCCTTTCAGATAATCCTATTACACTTAATTTCTTAAAGTATATACTGGTCAAAATATACAGTTAACATTATGTTCCCCCACACACACACTTTCACATTATAACTCATGATTACTCTCTTCCTATATTTAAGCATACCTTTAACATTATATACCAAATTGCAAACATAAATTCTTTAAATTGTCACTATGACAAATACTTTGTGTTTATATTTCATTTTAAACAAGAAAAATATTAGTGATAAATTTAAAATTAATTTTTTTAAAGCCTACTTCCAGTTTCTAATTTAATATTACCATGGTTAATCTTTAAATGTGTACCATTCTTCACACATTGAGTTACTTCTTCTATCTTCCTCTATCAAAAGACATGTGTAGTTAAACAATACATTAAACAAACAAGCACAACCAATGAGACAAAATTGTTTGAATTGGATACATCCTTCCTTACTAACTAGTTTTAATTTGCATACACATAGTCTTGCTTTTCAAAATGCACTGCAAACAGTTTACTACATATTCTTAAAAATCTTACATTATTTCCCCATGCTGCACAGACTTTAAAACATGTTCAAATAAGTCATCAATAAGTTTACTTTTTGATTTCTCTCCTTTTCCTGGTATTCATTAGTCTTGTAAAATTTTAAACACATATTGGATAATTCATTTAAATTTCTAGCTTGTAGTACATTTTAATCTCAGTTATCTTTGCTCATCTACCATTAAAAGTTACACAGATTTTTTTTTTCTAAATATAAGTTAAACATTTTCTTCAGAATTTTGCAAATTAAATATTTCTTATGAATCAATTGTTTAATTCAAAATGAAGATTTTTTTTTTCATACATCCCTCATGACTAATTAACTATTTTTAACATTCTATAAAATATTTCTATCAACTTTACAAATTTAGTTCTAGGAATTTTTAATCTGTTTTTTACATTTAATCTATGATCAATAAAAATGCTTAATTTAAAATAGATAAATGAATGCTTTTTTATGTGACCACAGTTACATTTCTTTTTGAAGCAATATAGTTGTTTTTCCTTTATCATGATAATCCCCGGCAAAATTAAAATAACTTTGATTCTTCAAACTCCTTTGGGCATTATTTTGGCTATCCATGGATGATCAAGATAGGTACTTCTGTAGCAATGAAGATCAGCTAAATTATTCCATGATGTTTAGAATTAGTTTTAAAATATTTTCTATAATTAATATGCTTTTTAAAGATTTTTTTTTACTATTTCAGACTTTAAATATTTTAACTTTTTTTTTAAATTTCTTTTACAAAGAAATATATTGGCACTCTGCTTTATAATTTTTCTTCAATCTCCCTACTTCAATTGTCTGCCATGATTTTTTTTTAAAACCCAGAATAAAGTAACATTAGAAAATTACTTGCTTGACTCTCATTGGTCAATTTCCCAAACCAACTTTTACAGCTTTTTAACTTAAAGATTTTTTTTCTATTTAGAATAATTGAAATCAATAAATATTTTATAATGACATTAATTTAAATCATTTCTTTAAGATTAAAGTTTCAATTATAATTATGTTTTTAATAAATGATATTGTTAATTATTAAAAGATATTATGATTACTATATTAACTTGTAGTAAATAATTGTTCATTCTTTCATGAACTACCATTTTAGATCTTTAGCTCTTAAAGGAACAATGCATTAAAAATAAATTAAAGTCAAATTTATAAGCAATGATGTTTATTTAGATCGGCATCTATTGTATTAAGATTATATAGAAGATTACATTATAAATGATTATAAATAACAATTATTAAATCTCTACAGAATTATCTTTTTTAAACTTTATATATTAAATCATTTATTACTGTTATACCCAAGTTTATAGTATTACTATTATCTTAATTTGAAATTTTAGAACTATAATTTACATTTTATATTCCATTCCTACCATGGATAATCAATCAAAAGGTTACAATATATATATATATATATAAATATATATATATATATATATATATATATATATATATATATCAGTAATTTTCATTCTTATGGAGTTCACTTCAGTTCCTTTATGTTAGATAGTATCATCTTTTAGAATTGCAGATTGTTTGAAATTTCTGGAGACTTAAATTAAGATACTGCATATTGATCCTTGGTTACTTGAAATAGGTAAGCATAAAATTGGATACAATTGTGATGATTAATATTTACAATTCAACTAGTAAAGAAATACATTATTATCTTAAAGTTTTTCACACTATTAATAATCAATTATCTTTTTATTAAGATTTCAAAGTCTATTTCTCCATTTATTCTCACCACTTACAGAACTCTATCTACATTTATTTTATTCATGCAGTGTTAAACTATTTATAAAACTAACACATCTTTAATCTGAAATCTTTTTATAATCCCTTTAATTTTAAAATAAATATTATATACTATCACTAAAGAACATATTTAATATATTTATTTGCAACAATAACACTCTTGTTATTATTACAACCCACTTACTATGTTATCAAATAAACAAGATAATATAATTAACATTGTAAATTCTTAATTAATAAACCTGTTTAAAGAATTATTTGCACTAATAATTGCTTATCGGGAATTTAATCAACTTTTATAATTATACATTAAGCATATTTCAATTTAAGAAAATAAATAAAATTAATTTATTTCTTTTTCTTTATAATGAAGAATAATAATATTCATTTTTTAATATCATAAAAAATAATTATTTAGTTATTTTTATCATTACTGGATAATGAAAAACTTTAATCTGTTCATGACAGAAAACATATGTATCATCATTATTAACTATCAATTCCATTGTAAAATGAAGATCTTTCCTTGTTTGATCTAGTCTCTTTGATTAATAATTTTTTTTCTACATTCTTCCATTTAAATTCTTCACTTGTTTGCTTTATTTTTATGCCTTTTACAATTTTTGGGATTCAGTTTAATTTTTTAATTATCTATTTATTGCCTTTTAATATTTTCAATGATGCTAATGATACTTATTTGTGTTTATCACAAATATATTTTCAATCTCTTTAATTCCTATGTATCTCTTTATATTTTAGGATATAGTGTCAAATCTCTATATTACCTTTTTATATGTTTAAATCTCAGAACTGTAAATAAATAGAGATAAAATTTCTTTCTTTTCTTTCTTTTTTTTTTTATTAAAAAAAACCCATTCATTTTGAAGCAGCTAGATATTTTTTCCATTAAATACTAATTATATGATTAATTTTATACATTAGGTTTCATAAAGATTAATTAGTTGACCAAAGTATTTTTGATTGTCAATTTCTTCTAAGTCATTATAATTAATTTTTATTTTATATTTTTAAGTCTATTGAACATTAATTGTTTTAACATTTATCTTTATATTTATATCCTTGATTATATTTAATAGCTCTTGTAATATTTTCTGAAACCCTAAAGCATTATTTGTAAAATCATTCATATCATCTGAAAGCTTTTCATTTTAATTCTGAAATCACTTCTCATAAAATTGCTGTATCTGCAGATATGAAGTCAAGTATTTGTGTATATTCATATCAATCTTAATCTATAATAATTCAATCACTGTGAATTTCAAAAAATATTTTTCATAATTTGAAAATATCTTGGATGTTGTCAATGTCTTGATGTTTCAAAACTTTAATCATAACCAAATATCTAGGAAGCAAATGTCTTTTCAAAATCTACAAATTTTAAAGCAAAATAGCAAGTCTTTTGTTAATTTCGTAACTTATTAATAATAAATTAATGTTATTTACTGGATATAACAATTTTTAAATACAGCTTTTTTTAAAAATTAGTTTGATGTAAAGTTCTCTGTAAATGAATTACAATCCTCTTAGTAAAATAATCCTTTATTAAATATCAATATTACTACTTTAATCTTTCAATTTATCTTGTATATATTTTCATTTTGAAGTTTAGTGCATACATTTGCCAATTTTCTTTACTTTTTGGCTAATTATTTTATAAATTTATCTATAATAATTTGATAAATTTGTGGGCTGTTTTATTCTTCATAAATATAACTGATTGTCTTACCTCTTCATTAAAAAATACTTCATAATTTCAAAGTCTGTTTTCATAATTGTAATAAATATTTTGCTTTATTAGTCTTTCTTCTTATTTTGTTCTTTGTAGAATTGGTTCATGCACTTTATCATGTTATTTCTCTTTTCAGTTAATATGCCTCTTTAGTTTTACTGCCAAAACATTTTTTTCTAATAGCAAGATGTCATTTTATATTTTTAAAACTTTTGTTTTTTTCTACATATCTTCTTTTTACCACTTTATTGTTATATTTATTTATATCATCATTAATTTTTTCTTATATTATTTTACATTATTTTGAATATTAATTTATCTCAAATGGGAATTTAAAACTATTTTTTATATTTATAAAATCACTAAAACTTGAGTTTGGATGGAAAACATTATGAATTGATTTTGGAGTCATAGCTTTATAGTTAACTAAAAAGATAAAAGGTGGCAGCAGTGCAGTGCTCTTAAATCACTTGAGCTATCAGATAAGCAAACAAAAAATTTTCTTTTAATTTGTTTAGTCTGAGAGCATTAATATTTATTAATTATTATTGTGTGTGAAAGTATAATTAGTGGTTAAGAGTATTTGAAAGATTGAAAATTGTGTTTTTATTTGTTTTAAAGTTTTTTCAGTTTGTTATTTATATATATAGAAATTTTTTTAAAAAGTTATTATTTATTTTTTGTTTTGTTTTATTATTTATATATTGTTATTTTATATATAGAATTATTATTATTTTTTTATTTTTAAAAAGTTATTTTGTTGATTAGTTTTTTTTTGTAAATTTGTTATTAAAAGATTTACTTTTAAGAAAAATATAACGTTCGAAAAACGTTATTTATATATAGAAATTTTTTAAAAAAGTTATTATTTATTTTTTGTTTTGTTTTATTTATATATTGTTATTTTATATATAGAATTATTATTATTTTTTTATTTTTAAAAGTTATTTTGTTGATTAGTTTTTTGTAAATTTGTTATTAAAAGATTTACTTTTAAGAAAAATATAACATTCGAAAAACGTAAAATAAAAAAAATGGATTATATTTGTATTTCAAAATGTTTATATAATCGGGAAAAGGAAATTAAGCGTGCTGTTGTAGAATGTACTATATGTGATGGGGTATATCACTTGAAATGTTTAAATAAGACTAGGAAGGATGTAAAAGGTTTATGGTTATGCAGTCAGTGTATTAATATGATAAAAGAGGTGAGAAAGTGTTTTCAAAGTGTAGATAGTCGAAGAATAGTGGGTGGAGAAAGTAATAGTGTAATGGAGATGATTAGTCAAAGAATAAATAAGATAGAGGAAGAATTGAAGGATGTAGAAGTAAAATTAAAATCATTAGAGATAAAATGTGAGGAGATAAAGGAATTATTGAGTAGGAATGATAAGGAAGAAATAGATAAAGAGGACCAGAAGGTATTAGAAAATGTTATGGATAGAGCAGAAAAAGTAGATTATGAAACAGTATTGATAGGAGATTCACTAATTAGAGAATGTGGGGATATAATTGCAAGGGAAAATAGAAGTAGGTATGTAAGAGTATGTTTGCCTGGAGCTAGAATTAGAGATGTAGCAGATAAAGTTAAAAAACAAGGTAGTAGAGATGTATATGTTATGGTGGGGACTAATAATTTATTAGAATCATCAGAGAGAATAATGGATGAGTATGGGGATTTGATTAGGAATTTGATTATGATTAAAGGAAGAGTAGGAATAGTTGGATTATTACCAAGATTTGACAAGAGTTATTTGTTAGATAGGGCATGTTCTATAAATGAGAGATTGAAAAAATTGTGTGAGAGAAATAATGTTATGTTTGTGGATGTGTGGGATTGTTTTATTGGAAAGAGAGAGTTATATAGTAAAGATGGGTTGCATTTAGGAAAACAAGGAAGTGAAGTTTTAGGGAGTTTGATTTATAAAGAATTTTTTTCGGGAAACTTATAAAGGGGGGTGGGTTTTTAAATTGTAATGGATCCGAATATAAGAAGTAAGCAAAAGGAATTTGATTTTGATATAAATATAGATATGGAGAAGGAATGGGTTTGTAAAATTAATGGTAAGAAAGTAATTTATAAATGTAATGGAGAAGAAAGAATTAAAAGAATTTATAAAAGAGTAGTTAGGAAAGAAGAAATTGTTAAAATTGGGTTTTTGAATATGCAAGGTGGTAGGAAACCAGAAAAATGGATGGAATTAAATAAAACAATTGAAAATGAAGAGCTTGAGGTATTAGCAGTAGTGGAAACACATTTAAGAGAAGAAGAAGAACCTATTTTGGAACAGTTGGTATGGCAGGGTATAAATAGAAAAGAAAAAGAAAAAAGGGGTGGTGGTATAGGTGTTATATCAAAAAAATATTTAAATATTGTTAAATGTCAAGAACACTTGTGGTTTGAAATAAGGTTGGGTAGACAAGAATGGATGGTGGCTATAGTTTATATAGCTACTGGAGATAGTCAAATTATATTGGAGTGGAATAGTAACATATACGAATGTTTAGTTAAGGATATACAAAGTTTTAAAGAAAGGGGGAAGAGAATAATGGTTATAGGGGATATGAATGGACATATTGAAGAAATTGATGATGTAGATAATAAAAATGGACAGCTTTTGAAGAATTTTTGTCAGAAAGTGAATTTGAGTATTGGAAATTTATTAAATATTTATGAGGGACAATACACATGGTCCAGAAATAATATATTTCACACAATAGATTATGTATTGGTAGAGAAAGAGGGAATAAATAAAATACGGAAAATTAAGGTATTTGATAATGAAGAAAAAGTATGCACTAGTGATCATAATTTCATTGTAATTGAAATGGTTAGTAATGTGATGGAGAATAGAAATAAAAGTAGAAATAATAGTGAAAGATGTGGATGGAGAGTAAATGATAAGAATAAGTTGGAAGAGTATAAAATACAAGTTGAAGAAATTATGGAAGAGTGGGTTGGGGATTAGTATAAGGATTGGTGTAAGGAAGTAGAAAAAGTTGCAAATAGGGTTTTAGGTGAGAATATTGAAAAGAATAAAAGTAATAAAAAAATTAAAATTAGTAAAAGTGTAAAAGAAAGGAAAGAAGCATGTAGAGAATATAAGTGTGCTATTAAGAATAAGGAAAGTGAAAAAGATATTAATGCTAAATGGGAAAAGTACTTAGAAAAGAAGAAGTTGGCTAAAATAGATATTTATAGAGAGAGAATGAAATTGAATAGGAAATTGTTGGAGGATATTAATAAAAGTGGAAGAGATGGAAGTAAAAAATTTTGGAATTATATTAAAAGGAGAAATGTAGGGGAGAGAGAGTTAGTATTACTAGATGATGAGGGAACTGAGTGTAGTTCTAGAGAAGATTTAGAGAGAATCTTAAATAGTTATGTAATGAATATAGAAAAGATGTTAGATGTGAATGATAGAATATTAGAAAATATGAAAGAATATAGTAATGGGAATATTAGTTTTTCAGAAAATGAACTAAATGAGGTAGAGAAGAAATTGAAAAGTGGGAAGGCAAGAGGTTTAGATGGATGGGCAGCAGAGATGGTAATGAATTTAGGATATAGGGCAAAAGTAAAGTTATTATCCTGTTTTAATAAAATGGCACAGAATAGAGTTTTCCCAAGTAGTTGGAGTAATACAAGAGTAAGGTTATTATTTAAAGGAAACGGTAAGGATCATAGAAAGTTGAATAATTATAGACCGATAGCGGTAACATCAGTTTTATATAAAGTTTTCTCGTATATGGTGGCTAGTAAAGTTGTAAAATGGATGGAAGGGAATAATGTAGTGGGTGAAATGCAAGGAGGTTTTAGATTAGATAGGCGTATAGGAGATAGTTTATTTGTAGTTACACAACTTATGGATATGAGTAGGAATGCAGATAAACAGTTATATATGAGTTTTATAGATATAGAGAAGGCATATGATAGAGTAAATAGAAATAGATTATGGATAAGTTTAGCAAATTTGGGAATGGATGAAGCTTTAATAGATATTATTAAGAAATTATATGAAAATAATTATTATATATATCAATTAGAGAATATAGAATCAATTAAAGTTAAAAATGGTGTGGGACTAAGGCAAGGATGCCCTATGTCACCTATTTTGTTTGTGTTGTATTTGAGTGAAATGGAAAGAGCAATAGAAAGATTAGGAAGAGGGATAGAGATACCGTTAATAGGTAGTAAGGGAGTATATATTTTGTCAGGTCTTTTTTTTGCAGATGATATATTTTTGTGTGCAGAAAAAAGAGAAGATATGGAAGTTATGTTGAGGACATGTGCAAGGGTGGGTAAAGAGATGGGGATTAAATTTAGTGAAGAAAAATCAAATATAATGATGGTTAATACTGAGAAAGAGAAGATGTAGAATTTTTATTGGGAGATATTAAGTTAAGTGTGGTGAATAGATATAGTTATTTGGGAATTATTTTAAGTAATCAGAAAAATTATTTGGATGAATGGGAGAAAAAATTGATAAATGAAGCAAAGAAAAGAAAGGGATTGATAAAGAAATTAACAGTATTTTCATATAATAAATATGATGTAGCTAGAATTATATGGAAAGGAGTTGCAGTAGCAGGGTTAACATATGGTAATGATGCATTATATGTTAGTAAAAAGATATTAGATTATTTAGAAAAAGCTCAAAGGGAAGTAGGAAGACATGCATTGGATGCAGAAGTATGGACAGCAAGGAAGGCAATTCAAGGAGAAATGGGATGGTCAAGTTTTCATATGAGAGATGCAAAAAGTAAAATGAAAATGTTTGGTAGATTGCAGTTTATGGATAATAAAAGAATAGCTAAAATAGTATTTAATTGGGTTATGAGTAAAGGGCAGGTAACAAGATGGGTGAGAAAGGTAATGCGGTATGCAAAAGATTTGGATAAAGAATTTATATCAGTATATTTGTACAAAAGATGGGATGATTGTGTTAAGAGGATTATTGAGTGTTATAGTAGTAAGGAATGGGATAAAAGAATAAATTTATTAATAAAGACTAGGGAGTTAGAGAGATGGAGAAATAGTATGGAGAGTAAAAAGAGTTTAAATATATATAGAAATAAACAGAATATTAGGTGTGAGTTAATATATGATAATAGTAAGGAAAGTAGTTTATTGTTTAAGGCTCGAACGGGATCTTTAGCTACAAAAGAATATACATGTAAATGGAAAAATATGGGTGATTTATTTTGTAAATTATGTAAGGAAGGAATTGAAAATATTAGGCATTTGTTAATTGAATGTAAATGTTTGAAAACAGAAAGGGTACATATAATGAAGTTGTGGAAAAATAAATATGAAAAGAGTGATTATACAGAAAGTGAATTATTGGTTTTTATGCTGGGTTTGGGAAAAGATAAGGGGGATTTAGATATAAAGGTTATAGAGTTGATAAAAATTATGTTGTGGAAATGGGATAGAGCAGATTATGGGTAAATTTAGAGTGGGGAATGTAAAAGAAAGTGGCTAACAGGTTTATCTGGGCATAATTGCTGAGATATTCTTGACTTCGTTTAAGGAGAAGCCATAATACATCACATCACATCACATCCAAGGATTTTCACTGATGAAGTTTATAAGCTAAAAAATATTTTGCAGATATTGGATATTTAGGCACTACATAGAAATTTTGATGCACAAATCTTCTAGCATCCATTGATTATTATCACTTGCACTAGGTGGCACCACTGGATAGAGTCACTATTATTTTCATATTGCCTTTATTTTTCATACATTTTTTTTTATTTCAGATGAAAATTTACTAAAAAATTTTTATCTTCTGTACAATAGAATATCAATTATTTTTTATTGATCTCCTAAAACTGTAAGTCATCTTGAAATTATTTGAAATGATTTGCAAGTTCTAGTTTAAATTCATCTGCAACACAACAATATAAACTATTAATATTGTCCATCTTAATTACTTTAAATTTGTATTGAAATTTTATCTCATATCCCATAATTATAATTACTTTTTAAGTTGAATAAATTAAGCTCTTTGTAGTCATAAAATACATATTTTCCATTAATCAAAATACATTCTTATATTCATAGATCTCCATTTTCGTTATTTCCAAGTTCATTGATGCACTGGAGTTTTTTTAATATATATATATATATTATTCAGTTCTTCAATAAAATTTACGTTTTATAAACAGATTTACACATAATACGTTATCTTTCAAGCATTTCAAATGCTAGCATTAATATCTTTCATGACAATTTTAAAATATTTGTCTGATCAAAAGCTTTCTGTACACAACTAATTTATTTGTTAAGTTATACATTTGAGTTATGTGTATTACAACTTTTCGTTAAGTTGATTCTGTCTGATATTCCAACAACTATCCAATGTTTTTCTTATATTTTTATTTACAATGAATCAATCTCCAATTATGATTCCAATATTTATATTTTTATAACAAAGTAAAAATCTATTTTTCAAATAAATTATTTCCTTCCCCTTTTTTATTACTTTATATAATTTTATGATGTCCAATTTAGTAATAAACAACTTTTCCATTTTATCCAGTCTTTCTTCATTTTAAAGCAATGTATTGTTACAATTTATTTATACAAGGAACAGTGACCAAATTTAAATAAACATCAAACTTTATTCCAAAACCTTTAATTTTAATAAATAATATCTATTCTTAGATAATCAAATAAAATTAAAAAAAACATCGTGATTTTCTAGCAGAATTTGCTTGGAATTAAAATTTAAGTTCAATTTTCAAATAATGCACACATTATTATAGTCAAAATGTAAATCAAAAGTAATATATACTGACAGAATAATCAATAATAATGACAATTTAATTATAATGTTTTAATTTTTATTAAAACTTAGACTAAAAATATATATTCCCTTCATTTTTATATTATCAACTTTTTATTACAGAAAAACTTGTGCTGTTTTTTTTTTGATTTTAGTAAAAAAAAAAAAAAAATTTTGAGATGTTATTTTTTTCCACTTAACACATAAATATTAAAGTTAGAAATTTCCAACCTTAAAAACAGCAGAAAAATATATATTCATTAATAAGTAAATCATTTATGGTAATAGAATAATGAAAAGTGAGATTTTTGTCTTTTTCTTTCTTAATTTTCAATTCTGATAAATAAAAGACTCTTTTTATATAACAATTTAACACATTTGACAAATTTATTGTTATTGTTGCTATTTTTACTTTCCTTATACACAGCAGATACCATTTTGTATTCAATAATAACTTAACAGTTAAAATAGATGTCTAACATTTGGTAAGGGCATAAAATCATGTGCTGAGAAAGACTTTCAATGTATAATTATAAATGTATATTTTCTATAAAAGCTGTTATATATGATATTTTTATTATTATTTGCAATTTATATGGAAAAAAAACTACATAATGGACATTCTTTATTTTTATTTTTGATGAATATAAATAAAGTGTTGAGCTATTATTTTGTATATAACTAAAAATATTTTTTGCAGATGTGTTGCTGATAAACCAGCAATTACAATCAATTAACAGAAGATTAAAATACTTTTCATTGTATTAAAATATTTTTTTGCCTTGAGTTTAATTAGAAGTTAAAAGGGATTCCCTTTTATTTCTAATTCAAGTTGTTATACGGATTTAAACTGAGACATCTACTTTTACAAAAAGTTGGAAGACACATCTAACATAAATAACTCTCTGAATAAGATGAGATATTATTTCCAGGATATCAAAAGATATGTGAGCCTTTCAATTTCTCATACTTATAAAAATACTTATCTTGGTTTAATTCCATACCACAACTTGGTTTAGAAATAATAGCATACCTCTTTTACTTTCAATTAAATTCAAGACAAAGAAAGCTGTTATGGATAGTAGAAAAGGCAGTTTAGCTTTAGATTTGTTGATAATAATGTATAGTTTTCTAGCAATACCTCCACTAAGAATATCTTTAGTTGATTAAACAAATATTAAAGAATATCTTTAGTTAATTACAATATATATATATAATAAAACAAGTCAAATTTCGTAACTTGCTTTTAAGCTTGAATTTAATGATCACTAGATGGAGCTCTAATCAAGCTTTATTTTATAAGTGCTGAAAGAGAAAGAATTTAAAATCTCTATCAGACAGTCCCTATCTCCAGATTAATTGGTTTCAAGCTTATGGCTCACCTCAGTGGGGTGCTGGGACTCTAGAAACTAATCTAAAATACTAACTCAAAAGTCAGCATTTATAAAACATATTTCTATCAATTTGAAAGCCTGAACTTTTCAGACACGTAAATGTCTTCAAATCCAGCCTTACAAACCATACATATATTAAAAAAAAAAAAAATCACATGTCACATGACTTAATTCAGCAAAACTTGTTAAGAACTTATTTGCAAGTTCTATATAATATATATATATATATATATATATATATATATATATATATGTATGTATAAATTTGAGAGTGGTACAAAAATAACATGGATCTGTCCACAAAAAACATGGAGATATGGTGTTTGATCCTCTAGCTCACATGATAAGCAAAAATTGTTCATGGAAAATGTATGCACAATAAAAAAGGATATCTAAATTTCTGTGTTGGTGGATACTCATTGCAATAATCTTCAAAATATATAACTTTTGTCATTTTTTTAAATTGGCATCTATTTTGTAAAATTGATATGGTAAATGATTTCTTTAAAAGTACATCACAGAAAATAAAATGACAACACAAATGTTAAGAAGATACTGCATAGAGTTTATTCAATATATAATATACAATATTATATTTTGATTATAGAATTTAAATATGATTAATGTATTTCATTCAGTATTCTTGCAAGATAATCAGTGCTTTCAATTATGACATATTCAATGTAAAGAAGATCTCATCATCAATGACTATAAAAGCATGTGCCTGTTTCATTTCAAAGCATACTTTGATCATTAAGTAAAATATATTCAATCAATCAGTTTTATAGATCAAAATTCTCATGAACATAAATACATTAATTGTAATTATAAAATAGTTTTCGTAAATGTAAATTATTTTGAGAAAAAAAATTGTGCATTACTTTCATAACTCGTTTCCTGAAAATGGTGGCTTTATTATAAATATATAAAAAATACACTTTTACAATATCAAAAAAAAATATTTATCCTATTAAAACTTCAGCAATAAACTGCAGATTACTTTTCTTTATCAAATTTTTATTTCATTTCATTGCATTTATATAAATTAAATAAATTTACAATGTTTTCTTTTTTAAAAAAAATTAACAGCACTAACAAAAGTTCTGTTTTATTGGCTAGATATTATAAAAAATATTTTTTTTTTTTATAATAGATATTAACTGCATAAAAAATT
Organism: Epiperipatus broadwayi; assembly: GCA_028023455.1. Lineage (NCBI taxonomy): Eukaryota > Metazoa > Onychophora > Udeonychophora > Euonychophora > Peripatidae > Epiperipatus > Epiperipatus broadwayi. Next base: position 292,982 of record JAQFVV010012780.1, read on the forward strand.
TATTTTAAAATGTACATTGTTTTTAAATTTTAAAATACACATTATAGTTAGCCCCTCCCATCTTCATGCTTTAATTTCAGAAATCATAAATCAGAAACATCTCTCACTATATAAGAAGAAAATTTTCGGATCATCAATAAAAAAAAATTTTTTTTTAAATTCATACGTACCAAAATGTTTTATACAGGATATTTACTCACAGGTTAGTAGATTTTAAAAAAATAATATGTTTAGTAAAATGTTTATTCATTAATTAACACTTTTATAATTTAAATTTTACCTTTTTATCAAATTTTTATATGTAACAGATTTCAAGTAACAATTTTTTTTTCATAGGATCTCATTATAATTATTTTTTATGTGAAGTCTTTGTTTTACAATGCATTTGTACCCAAATTGCACTCACTACTTGAGTAAATATTTATTATAGTTTTATAAAAAATAATAATACAAAATATCCAGAAATAAAATACTAATTTATTTAGAAAAAATAATAAACTAGTTTAGTGTAAACTAAGCTTATAGCATAGATAATGATTCAAATATTATATATTAAAAAGACGATCTTGAATATCACTATTTTTGGAATGAAAATAATCAAAACACAAGAAATGAGAAAATTTTTACAAATTAATTAAAAAAAATACTATAAAATTATTTATTACCATAATAAATAATTAATTAGTAATAAATGTCCTTATAACTGAGAGACATTCTACATATATAAATCAGTTTCAAAACTCTCCATAGAGGATCCTTATTGATGAAAGTCACAAGTTAAAAACTAGTCTGGGGATATTGAATGAGTAGGCACTAGATAGGAATTTTATGCACAAACGTTCCTGCATCCATTGATTACTCTGGCTTGCACTGAATGATGCTGCTGTATGGGGAGTTTTGCCTCTGTTTAAACAGTTTGTCTAAGCATTAAAAATGGTGATTATGTGATGTTTTTTGGTCATATATAAATCAGTAGATTTAACTTTGCATGATTTAATGCAATGGGGAATTTCATATTGGAATGTAAAATCCTTAGATTGATTCCATTTTTAGCACTTGTGGCAATAGAAAAATATGAGTGTAATTCTTATTTTATACTAAATGATTTTGCCTTCACTGCAAACCAATTTTAAAAATAAATTAAAGATATCTATATATTATGCATTAAGTTATGTGTGTGCTTGTTTTATTTAAAGGTTTGAAGAAGTGATAATAATAACAAACTTACAAATAAATGATTACAGTAAAGAAAACAATAGAATTTCTTCAAAACTACATGCAATAATTTTAATAAAACCATGATAGTCTTTACTTATATATTTTACCTAAAAAGAGTTTTGTAAGATCTTTGAACATTCAAAATGGAGCCATGATTCATAGTGGTTGAGCTACAGATTTGTCTCCCTATTACAGCACCAAACTTTACATGATATAATATGCATTATTTTGACATCAATAGGCATTTCACAATTGTTTATTTAAATGCATTTTTACTGAATATTTAAAGGTATAGAGTTTATTTTGCTGGCTCTCTCTTGGATGTCTTAAATATATCATCACAGAATAGACATAATATTTTACTCACAAAGTCTACAAAAAGTACCTTATATCACAACTCTCATCATTAAAACAATTTATTATTATGCAAAAACTACATAAGGAAAATGGGTAATAGCTCACTTCAGAGCATAACAAGATCAAAAACACCTAAATTTTTTACTCATTTTTGTTTCCCTCTTTCTGTCATACATATTCAGACATACAAATAGAGAAAGATTTAATTACTTAAATCTAAATGCCTAAAAAAGAATGTATTATTATGATTTGACTAACTAAGATAAATATTGTAAAGTTCTGTAATTTTTAATTTATATATTATTTAAAGATGATAACATAATCTATTTGATTTTAGAAATTGTATAGTTCTAAATAATGTAAAGGAAATTATTCTAAGAATATTAATATTATGCACCACACATTTTTGGGCATGCCAATTATAAAGGAAAATAATCTCTAAGATAATAATAATGAAACAACATTGTTTTATACACAAAAATATTTTGTTCTATAGAAGTTGAATGAGTCAAATGTAAAAGGAAAATGAATAAAGACTGCCAAAATGTAAAACTAAAATAGTGCTATTCACTGAATAGCTTGCATATTTGGATAATCATGAATACAATAAAATATTATAATTAAGCATGGCTCGTTAACCAGATTTTGGTAACCACACATAATAAATAAATTATGAATCAATTGGTTTCTCTACTTATAAACTAAATATTTGGGCAATTTATAAATAAACAAATAAATATGTTGATTCACAAATGGTTCAAGGGTAAGTCAACTTTATATCTATAGTGAATTCATAAAATTTGTAAAGCCCCAATAAATTCTCAGAGACAAGTATATTTTGCTTGACAAAGAAAATAAATTTAGTAAATGATGATCATTTGGTGATAAAGTATTGTATGAGATATATAATAAATTATCTTAATTGTAAAATAAATTATATAGTAAAAAAATTATAATAATTAATGCAATAGATAAATCCCAATTCCTAAGTTAATAATAATAATATAAATTTATCAAGATAAGCATTAACTCATTGAGATGGTAAAGTAAAGATTATAACTATAAATTACCAATGACAATCTAATATTCTATCATATATTTTATAAATCATCTCCCTTATTTTCTTATTTTTTGATTGCAATTGATAAATGTGATATACATTTGAATTATAAAGCATACAGTTGAAAAAAGTTAACTATAGCTCTTGAAACAAAGCAATAAAAGTAAAAATCTTTAATAATGTTAAATTTTTTTAAAAAAATATTTCTTATATTGTTTAAATGATAATGAATTCTAAGTAGGTTATAATAATGGAAATTATTAATAAAAACAAAACTAATAATAAATGTTTACTATTAAACTTGTCATTATACTTGTCCTCTTTGTTTAATCATTTTTTATAAATGATACTTGTCTAACAATATTAAGGTTTTTATGAGCATCTGTTATCACAGTTTTGCATGTTCAGAGATATTTCCTTTGGTACTTTTTTGCTAACAAAACACATAGTGATCCATAAGCAATTTGAAGAATCATATGATATCCAATTACTATTCCTTTTGATATTGCAATCTAAGATGAATTTCAATTATCTTAATTTTATGGTGGTCAGCATAGTGTTTATGATATCCACTTTGTTTAATCATAAAGATATTAAATGAAAAAAAAAGAGAGCTCATGCACCCTTCTCTAAGTTGTGTTACTTACAGTTCATATTTCTTTGCTATATGTTCTAAATATATTTATAAAGTAAAGTAAAATACAAAATTGTAAACAAAAGAAAGTCTGCTTTCTTGCTAAAAATCGTTTCTGCAGCTATGGAAACACAAAATGCAGTCTTTTTGTGTTTAAACACTGGATTATGATCAAGTGACTCTCTTCCTTCTAATTATAATAAGGCATTTTTACCTTTCACAATAATACTTTAAACAAAAAAATTCATTTTAAAATATAATAAATAAATGAATAATTTATTCCAGATTTATTTAATTAAAAAATAAACATATTTTTATTAAACACTTGACTTTGAATTGTTCTCTTTATTTAGCAACTATAAACTATATATAATGACACATGAAGGCATGTATATACAATATATTTTCATTAATTAATAAAAATAAAGAAAACAATTCTAAATAATTAACATAAGGTCTTCACTACAAAATAAATATTCTATGAATAAATTATGATTAATCAAAACTATATCACCACAATAATAAAATTAATGCTTATGTACAAGTATGTGTCTTATTTTTTTAAATACACCTTAGGTATTGTTTTATGATAGGGTTTCAAATTATAAGCATTATATATTCCCTTGACACCCCTTTCATTCTCCAATAGAAATGCAATTTCTCTGAATTTCTTAGCTATTTTATATGGCACCTCATATAATAGAAAAAATTATCCTGATATAATTCAGGCCTAGTGACAGGGGTCTCCTTCATTATCACATGATTACTTTCACTAAACTGATAGTTTGTCATTACCTCTTTTTTCACTTTGCCTATCTCTTTCTATTAAATTTATTTCTAGCTTTTGCCCATCTATTTCATGATCAATTTCTCCCCCCAATAATGTAAAAAAGGCTTTATAAGGAAGGTAATATGATTTTCAAAATGTAGCCAAATTGGTGGGTAGCCTGTAGAATCATTTGAAGTCCAGTTAATATAATTTATCAACTGCAGCACTCAATTGAGCCAACCTCTATAGTTATCAGTTACATAAACATCAAAAAGCATATTCTACTTCATGATTCTTTTGCATGGGTTAGATTGTGGATTACAGATTGAAGTTAAAATATGTGTGAGCTTTCTTATTAATCCACTGTTTCCATTCTTAAAAGATAAATGGAGTTCCATAATATGACAATATGGTCTTAGGCTTTCCTATAAAAGGGAACAGCTGATCTTGTAACTTGTAAATAGTAGATTTAGTATCTCCTTTCTTAATAGGAAATCCAGCAACATACTTGGAAAATATGAACATAATTGACAAGCAGATATTTGAGTTGCCTATAAGATGGCAAGGTTCTATAAAAATCAATATTCAATATGTTGTTTGGTCCTTGTAGTATGATAAGCTATAAAATTCTAATTTAAGTCTTATTAAGAGGGGTAGACTTTAAACACACTTGACAAGTCTTTAATGTTGTTAAAATACTAGAATATAACCATGGTCAATGAACCCTCTGACAAAGAATATACTCAACCTTGCATGAACCATAATGGCCATAGAAACAGTGCATACACATGATGAGTTTTTGGAATAAGCACTAGGGAAAAATTATTCTCCAATGGGTTTTTTATCCTGAAGCACATTGTAACATAAAATTTCATTAATCAATCAGTGATATCTTCCATGTATCTTCTGAATTTTGTTATATGTTTGGTGATAAATTGCGAGCTTTTTTTCTAAGTATAAAATAATATTCATAAATCATCACTCTGTATAACCTTTAAAATTTTTTGGTCATCTTCTACTGAACTAGTTATCATCAAAGATAAGGCAGTGGCAAGAACCTCTTCTACTAAAGGATGTTGTACAGTAAGATTAACAGGATTATGACTGAGACTGTCATCAACTGTATTTTCCAAACCTGGAAAATAAATAATAATATATTTAAACTTTAATAGTAAAAACTCCAATGAATGAATCAATCATTGTTCAAATAACTTTTATTCAAAAATTTGTTATCTTTTGTGATCAGTAATAACTTCAGAGCCCAAGAAAAAATTTCTTAAACTTATTAAAACTTCAAACACTAATCAGAACTTTCTTCTCTGTCATATTGTAATTAAGCACCTCTCAATGTTCTACTAATAAAATACCTTATTTTGTGTTGTGGAAGATGGTTAATATGAAAAAGAACAACTCCCAAATAATATTTGCTAATATCTGATAAGACATAAAAAAGTAGACTAAAATCTGAACATGCTAACACCACAGTATGCAAAAATTTTTCTTTTAGCATCTGAAAGTGATCTCACTGTTGATCTCTCCATTATGATCTCTGGTCCTTTTGCAGCAATTTAACTAGAGGTCTGGTATCTTTAGAAAAATCTTTTATAAAACATGTTATAAAAATTACAGAATCCCAAAAAGGACCTTAATTTCTTCAGATTATTAGGGGTAGGAAATTTTTTAATTGCTTGTAATTTATCCAGATGGGGTTAGGTCACATGTCTATTACATGTCCCAAAAATGTTATCTTCTCTGCCACAAACTTTTTATCCAAATAACTTGTGATATTTTTGTCATAACACTCCTGTAGAAAACATTTTCAATGGTAAAAATATTCTTCTATATTGCAGGAGGCAATAACAACATCATCTACATACATGACTACAATAGTCAATATAATCTAACAATACCAAATCCAAACACAGTATCAGCCATGCCCCACTATTAATCAAACCAAATAGTATCTTTTGAAATACATACAAACATTTTTCATACTTGAATGTCATATATTTTTTGTCTTCAGGGTGAAGTAATTAAATGTTAATTGTTAATATGATTTTATTTTTAAACTTGATCAAAAGGTCATGTATTGATGACATCCTATTCAGGTTCAGTGGTATTGTTTAGTTGCCTAGCATCCAAGCATAATCCTAAAAACTCATCCTTTTTCTTAATGATTACTATTGGATTATTGTATGAAGAATTCTTTTCTATAATACCCCATCTTAGAATTCTGTCAATCTGCTTCTTTATCTTCTTATATTGGTATGGCACTGGATATGATGGATATTGATAATGCATTTCATCCTTTACTATAATTTGATAATATATCTCGGTATGAAACCAGGTTTTACAGAAAATATCTTTTGGTATTGAGCTAGAATATCTTCTAAAGATCTAAGAACATAGCATGAATTACCTTCTCCATTTTTTGGTTTAGTTTTAATTTCATGGGTCTCCACTATTTCCTCAATACATGCAATCCTTGGAGACAAACATATCTCAACTTTGACAATATCCTCTTGACACCATTCCTTTCATAATATAATGGAAAAAATCAGAAACTAAAATTACCTCTTGCATTAAGTTGTGCATTAGCAAAAATACATGTTCTACATCTTAGTGGCTGATTTTCAAATTACCCCATATCTGCTTTGTGTCAAGCTTAGCTTTTTTCCATTGGCTAAAATAATTTACATTTGCTTTAAAGATAACGGAGAAATATCAGGATTGCTATCTAACTTGATTTACAATAGAAAATCTGACTTCCCATATCTACCAAAGCTCAATCATTAATCTCTGGATCTTTCTCAACAATTATATTGTGTATAGTATTTATGACACAATTCATATTGGTTCCATTGTCTTTGGCTTGTAGATCCCTGTGGCAAGAAATGTCCCATTGAAGCCTCATTTAGTTTCATGAGTTTGAAGATAGTGCTGGAATACATTTTGATATCATTTTTTTAGCTGTATTCCATGGAGTCAATATATTAGAAAACAAATAATTGTTTGAGTGATACCTATTGTAAAAGCTTCTGGGTTTTTGATAAAAATATTTATTGTTGCACCTCCTAGGCCTTCACAATAGTTGATTAAATCCTTGGGATTCCACACATACTTGAAGCTTGAAACCCAGAGTTACATATTTTAAGATATTCATCCCTTATGTTTCTTTCCTTAGATTCTTTCTGTAATTTTTCCATATCAGGATTATTTAGTAAATGTGCTACATCTTCAATAGTGGTTCTATCAGCAGCAAGAAGGATTTGTTGAACCCATTGAGATAAAGTATCACTAGATTCTTAAAATTTGATACTCAGATAATGAGTATGATGTCAAGATCTGGAGTTTTGACATGATGATGGAAAAATTGGCTTAAAATTTCACCTGAATTGACTCTAAGTCTTTCCTGGTAAACATGATGGTGAATGCTATCTCATCAATCTTCACTCCAAAAAGTTTTTAAATAAAGATTGGTGGTAATCTCAAAAAGTGCTAGCCCTATGAACAAGGATTCTGACCAAGTCACAACAGACCCATACAAGTGGTTGCTTGCTGCAACCTTCTCCCATACATTTAACCCATAAAAAGAAAACAATTCCTATAACATCCTTAAATGTTATGTAGGTTCTCTGTGACATCACCCTTGAAGGTTTTCAGTTCAATAAATTTACATATAGTATCAATAAATTTCTGCAGTATTGATATTAGGAAGAGTATGCCCATCATTTAATATTCTTTTTTCAGTTGGTGGAGCAATTATAGTAGGTAGTGATAGATATCACATTTGCATGGAGATACCATAGTGTTATGAGGATCCCTGTGCTCTGATCATAAGGTTTGTTATGCTACCTCTAGTTTTAATCACCCTATTTTGAAAGTGAGTTTTCATCTCTGCAATAAAATTTTTAATCCTGGCCTGACAATCTTCTTCCAAATCTTTTTTTGCCATTTCCATTTCCTTTTCTTTATTCTGCCTTGAAGATCCAGTTTTCCTTCTATAAAAGTTATATCCTCAATTATTTTATTAAACTCAACCAAAGCAATTAAAATGGTGAGTGGATTCTCAAACCATTTATCTCAAACTGTACTCTATATAAATCAATTTCATAATTTTGATGACTTTACTCCATCTGAGTTTCTAAATTTTTGAAACCTGCTCCTGATTATCCTGTAACTTTTAAAATTTTGTTTTCCAATTCTTGGATCCAATTTTGTCCCTTTTCCATATTAACTGATTTTTATTTGCATTTGACTTTGAGTTTTTTTCATTTTACTCTCTAGTTCATTAAACTCAATTTTTAATTTATGTATTTGCTCCTATCCCATTTTTATTTCATGGAATAATTCAGTGTGCATGTGTTTAATCAGTTTCAACCTATTCTCCAACTCTTATTGATTTTCTTCTATCTTCATTATTAACATTTCTTGGCCGTTGTTCATTTCTTGATAAATATTTCTTGATTTTTGTCATATCTTTCATGATTTTCATCAATCTTATTCATTAAATCTCTTGATAGTTTTTCCTGACTTTGTTTCATTTCCATTTGATTTTTATCATGTCTTTCTTCAATTTGTTTTATTTCTCTCATTAAACTTTTTAATATGGCCATTATAAGTTCCTTTTGATCACCTTTCAATGTAACGGATACTTCAATAGCTTCTCCTTCATGTCCTAACATATCTAACTCCTTTTTATTTTCCATAGCTTATTCTTATTTATAATTATTATTTTAGAAAAAAAATAATATTATTTTCCTCCTTGGCAATTTGATACTTCGGACCAAACAAAATGAACAACTTGTATTATCTACTATGCTTTATATGCTGAACCCTGCAAATTAATTAAATCCCTACTCACACACATTTCAGTTCATGTAATATACCCTTTTAATATAAAATATTACAATAACATCACCTTTCAACAGTGATTGTCCCAAACTAATGTGTATACAATTATATAGTTATTTTAAAATTCAACTTATATTGGGTACAACATAGTGTAAATCTCATGATTATGCTCAGAAGACTTTGCATTATGCTATTGTCAATAAGTTAAAATAGTGAGTATTATTGTTTTCCATCTATTTTCTAAAATAACTAAAGTACAATACCTTCAATAAAATAAGTTAACTTCAAATACTTTTCATTATTTATTTTACAGTTGTTTCATAAAAAGAACTGATATTTATTAGTAATATACCCATATTTCTTTGGCATTTTACTAACATTTAACACATATCTAGTTATTTTAAAATCACAAACATAAACTCTTATTTATTATTATATTGCAGATCCAGGCAACATCATCTGATACTTTGCCTTCACATGCCCATCTTTAGCATATCTATAAAACATTTTACTTTAGATAATAATTTTTAAATTTGTAGTTGTGCTTTGTTAAGGATTTCTCAACTGATGTATTCTTACACCTCTATTTTTCAGAAAACAATTTGACAACCCTCTCTAAATTCAAACCCTTAACAAAGCACAACTACAAATTTAAAAATTATTGTCTATCGAGTCATTATTTTGTTTAACCTAACATCCATGTATACCAAAATAGCTGATATTAATTGTAATCATTGATCAAATATTTTGATTCCATCTATCTATTAAACAACTTTAAATCTCTCATGGGTCACGGGTAAATTGGTGGCAGACAAAAGTAAAGGAAATTATTTTAACAATATTAATATTATTAGAATAATTTCCTTTACAATATATATATATGTTAAAACGAAGATTTGCACGGGTTAAATATATAAAATACAATATATATATATATATATATTACTTTGTGTGTGTGTAATCATTAGATATGCTGATTCCAAATAGCTGTACATTAAATGCAAATTTTAAAATAATTTACAAAAAAAAAAAAAAAAATAGAAACAAAAAAGTTTAAATTAAAAATTTTTTAAATGAAAAACAATTAAGTAGATTACCTTGTCTGATACCATTTACATCAGCAGGTCCCCCTGGAACAATCCGAACAACGTAAGCTCCTAGTTTTCCATCAGGACCAATTTTTCCACCAACAACATGCATCCCAAATCCATTAGCTAAAATTGGAATATATATATATAATAAATAAATCATAGATATAATAAAATATCTTTATCTAACAACAAAATGATATACAACAATAGCTGTAATATAGTCATATAATCATAACACGTAAAAATAACATATAAAAGCAACATAAAGGATTTATTCCTTGTATTTTATATATATATCACACATAGCATTTTCTCTTCAAATATTGTTTACTGTCAATAAAGTAGCACTATATAATTGTTGAAGTGTAGAGAATGAGAAAAAAAGATATATATATATATATATATATATATATATATATATATATATATATATATATATATATATGGATACAGATTAAAAATAAACAACATTTGAAAAAAATATATTATATTGCAATACTTTCTGGAATATAAAATATATGCCAAGTTTAAATATTTTTTTGAGAAATAAAGAATAGTGTTCAGAATTTTAAATTTAATAATTATATATATATAACAGGAAATAACATGAACAAGAGTCATCCTGTACAGATTATTTCACACACTGAACTTTTTTTTTTTCAGAATTGCATTTATACATATTGTGGGAGTGGAAATTTAGAAACAATATTGTTCATGTCAGCTCTGAATGCCATACAAAATACTTCATAGCATCAGACTTTTTTTTCATTCTAACCTTTAAATTTAGTTTTTTAATCAGTGATTTTAACAGATTTAATATCCAGTATTTGGTACTATTTTGGATTTGATTTACATAATCACAATATATATATATTGTAATGCCCTCAATATTTAAAAAAAAAAAGACATGGTCATTTTTTTTACATTTAATTTAATTGCTTCTAATGTTACTGAGTAAATTTAAAACCAAGAAAGCTATTGTTGGCTACTCAAAAAATTATTTAGCTTGTAAGTGTCAATAATAATTAACAGTTATTCAGCAATGCAATTTCTAGACATATTTCTCTATTTATTGCACATAATATCCCCACTCATTCTTTTACTTATATATATATGATGTAATGAAAAATTTGTGTAAATCATGATATGTTAGGATGTCAATTTCATGTAACAAAAATATGCATGATTGCAAGTAATTATATTCATTAGGGTTTATAATGGGCACTAATTGTACATAATGGGAATAATTGAATAATTGGACTAACAGTCTACTAATCATTTTGTAAATATTGTCACATTTTTTATTTTACATAAAATTTGTATAAGAATTCTTTAGGATGCTCTAGTGCTCTAACACAGATTGAAGATATACTGAGAGTAACCAAATATGTATACACACACACACACACACATATATATATATATATATATATATATATATATTACAAAATGTATTAATTAGCTAAAATCACAAAAATATGAGATGATAGGGATCATTACTGTATTCAGGACTTTGGAATGTAGAGAAGAAAAAAAATGCTATGAAACAAATTAAAGATTTAGTTAACTAAATAGCAAAATAACAATAACCAGCATATAAAGTGACTGTTTTAAATTTAACTTTAAAATATTTTTAAAATGTAGATAAAATTTTGATTAAGATTTGGAATGTTTATTTGAATAGCAATACAAAAACAAACGTGATAAACAAACACTTATCTTCATAGAATCAGTCTAACATAAATATTACCAAAGAAATTTATTAATATCTCCAACATTATGAACTGTAATTAGATTCAACAATATATCTTTTAAATAATCATAATCTTCTTACACCTTTTAAGCAAAAATATATTTATTATTTTAATTACAGTTTGGACTGTTCTTTGTAGTCTTCTTCAGATTTACAAAAATTTAAACATTATAACAATACAACAAAAACTTATATATATATCAATAAATTAACAATCAATTTATACATATAATAACACTCTTAAACACTATACATCATTTATTACATTATATTACTAAACTACTCAATCCTTAAATGCTTTAAAAATATTAAAATTAATTTTTAATCTTTAATATTTTATATTCCCTTTGTTATACATTTGAAAATATGCTTTTATATATATACATCATAAAACATCCTCCCTATAAAAATTTTTAACATACATGAATCTTAATTTTAATACATTATTTATTATATCACATTTCTTAATTCTTTAACTTTATAATTTTAAATCTTATAAAACCTTCATATCTCTTAATAATTCATAATTTAAATACCATTCCGTAAATAGTAATATTTATTTTAATAAAAGATTAAAAATTATATCAGAATTATTTAAAAAAGTATAAAGATTGTATATTTAAACCATGTTTATAAATAATGATAAATTTGTAGTATAGAAAAAAAAAGTTATTTAAAAGATAATTAACATTTTGAAACTACTTTATAGTATATACTACCAATGATATTTCTTTTTTCTTATTGTGTTTCATCTAGGGTATTTTAATGATGAATGACTACAGCAAACACGTATGTGCTATTTTATAATTCAACAATAAATCGTAGATAGAATACTCCCTCCCCCGATAAGTCCTTGGATAAACTTATTAAAGTTTTCAACTGATATGCAAAGATGTTAATTCTTGATAAAATTTTACAAAAAAGGCAATTTTCATAAACTGATTCAGAAATGTTTTTCTTATTCAAACCATTAAGTTAATATATCACTGATAATGGTATCAAATCGTGGAAAGACTATATAATTGTTTACCTTTTTTGGCACAAACCTATTGTATTGAGAATGGTTAGTTCTATTCTTTTACTTTTATCAGATAAAACTCAATCTTAACCAAATCTCACTTAATTTGATACTTCAATTGGCAAAGCAATTCCATATAATTTAGATTTTTATATTTTTTTTATATACTTTTAAATTGCTTTTATTTACAAACACATTATGTAAAATTTCAAAAACAACAAAGATGAAGTAATTTAATGTAATCAGATAAATAAAGTTAGGGCTAAAACCAAAACACAACAAAATTACTTAACTTCATCTAATTAAAGTAAACCTAGAACTAAAGCCAAAGTTAACAATAAAATGATTATTTATCTTTTCTTAATCATATATAAAAAATAATTATAGACAAATTGAACATATTTTGTTCTAAACAATATACTATGATTTATAAATTAAAAAAAAAAAGTAAAAAATATATTAGATTCCAGTAATGCTTAAAATTTTACCAAATAGCCTGTCCATAAAAAACAAGAATAAAATCTCACCATTTGACAATTAATCAAGGTGATAATTAACCGTGCAGATGTAATGATCCAAAATATTGTAGTGGAAGTTATGCATATATAAGAGCTATATTCAATTTTAATATATACTGAAATATATATATATTTGCCTTTATTATACTGATATAATAAAATTCATGATCTTTTTCATTTATGTTCATTTACCGTATAGAAATTATTAAGCAAAGAAATATAAAAATATAATAGTTGTGTTAAAAAAATTGCTATTATGTGCGTTCAAGAGAGATATATTCATTATACATATGTTTTAAAATGCACAAATTTTTTTTGAAATACTGCAATTTTTGATTTAATATATTTATATAATAAAATATTCTTTTGTGCACGTATGTGCATATGGTTTAGTGGTCATCGAATGTGCACTCAGCTAAATTAAGAAAAGAAATAATCATGACTTACATATGCAAAATTATTACACATACAAGCAAAAGAAAAATTAATATTAAACATGTATTTTTTTATTATTTTCAATTTAAATATAAAAAATTATTTTCATAATTAGACCAACACTGACTTTGGAGTTTATAGTCTTTATATGATACAATTTAGAATCAAATATCGCATACCCTTATAAAACATGCATTATAAAATACACTGATGGCTTAAACATTATAACTTAATATTAGTCATGCATAAATATACAGCTACTCATGAACTTGAACGAATGCATCTGACATATATAACAATATTTAAGAAAAAAGTATGTATTTTTCAGATTGGCCACAACCTCCACAGGATTAATTTTTTTTTTCACTGTTGCTATAAACAAAGCTATTAGAGATGATTTTTCTAAGTCAAAACATTTTGTCTTTTTACAATAAATTGTGAAATGATATATATTTTACAATAACAAATATTATAATAAGTGTTATTGTTTGATATATAGAGAATAAGTAAAACATTTTTTAAAAACAAAATTCAGAATAAAAACTTCTCCAATAATTTTTTTAAGAGCAACAGTGAAAAAAAATAATAATCATGTGACTTGGTAATTTCCAGATAATAAAGTTTTGAATGACTTTTAATTCATAATTCTGTTATGGGAAGGCTACCTGATAACAAAATTCTAAGTCTGATTAGAATCTAAAACTATTTCAATGTTATTCTATTGAGATTCTATTATATGTGATACTGCATATCTTATATTTCAGTAACCTGAAGATTTTTCTTAATTAGTAGAATTAATCAACATTTAAAAAAATATTTTATAAATAAACATATCTCTGTATATCAGGACTGTTAAATATACTTCTATTATTCAAAATTATTAAAAGAAATTAAATTACCTGTTATTTTAAAATTAATTACATATTAAAATGCTTTTCTTTATCTTGAATATTCTTGGGTAATACTTTAAAAGGATTTCTTTTTAAAAAAATTCTAATGATTCTTTTTTATAATTTGTCAGATTAGTGTTTGTTTTAACTGGACATTTTCTTGGCTAATTCTTTCTATAAAATTAGCAGTAAAATTTATTTCTAATATCAAAAAAATAATAATTCCAATTTATTGCTAATTCCACAGATAAATCCTTTGGGCTAAAAATTATTATTTGTCAAACAGTTTTCTTCATACTTAAAATGTGAATTCAATTCTTCAGCAGCTTTTTTTAAATCATTGTTTTAAATTAAAGTATGCTTTCTTGATGTCTTATTTTAGATCATATGGCAAAATAGTCAGCAAATTTTAAATGTTTTCACTTATCATCTTTATTAAGTGATTTTTACTCTACACTCTGAAAGAATGTGAAATACCAGCTATGCATAAAAATACATTTTTACAAAAAAAATTTTAAACCTTGCTTAAAACTATCCTGCTCTCTAACACTTCAAAATGAAAAGTACTTTATGTACTGTTCAATTTACAAAAAGAATTCAATAAGCTGACTATTATAATTTTTATTAAAAGTAAAAAATGATGATGTTTTATCTCTGATTAAACAAATTTTATAAATAATCAATTAACTTTTTATATTAAACTATCCTAATTAGCAAAAGTAAAAACATTTTTTAGGAATTAATATTTTCAATGTATAAAATCTACTTATACATTTCAAATAAAAATTATATTTTAAAAATGGGGGAGAGGTTCACATTTCTTTTTAAAAAAATTACTACCTTCTTTTTTTCCTTTTTTCTTTCTGCCTTATAATTAATGCAAAAACCATAAGACAATAATAGAACTAATTTTTTATATTAAATGCTTTTATTGACTGTGTACTAAAAAGCAATAAAATAATTGTTTCTTCAATCACATTTAGAGTTTTTAGATTTAATTTAAAATAAAAGCATGGGAGATCCAGAAATTAACTATCTCATTTTTTGTTATAAAAAAGTAGGGATTGATATAATTAATTTCTGGACTGACCTTCCTCCATGCTTTTATTTTAAGTTAAATCTAAAAACACTAATTGTGGTTGAAGAAACAATTATTTTATTTATTTTTAGTGCACAATCAATAAAAGTATTTAATGTAAAATGATATCTATAATTTTTTAAGTTTTTAGTATTGGCACAATAAATGAAAATGTAAAACTATATTGAACTTTAAACTCATTGGACACTTATAGATGATATGTATATATACATATCATCAGATATTTCTGATATGTTAAAATTGTATACCCTTATGTATATATCATATTTAGTATGTGTACATAATAATACATGTGTATATGTAGTAAATGAACTTAATACCTATAATTTTACTTTAAATCAATATCACAAATAGTATACATAAGTCATTAGATAATTCTGCATTAAGTTAATGTATATATTATATTTAGTATGTGTACATAATTATATATGTCTAATAAATCAGTAACTATGTTTTCTATTTAAAATTGTTTAATAGTTTTTATTAGAAAACCATTGTTTAAAAAATTACTAAAGCAAAAAATCACAATCATTGTTTCAAATAATTATTGTGAGTTTCTAGTTTAGCTTTTTTTCTAAAAACAATTATTTGAAAATAAAAATAACTATCAAACAATTTTAAATAGAAAATATAGTTACTAATTTATTGTACATGTTATGTATAAATACTACATATAATATATACATTAAGAGTTTAATTTAAATGGTTAAAATGTTATTAAATTGAAATAAAAAATATTTATACTACCCTCTCATGACATTATTTAAAACAAGTTAAACTTCTAAAAATAATTTTTAATTTTGATATGTGAAGTTATTGAATATTTTAAATATTTTCCTGACCTCTGTCCATATCCAGAAATCTAGTTGAAATATTGAAAGCTAAGTATTTCAAATGGATTAGGCTGCTATAACTTAGTTATATATCAATTTTTAAGCAACTATATTGAATTTAAATATATTAAACCTTGATTTTAAAATTTTATTATAACTTGAAAATGATCAAAAGTTAACAAACAAACAAACCAATTTTTCAACTTCAATAAAAGCATATAAACTATTGGATATTTAATTATTGCAATAGAGGATTTTTAAAAAAAGTGCTTACACTTCATTTTACAAAAAAGTTAAAAAAATGTTTCTAAAAATTTAAATTTTTAGTTGATCTTTCCACAACATCCTATATATTTTATAAACTTATTCTTTTCTACAAGACAAAATAATTTAAAATTTCTAATATAGAGTATTATATACAATATATTCAATAATACAAAAAGTGTAAAATAACAAAGTATTAATTTATAATAGCTATTATAAATAATTAATAATATTTTAGTTAGGACATATGACATGGTCAATAGCTTGATACAACAAAATTCTTTATTACATACCCACATATATAGATCACATGATGTTTTGATGGTTTTACATGTATAATTCATGGGTTCCCTAAAAAATTGTTTTAACTAAATGTAAGGGCACTAATAAAGTTGAAAAATCAATTGGCTACTTTTACAATTGCTGATTATTTAAATGGATACACACACACATATATATATATATATAGTAAAGGATGAAAAATCCATCCTTTCTTTTTTGTTGTGCCAGTATAGTTTACAAAATATCTTTGATTTAGTTTTTATTTAAGGATTTGAAATTAACTTACGAGAGAGTGCAAGTCTCTCAGCGCTTGTGATTATTAATAGCCAATCAGATCGTAAACACTGGGACAACGATTTAACAAGAAAAGAGTGGTAACCACTCTTAACTTTACTTGTCTGTCTATATATCCAAGCCAGTCCAAAGTACTTATATCTGAAAGTGTGAATATTAAATACCTTCATACACTACTCACTGACTTCAAATTACAAACATACAGCATGAAATCTTTAGATTCACTATGCAGTAGATTATCGATGTTATAAATTGCAGAAATATATGTAAATAATATTTATTTTCAAAGCGCAGATGATTTGAAATTAACTTACGAGAGAGTGCAAGTCTCTCAGCGCTTGTGATTATTAATAGCCAATCAGATCGTAAACACTGGGACAACGATTTAACAAGAAAAGAGTGGTAACCACTCTTAACTTTACTTGTCTGTCTATATATCCAAGCCAGTCCAAAGTACTTATATCTGAAAGTGTGAATATTAAATACCTTCATACACTACTCACTGACTTCAAATTACAAACATACAGCATGAAATCTTTAGATTCACTATGCAGTAGATTATCGATGTTATAAATTGCAGAAATATATGTAAATAATATTTATTTTCAAAGCGCAGATGATTTGAAATTAACTTACGAGAGAGTGCAAGTCTCTCAGCGCTTGTGATTATTAATAGCCAATCAGATCGTAAACACTGGGACAACGATTTAACAAGAAAAGAGTGGTAACCACTCTTAACTTTACTTGTCTGTCTATATATCCAAGCCAGTCCAAAGTACTTATATCTGAAAGTGTGAATATTAAATACCTTCATACACTACTCACTGACTTCAAATTACAAACATACAGCATGAAATCTTTAGATTCACTATGCAGTAGATTATCGATGTTATAAATTGCAGAAATATATGTAAATAATATTTATTTTCAAAGCGCAGATGATTTGAAATTAACTTACGAGAGAGTGCAAGTCTCTCAGTGCTTGTGATTATTAATAGCCAATCAGATCGTAAACACTGGGACAACGATTTAACAAGAAAAGAGTGGTAACCACTCTTAACTTTACTTGTCTGTCTATATATCCAAGCCAGTCCAAAGTACTTATATCTGAAAGTGTGAATATTAAATACCTTCATACACTACTCACTGACTTCAAATTACAAACATACAGCATGAAATCTTTAGATTCACTATGCAGTAGATTATCGATGTGTAAATAGGTTGTTATTGTTATTATTGTTAATTGTTTTTATTGTTATGTAGTTCATGTTTATTTATTTATTGTGATATGTGCTTTGTTTTATGATGATGAGATTTTAATAACCATGGATATATATAAATTCACGAGTATGTATGTATAAAAATAATTATCAACAGTAGCATTTAAATTGCTAATTATAATTAGATTGTACTTTTTTATTTATTTGTTTTGTAGATTATAAAATAAATGTTTCAATGTAATATATATATATATATATATATATTTATTTAATGACATTATTTTTTTTTGTTTTGTTATTTAAAAAATATTTTAAAATCAACAGTGTTAAAGATTTTTAACTTAGCGCATAAGTTATAACAATAGGACGAAGATTATTATGGAAACAAGAGACAGAATCACGATTATTATTATTAATTAATAAAACAAAGGAAGAAAGAAGTCATAGCTTTATTTATCTATTCCACAAATTAGTTTTTGCATATTAATATAATAATTCCTGGACAAAGATAACATCAAAAATGTTTGGCTAAGTACACTTTACTATTCAGGGGTTTTTGAACCCTTTTGCCTATCTTATTTTATTATTAAAGTCAAGTAAAATATGCAGCCTGAAATCAAACCCGTGTTTGCAAACAAACTTCAGAAAAATATCTATCTATATATTTTTTTTTTCAACTTTAAATTTTTATTTTTTAGTGATCGTAAGTAATGGTCAAGTTTAATTATTTCTGTAATTGAATATTGAGAAAATGACCGGAATCAATCGCTCCAACAATGGAAAAATCTATATAATTCATTAATAATATGTATACATATTTTAAAGTTATTCAGATTTACTCTGGGATGAATAAAATAAAAGAAAAATGTCTGAAATAATTAATAGAGTGGGAAATGAAGAGACATTAAAAGAAATTAAATGGTAATTAAAATTTGTCTTATTTTTGTTTTGTTTTATATGTCTATTATTTTTTATAACATTTTAAAATGTATCTTTATAAAAGTGTATACAATTTTGATATTTAAAACTAACCTATAAGTTTCTTTTTGAATGTTAAAACTTATTAATAATAATGAAAGTCAATTATATATATATATATTTATTTATTTTTAAAAAAATTTTATACCTTAAATTGTGCGAATATATTGGTATATACTAAGGTAAAATAACAGTGGTAGTAATATATATATATAGTATTTCATTGGCATTTTACATATATATATATATTAAATAATAAATGTCATTTATCAATTTAGATTGGAAAATAATAAATTACACTTAATTGCATAGGAGTTGTATATAAATATATAAATTTTACAGAATCATATTTACAAATTATATCATTATTTAAAATTATCTTAACTCTTCACTTGTTTTAATTGTATTATTATTAGATGTATTTTAAAAGGATTGGGTCAATTTATAGTGTTATAGTATTAAATATTGTATTTAGCAGTTCTTGTTATATATATATATATATATATATATATACATATATATATATATATGTTTTTTTATACATAAGGGCTGAGATGATATATATATATATATAGTGCTAGGTTTAATAAACCCTAAGTTAATAAAGTTATGGAATAAATGTTGAACTTTTCAGGTTAGGATATAAGCCTTATATTAATAAAAAAGCCCAAGTAGTTGATGTTCCTGATAAAAAACATGATTTAAAATAAAGTAAAGTGAATAAATCCTTATAGTATAGTGGGAAGGAGCTCTTGGTATTGTCTTCTGTATCATTCTGTTTGTTGATCCAACTTTAAAGAAATACATCTATAACCTAATGTAATGTTTTCCATCTTGCTAAGCCTCTATACACAATAAAAATGCATGAGTTGATCAAGTTATACAAAAAGAAGAAAGTTGTACTTCTATTTCTAAAAACATAACTATATTTCTTGATCAACTCAGCCTAAAATTGTTACGATTACAATTATGAGTTGAATCAGCTTTTAATTTATAAATGAGGGTGCCAGAGTCGATTAGACTCACTGATTCTGCACCAAGCATATCGTAACTCATAAATTAAAGAGAAAAAATGTTTTCAAAAGATGGTATTAGATTTTACCATAACTAAAATTATTTTTCAAAATATTATTCCTGGAACTTATTAAATATATTGGCAAAGGTAAATGATATTTTTAAATCTCACTACACTAATATTAATAAATTTAATAATGAATACTAATAATCATTATTAATAATGCACAAATCAAAAGTTGACATTAGAAATAAATATTTTTATTCTAATAAATTAAAATAGAGAAATTACTAATTAAATAAATTGGAGAGAACACATGCTAATCCAGACATGAATCCATTAATAAAAATCCATAACAGTTAAACAAAATAATTAAAGCAACTCAATAATGTTCACTTCTTACAATTCATTTCCAAGATCTTGTATAAAGTTATTTAAAAGAAAGTTCCTTAAGTACAAAAATTTAAAGTCTCTATCAGGATTCTATTATAAGCTTATATTTGTAAAATGGTTTGTCGACAATTTAGTCACAATTGGGAATAATGAGTCATAGCTTACCGGTAAGTTTAGCGACAAGTTAGTAGATTACTGTGCATAGTTTTTTGGGTTAGAATGAGCTTGGCCATTGGTTTTAAGTTGTTCTTAGTGCTGATTCTATAGGCTAGTCACAAAAGCTTCTCTGGTGTCCATCTTCAGTAACGATATCAGCTAAAGTTCCATCCTACTACTGCATGAATAATTAGTTCATCATGGAGTGGTCTTAGATTGTTTAATCCAAGACCAACCAAAAGAAATACAGACAAGCCAAGATGTTGATCAAACTGACCCCCTCCTTTTTATACTAGAGGTCCAGTTTTCAGACTGCTGCACACATTATTATCATGGCATTTTTGGTTCATAATCTTGTACTGTCTTTACTCATTTTTCAATTACAAAGTTCTCTTTTTTTTAGCAAATCTTTCGGCCATCTTTAATTAGCTAAAATATTTTTATTTTAGCTTGTTCTCTCCAATTTTTACTTTTATTTTTAATTACGTAAAAAAATATAAAAGACAATTTTAACTTTCACTGTACGTTTTTAAGAAAATAAATTATACTAATAAAAAAAATTAAGTTTACTCTTTTTTTATTTTTAGCTTTTACCAAATGCCAATATATTTGTACCATATATAAATAAACGGTACACTAAATTATTAATTTAACAAGATATCATCAATTTATTTGTTTATTGATTTAATTTCACAACAGTTTTATACAATTCCTATGAAAAATATAAACTGCAAATTATGTTTATTATTGGTAAAACTTTTATTTGATTTATATTTAAAAAAAAATTGAGCATTTGAAAAACAAAACAGTTTTTATGTTTTACACACACACACACACACACACACACACACACATATATATATATATATATATTTGTGCTATTATAAAAATATAAAATCACAATCTTGGAATAAAGCTTATATCACTTGTTTTATATAAAAGAATGACTTTGAGTTTTTATTTGAAATTTATTAATAGCTGTCTTTTCTCTTTTTAGTACATCAGTTATTAATTGGTTGACAAATTCATCCATTCGACTAAATGATAATCTTATATATTAATGGATTATTTTTATAAGCCATCAGTAATGGAAATATTAAATTACATGTAATCTTACTTGTAAACATATATATTTTAGATTCAATAAAATTCCCTTTGTTCCAATTTATATTTATTAACTAATTAAATTATTAGTCAAGTTAATTCTGAGAATTAACCAGTTAACATGCCTTAATCAATGCTCTGTAGTATTTAGGTTTATTTTGTATAGGTAACCAAAGTAACAATATAAGCAGTGATTAGAGTACATTCACTCATGAGTAATATATTTTCTATAGTGTAGATCATTTATTATCCGTAACTTTATAAATTAGTAATTTGTTCAAATAAAGTTAAACATCATAACCTGATTTATTGTAACTCATATTCAATCACTGGAATTAGTATATATCTTTTATATTCATTTTTGAGGCAATTTCTTTTCTCTTTATATATATATATATATATATATATATATATATATATATATATATATATATATATATATATATATATATATATATATATATGGCATATCATAATAAGTACTATTACCTTTGTCACTACCAATTGGGGCCATTTCAATTGTTAGGATCTTTCTTTATATGTATATTTTACTTACTATTACATTTGGCACTACCAATTGGAGCAATCATATTTTCTATTACACTTTTATTATGTTTAAGGCAAGTGTATCCTTTCATATGTAATAAAGGCATACTACTGTATTATATTAATTTCATCCTTTCATATGTAGTATCATATGTAGTATTACATTTGCCTCCCAATGATTGGGGCTATGTCTTTTCTTCATACATTGAATATACATAGTGTTACAATATATATATATATATATATATGTATATATATATATATATTGTATATATATATATATATATATATATATATTCCACTGAAGAATGAACACCTCTCCAAGTTCAATCCAGTGTCTCAATTCATGGCCTCTTTCTTCAACATTACACAAGAAAGTTTTTTTATTTTATGCATCCTTCTTAAAAAAGATCCATTTCTATGTCATTTACAATCTCTTAGGAATTAATTTAAAATTTTAACTGTCTTTTATCATCTCATTTAATATATTCATCCCAACTCCATTTCAGTTTCTTAATTTTTTCAATGATGCCAGTGATATCTGTTTTTAACTCATCCATGTATTTAGCCTCCAGTTATTTCTTGCTATTCTTAACATATCTATACATCATTGAGTGGCCTGAAGTCTGTATATTGGTCTTTTTTTAAGTGCTCAAATCTTAGATTCATAAGTATAAATATGGGCTTATTTTCTTTTAATATTATTTCTATCAAAAATATTTTATTCAAATTTAATTTTATGATTAATTTAATCCATTATGTTTTCATTTGTCTTAACAATCTGATCATGGTAGTTGTAGTTGTTACCTTTCTCTGATGCATGATTGTTCATTTTATTTTTTTTGAGAAAATCCACTGATCCTTATATTATTATTTTAGCATATTCCATTAATAATAATTTATACCTTTCATCTTGCATTCCATAAAGTTAGCATTTTAAAATCATTTTGATAATTCACATGCTTAATGATATTTCCTCAATTCTTCCTGATTATTTTAACTTTCAAGCATTCAAGCATATTATTTTTCTGGTTATTACTTCTAAATGTAGTTGTATCTTTAGTCAGTAGATCAAACTTCTAATGTTACTAAAAGAAAATTGATAATCATGTTTGTTAAAATGTTTGGTAGTTTTCAGTTACATGTACTGTGGCCACTAGGTGATACTGCAGAATCACCAAAAATGATAAATTTCTATACTAAAATGGCTGAAATCAAGGGGAAATTAAAATCAAAATGCCTAAGGCAAGATATCAAAAGTAAGTAAAAAAAATCAAGTGAAATAATAAGTAAATTTTAAAAAAGTACCCACACACAAATCAGTAAAAATACATAAAATAACCATTAAAATTAAAATGCAGAAGGCAAGACATCAAAAGTAAATAAAAAATCAAGTAAAAACTTTAGCCTAAGACCAATCAAGTGAAAAATTCATAAAATACATTAAAATGCTCTGTAAATTTTAAAAAAATACACACACAAAATCCATAAAAAAAAACATTAAAAATGAATCGCTCAAATCGATAGAAAATTAAAATGCTAGAAACCGGTGAAATCGATGGAAAATTAAAATGCCTGAGGTGAGAAATGGATAATTAAAATGCCTAGGGTAACAAATAGAACACATCTTCAAACCCACCACAATAATTTTAACACCTAAGGCAAACAAATCAAAAAATTAAAAATCAAACAAAGTTTTCTAAAAGAAAAAGAAAACTCTATGAAATTTAAATTACAACAAAAACAGAAAAACTTTAATGGTAAATGTCAAAAAAAATAACAACAGTGATGGGGCTTCATTAAAATGGTAGGAATTATGAAAACAGAATTTCATCAATATTTAGCTTTCCAAAACAGCTGTTTTTATAAACTAAAATGTAAAAAAAAACATTACACGAGAGCTTCTATTTATCAAATTAATTGTTCTCTGATTTGAAATTATGGCATGTCATCAAAAATAAATCAAATACCCCCCCCCCCCTGAATGAAAAATTTCTATTCAAAAATAGCTGAAATGGATAAATTAAAATGAAATACATACCCTCCCCTCTATTTCTACACTCTGCAGACAACCCAAAATAAAACAGATATGGATAAGCTTTCTATTAATTTTAGTATCAAACATAATTGATAAATCATAAATATTAATATTATTTATGCTCAAATATTTTATGTATATAAAACACGAACATACACACACACACACACTGTGTATATTAACAAATGAATGAAGAAAATTCTAAGAGAAAAGCAATCATGTCCAAATCCATTTAGATGTAGAATATTATTGTAAAATTTTTTTCTTACTTGCAGCAAAAATTTTTTTTCAATATCAAGAAAGGTTTTTTTTTTTTAATATTTATGAGATTCTTATTGTTTTCTACCTTATCAATTCATAATTGTATTTTTTTATATTATCATTATCTATTTTTCCTACTATTTTATAGTATTTAAGATATTCAAATTTTCTTAAATGATCATTTTTAAATATCTTCTTTTTCTTGTCTCAGTAGAATATTTATTTATAAATTGTGGCTTTTTTGATACCAGCTATTGGGATAACAATTTTTAATGGAGAATCAGTTGTTTCCTTGTTGATTCCATTCAAATCTAAACCATCATCAAAATCAGTTAATAATTTGAAATAATTTACATGTTCTAATTTAAATTCATTGGAATGTTTCCGAAACTTAAGAATATGAATTGTTTACTGTTTACTAAGAATGTGAATTGTTAAACGTGACATCCTTCCACTTTTCAATTACAATTATTTTTAAAAAAAACTTATGATTATTTATTATTACCTTTATTAAAACTAATGTCATTTAATGTTGAGAGACTGTTAAAGTAAGATTGATTTTTCATCCTCTAAATATATTAATGGTGATTTTTTTTTTACATAAATTAAAACAATAAACAAAATTCACCTTATAATTTAAAAACTAAGTCAAAACTAAGCTTATATAACACAGAGCCTAAAGATAAAATGATCATATATCTTTTCATGGTTTTTGACATTACATAACTCAGTATCAGATAATTACTTCCATTTTTCAATAGTTTGTATCTCTATATCGATTTACACTGACAAGTATTTTACATCTTATTAATTAATAATTTTTCTTATGTTAAATTAATTACAGAGTTTAAAGACTGCATTTTTGTTATTTGTCTACATATGCATTTTCATTTAGCATATTTCTCAAAGAAAATATTCATAATAGACATTTTTTCTGAAATTCCTATGACTGAGTCTTTCTCAATTCTGAATTTTTCAATTGTAATATTAAAATATTCATGATAATTTTGAAATGCTTCTTGATGCGATCAAGTGTATTTTGAATATCTATATAAAAAGTCTCTACTTCACATTAACCTGAATTGTTTGCATTGGATATCTTCCATTAAATTGAATGTTCTTATTCCTGATATAAAATGCCTGGAATGTTGTTTTCTCATTTATCATCTGTAATAAATCCCATTCTGTTGTTTTAAAGAACATCAATTTTTCAAATGAATCATCTCATTAATTTTTTCTTCAAGTTTTATAAAATCTAACAATATCCCATTTAATATTAGTCTATTATTCTTCCACTTCATTCAATCTTATTTTATTTAAAAATAATCCATAACAGTAGGAGGATAAATAAAAAGCTATTGTCAAATGATAACCTATGGTCTATAATCAAAGATTTTTACCACATTCTTCCTTGTTTTCTCAACATCTTTCTTAATACCTGACTTTCCAGCCTCCTGTAAATAAGAACCATCATTTAATTATGATAATTATATATATATATATAAAGTAGAATGAATATATATATATATATATATATATATATATATATATATTCATTCTACTTTCAAACAAAATCCACTATTGTTTCAGTTAAAAACTATCAACCAACTCTTCATCTCAAGATAAAATCCAAAAATTCATCATGCTAGCTGAGGCATATAGACATATTTGATTTATCAATATTTATATACCTACAAATCAATTCAAAAACTTTAGATATAGAACTTTCTGTTAAGCTGGTAAATAAAATGATAAAATAATGGTAATGGTCATGTGAACTTAGTTAGCCCACTGATATTGAATTATTATCTAATACAAGAATTGGTAATCATGAATAGATATCTTGTTTAGGCAAAGAGGAGAAATACTGAAAATGCTTAAATATATTCACATCTAAAACAATATCACTTTACACATGTTATAAAACACATTCTAAATGTAAAGTAGTAATATTCTTTCAGTACTTACAGGCACAGAATGTTGAGCAGGTCACAGACTGATTAATTCCAAAGTTAAAATGATAGTTGTATTTAAATTAGACCTTATTTCATTGATGATGTATAAAAATTGAGGTTCAATTTTAAATAAATACAATTCTTACTCATGACAAGTTTTATCAGTGACAAGAAGAAATTACTTACCAGGTTTAGCAATTTCAAAGTGGTAAGGGTTTGAACAGTTGTATCATTATTGTTTTACAATTTATATAAGCACAGATAGATACAAATTTATTGACTAATATTTAATAGTTCAACCAGATTGATATGAGCCATCTTCCTGAAAAAAATCCCAAAGACTAATTAGAAACTGAAAAGTTTTAAATGATCAAGATTCAAAAGTGAAGTCATGGACAGTATAATGTGATGTAAGACACTTTAATAAGTTAATAATTTTATTAGTCATTCATTAGACTAGAGATTACCAACTTAATGAATAATATTTCTGGGGTCTAATTTTTCACTATACCATTTTCATACAAGATAGAGGCTGGTTTCTATCCTCTTTTAACACCTTGTGGATGGGTGTAATCATAAACATATGACCAAAGATGTAAAAAGATTATATGATCCTCAAGTTGCATTATAGTGATGAAGTGAAAAATTATACTGCAATGAATGACTAATAGAAGCTATTAATATACTTCCATTAAGTGGTTTGTATGAAAGTTATGAGAACAATAAGTTTGATATGTATCAATTAAACTGTACTAATCGGCTATCTATAAATACAGAACGTAAAGATATGTGTAATAGATTATCTGGACATGGAGTCCCTGGTTGAGTATGAGATTTCTTCTTGGAGATCATACATCTTTTTCATATGTTTTTGATTATATGTATATGATTATTTCTCTCCAAAAGGTTAAAAGTGGATAAAATCAATACTTACCTTGAATGAGAGTGGTGTAATGAAAAATTACACTACAGACATATTAACCATCATAAGTTATCTGTATAAATAATTTTAGCTTAAATGCATAGAAACAGCTAACACTTTTAAACAATACTAATATCAATAACAATCAACAAACCTCAGTCTGTTGTCAAGGCAACCTTTTTTAAACAGTAAAGGTAAAAATCCATTTTTATATATGGACTAATATGCTTATATAGATATTAAAGTTTGCAATTTGACTAAAAGGAATGAAATTATTAATTCAAAGAAGTTTTAAAAAAACCTCATTAAACAGGTAAATATAATCTATTCTGAAAGCAGACTAATAAATAGTCAATTATAACTTTCAAACTGGCCTCAACAACTACGTATTACTTAGATAATAAAGCTAATAACACCCACAGGTTGGAAAGGTAAATAATGTAAATACATGAAAGCAATCAACATTTAAACAATATCAATAACAATCAACAATCTTATTCTGTTTTCAAGGCAATCACCACAATCAACAATCTCAATTGATTGTCAAAGTCAAAGCAACCTCTTTTAAACAATACATTTTAATTTTATGCTATTGCATAGAGTGATTAATTAATAATTAATTTCATTTTTGTACTTTTATTTCATTGTTTTTTAAAAACTGAATAAGATAAATAGCAGACAAAAGAAGGGAAACTAAAAGAAGTTATTTAAAAAAAAGCATCAAAAAAACTTGATCAAATAATCTATTCATAACTAGTTAAATAAATAAAGGAAAGAAGTACATACAATTAAAATATTTCATGTAATCTATTTTTTTATATTAAAAAATATAAATAAGTTGTGATATGTTGGACCAGGGGTTCCCAACCTTTTTGCACTTAAGAGCACATTCTATAATAACGGATAGGTGGCAGGCACCATTTATTTTTTCATTGTAAATTTATAGTTGGATATTGTTAATAATATGCATAATGTACAAAAAGATATTTAAAAATTAAATTTGTTTGTATCAGATAAATAATTTTTTATCGTGTTCGGATAGCGGCGGGCACACATAAAATGGTCTGCGGGCGCCATGGTGCCCGCGGGCATAGGGTTGGGGACCCCTGTAGTTGGACTATTTCCATCATTTATGAGTGAATAGTTTTAGTATATATGCATTTTCCTTGCTGGATATATACTAGGATCATAAACTATCAGATAAATAGAATAATAAACCAGGTTCTCTGTATATGGTCATAATTGTAATTTATATGTCATTTTATAGTCAGGCAAAATTTATTTCTAATATATTTTTATTGTAGCTACTATTACTACTATCATTACTATTATTATTTATCTTTTTACCTTTTCTTTCTCTTGGAATTGGAATGATCATACTCATTGCTTCTGCCGATAATGATTTTCACGATAATTAACGCTTACAGGGTTTATAAAATTTTTAATTTTGAACTCAGTATAGGTCGTAAATCAATTCAAATCAAATAATTTTATTTAACTGTTTGTTTTTGTTTTTCAGTTTAATTTTAGAACATTTTTATCATTTTTTTTCTTTCTCTTGCCTTTTTATAGTATAATTTTAATTACGTTTTATCTTCAAAAAAATGACTAAATTCCTCTTCTTTTTCTGAATTTTTTTTAATAAATATCTTTTATATATATATTATTGCCGAATAAAATTTTTGAACTTTAAATAATATTCTATTCTATTGTAATTTCTTTATTTAAATGTACCGAGTTGTTATTTTTTTTTCCATTGAAAGCTTTTAAAATTTATCATTAAAACTACATTTAAAATCTTCAAGATAATTAATGTTTTGAAAGTATAAATTAGGATGAAAGGAAATCCCACAAGTTTAAACTAATGTTAAACAGTAATGTCTATGGGGTCGTTTTAGAAAACTAATTAGGTATTTTTTAAAGCTTTTAATTAACTCAGTTATTTTCTAATTTTTTTTTTCTTAAAAATATTTTCGTATTTTTTTTTTTGGAAAATATTTTATTTATTCCCTAAAAATTAGATAATTATTTATTATTCGCACTTGTATAAAAGAACATGTTTTATATCTTGGTTGTTTTTGACTATATGCATATGTGTTATTAATGTTCACCATTTAAAACCCATGGAGCAGAAACATGGACAATTAAAAAAAAATTGTAATAATAAAATGAGATGGGTATAGATTGGCTAATATAATCATAAACCGAAGAATATCTAAAACTATATGCAAGTAAAAAATCTTTACTGAAGAGTTCTCAATCTGCTATAATATATTATGACCATATGCAGTATCTATAATTGTTTTAGTCTTACAAATGTATACATTTTTTTTTATTCAACTGTACAAAATTTAATTATGTAATATTTCTGAAAACAAAAGTTACAATATGGTATCATAAAAAAAGTTCATTGTACACAATGCTGTGTAACAGTTTTCTTCATTATTATGTTTTTTCGATGTTGTGATATTTTTCGCTTCAGTTTTTTTTTTTTTTTAATTGAATTAATATCTCGGGAAATCCTGTGGAAACTGCTCTTGTGAGAAAAACCATGGCTATAAAGTAGCTATTTCAGTCCATGTAATAATTATTGTTTTATTAATTAAATTAACTTTTTGAAGTGTTGCTTTGTATAAAAATGTTAAAACAAGTACTGATTTTAAAATGGCATCTGCTGTAATTGAATAATTAGATATAATAAACACCACCACACTTCCCCATTCTTTTCAAATTCATATAAATAAAGATATAATAAAAGACAAATGACCTCCAAGATGCATTTCGTACTTAACCAGCACTCATCAGTTGGCCCAAGTCCCTATCTCTCATATATATATTTATTATGTACAAAGTATTTATCTAGAGTAAATTGTTACATTTTCATTTACCATTGTCAAACTCCTTCCACTGACAACTTTAACGCCATCCATTTCAGATAAATACACTAATGATTATTACTAATCATTTTCGAAACTAGAGATTATCTCTAGCACAGATATAAACTTTAAACCTCAGTTAAAGATTAATATATCTGATTTTTTTAAATTTACACACACGGAGTTATTTACCTTTCTCTGTCCCGTATGTAATATCTTTATAGATATAATAAATACCTGCACACTTTCCCATTCTTTTCAAATTCATATAAATAAAGAAACAATAAAAGACAAATGACCCCCAAGATGCATTTCGTGCTGAACCAGCACTCATCAGTTGGCCCAAGTCCCTATCTCTCACATATATCTTTATTATGTGCAAAGTATTTATCTAGAGTAAATTGTTACGTTTTAGCTCCTATATTCCTTTATTTTTAAATGTAAGCTTGCATGAAAAAATTATTTAATATTTATGCGAGGAAAAAATGTTTCAGAAAATAAGAAATGTTAGCGTCGTAACAATTCGTGTTTTTCTTTTTATGTATCAATTAAATAAAGTTTCGAATTAATGCACAATAAAAATGTTTTTTCTGCTTTTATCATCTATATCTTACAAATTAGAAAGTGGTAACACTCCTGGAAAATCATCAAATCTAAACATCTTTTTTTTCAGAACATATACCTAAAATTATTAAAGAAATCCATGTAAAACAAATTATAGATTTTTCAGCTATAACAACTATCACACATCACCATTTCTTACGCTTACATAAGCTGTTTACACAGAAGCTAAACTCTCCATACAGTAGCGTCACTAGTGCAAACCTTTTTGCATCCAATGATTACTCTGGCCTGCACTGGTGGCGCTACTGTATGGAAAGTTTAGCCTCTGTGTAATATAACAACTACTTGTCTATTAATTGAATATATTTGATTTTGTATTTTTACTTTTCTCTTTTTTGATACTTTTTTTTTTTTTTACATACTATGGGATTAAAAGTAAAAATAAGTGCCATAAGTATAAGACATATCCATCATAAGACATAAAGGCTACATCAGGTAGACATCTATATGCTTATCTGAAAATTCAGATTAATCTACAACTTTTGCTGTCTGTAATTTATAGACTACTGTTGGATGTTAGCTTGGTTGACAGGGAAACAGCTGGGAATTTAAAGAAAAGAATGTTACAAATCTGATTGTGGATCAGATTGCCTTTCAATGATGACCTTTTGTTTAGCATGGGTACATTATTTTCCACTGAAAGAAAATTGCATAAACTGGAAAAATAACTAACATTGTCAAATTTTGCAAAATCAGAAATAAAAGTAAAAACAATTGATTTGGAAAGTGTATATGCATTTCACAACAAAGATACAAGGAATGAGATTCATTACAGATAAAAAATTTTAAATAGTGCAGATACTGATGACATATCAGACAGGGTAATAATATATTTTATTAAGAAACTCTTTGGTATCACAAAACCTGACTTTGAGCAGACTATCCAATAATATAATTTATCATTATTTTACAAATATTTTCTGTATCAAAGCTCATGAGTTAATGATTTAGATCTATGTAGAAATATTATAATAAATTCTGTCCAGATAAGTAGAGGTCAACTAATGCTTAAAATATAAATATATATTTGCAACTAATATTTTAATATAGTCTAGTATATCTTTAAAAAATAAGTAATGGCATAATATAAAATGTTTAATTAATTTAAATATATATTAATAGTGAAATAAAAAAGTACTTACTCCTATAACTTTTATCGTTTTTTTCTCTTTTTAAAGTAACTTCTCTTTGGCCTTCTTTAAAAAATCTAAAACCTAAAAAAAGTTATATATATATAATCTTAAACACAAAGTCTCACCAACATTTATATATATACATCACATATATAAACAACAACTAACATTCAAAAATACACTAAACAGAATATGTACTACATTATGACAAACTTTATTTCAAGACAAATAAGGAAAGAAGGAGGTCAACCAATACACAATATAGAGTACCATTGGAATGCGGTTTGTTGATACTAATAAATAGTTTGGAAAATGTCTCTGTGATCAATAAATAACAAAATAACTGACCATTATCATAAATAAGTTGATGGTTTTCCATATAACTTAAATCATGATATATATATATATATGTGTGTGTGTGCGCGCGCGCGCGTGTATGCGTGTGCATGCATGTGTTTTAATATAATATCCATAATAAAATAATTATGGCAATAAAATTGTAGTAAATATAATAAAGTATCATGGTGACAATATATTTGATAACCAACTATAGTAAACCATGGGATTACTAGCAGTTATTTTCTTAACATTCTTCAAATGAAAATCATTTAAATTTAAATTTAGCAAAAGTAAATATCAATATACTTTATCCAAAGATTCATGAATTTTAATGTCTGCACATTGACTATTAATTAAAGATAGTCTATTTTTATTATCAAAATTACCCCCATGTAATTTTTCTTTTATAGTGGTTTCTCTCTTCATAAAGAATCTTGGTAATTTTCAGATAGAAACTGAAAGTAATGTCACATGTTTTTTCATAATCAAAAAAAAAAAAAAAAAACATATGTTATTATTAAATCCTTACTACTCTTACTTCCACTAAATTTAAATGGTTTGCAGTTGAAGAATATTAAGAAATTAACTGATTTTGCAGTTTATTATGGTTATTTATAAAATATTATATATAACATCACTTAATGTTAAAAACGCCACTTATATATTATAAAGTTGTATACAAAGCAGACAAAAATGAAAAATAATTCCATACTAGCACTATAACTTTAAATAGACAAAAATTTAAAATTATAAAAGTTACATTTTGACTAATAAAAAATATGTATTTAAAGATTGTAATTCTTTTAAAGCAATCATCCATTAGTGAGATATACATCCAGTGACACAGACCATGTATTAGACCTGCTGCGACTTTTCACTTTCAAATCAATCCACTGATAACTTTGTAATCTTGTGATCTGATCAAAATAATATGTATGCAGTCTATATAAATGATATTTTCTGCAGAAATTTATGAAAATAATGTGTATAGAAATCTTTTGTATATGATATCTTCCCAAGATTTACAAAGTTATTGGCAGGTTGATACGAATGTGAAAAGTCACAGCAGATCTAATATGTGCTCAATGTAACAGGACTAATACAAACTGAAAATCATTTTGCCATAAATATATTACAAATTAAAAACCCATTTTTACACAATTACTATGAGATACCAAGAAGCAAAAAGCTGTAAATTTCAACAATTTTTGAATGCCATCATCATCATTATCATCAACCATTATCAATACACTGCAGGATGAAGGTCTCTCTAAGTTCAATCTATCTTGTCTGAACTTTAACTTCTCTTCTCCACTTCATCCCTGCATATATTCTTAATTCATCCATCTCAATGTGATCTCTTTCTGGATCTTTTACAATCTCTTGAAATCCAGTTTAAGATTTCAACTGTCCATCTATTATCATTTCTTCTAGCAATATGTCCAGCCCAACTCTGCTTCAGTCTCTTAATTTTTTCAATGAGGTCAGTTACACCTATTTGTTCTCTTATCCATATATTGCATTTTGATCTCTTCTTGTTACTCCCAACATGCACCACTCCATACTTCTTTGAGTGGTCTGAAGTCTTTATATTGCTCTTCTATTAAGTGTCCAAGTCTCAGATCCATAAGTAAGAACTGGTAAAACACATTTATTAAAAACCTTCCTTTTCAAACACATAGGCATATTTCCTTTTAATATCAAGTTATTTTTACTAAAAGCACTCCAGCCAAGTTTAATTCTATGATTAATTTAATCCATTATGTTTTCGTCTATATTAATAATCTGACCAAGGTATTTGTAACTGTTAACTTCTTCTAACTCATCATAATCAATATTTACTTTCATATTTTGAGAAAATCGATTAAACATTACTTTAGTTTTTTAAACATTTATCTTTAGTCCTTCTTTCCTACTTTCATCTGATAACTCCTGCAACATTTTCTGCAGCTCTAAAGCATTATTTGCAAAAACAACTACAGCATCTGCAAAATCTAAATGACATAAATAATCACCATTTATTTTTACTCCTTTAGCTTCCCATTTTAATCCACAAAATACTTCTTGTAGCACTGCTGTAAAATTTTTGGAGATATAGAGTCACACTGTCTTACACCCTTCTCATTGTTGACTTTACCAGTATCCTTATGTGCTGTTGCATTTTTATAAATATTCTTTAAAATATGACCATATCCTGGATCTGTACCTTGATGATCCAATACTTTAATCACTGAAATGTTTATAGAATCAAATGCCTCTTCATAATCTACAAATCCAAAGCATAATGGCAACTCATATTGGTTTGTCTTTTCTATAACTTCTTTCAATACCTGGATATGATATACTGTACTAAAACCACTTTTAATTCCAGCTTTTTCTCTTGGTTAGCAGAAATCCAATATTCTCTGTAGACGAGTTGTAATCATCTTGGTAAATTTTTTTATATAAAACTGACAAAAGACTGATAGGCCTGTAATTTCTAATATCTTCTTTATCAACTTTTTTAAATATTAATATACTGCATTCTTCCAATTATCTGAAACATCTTTATAATTTAGACCAGTATTCTTCAACCCTTGGTTCGCGGCCCGGTGCCAGGCTGCGGAACTTTTCTGCAAGTCCGCGTGCTAGACTGGCAGTAAAAAGTTTGTAATAATAATTAATAAGAGTTTAAACTTTTAATTAATATAGCCAATTTTTATTTATTTTTTCATCTCATTTTTACCCAATTAAAAAAAACAAAAAAACAGAACGAAAACAAAATCTAATCAATAATTCATAAATTAATTTGTTTTTCTAGTTATCACAGATGTTTATGGGGGGGGGGGTAGAAATAAATTTTTTATTACTTTTCTAAAAAAAATTTAAAAAAAAGTTTTTTATTATATAAACTCCATATATATATATATATAAAACTTTATCTTATATATTTAACATTGTTGTTTTGATCAGTTATAACAATTATGCTTATCTTTAAGAAAATTTATCTATAGACTTCTGCCGGTCTGCAAAATTCCTTATTTTTGCTGGTCCACAGAACTTTATCCTTAATTTTACCAGTCCACAGGTGTGAAAAGGTTGACTTTGCTAAAAAAAATTCTAATTCTTCACCTGCTTTTTTTAATATATCAATTATAATTCCATCATTATCTGGAGCCTTTCCTTTCTTCATACATTTAATTGCAAGTCTCACTTCTTCAATTAAAATTCTGGGCAATTCAAAATATGGGTACTCATCTTATAGCTAAAGACGCCACTCTTTGGCATGGTTTTTGCACTAAAACACATAAAAATGCTGTTTCCACAGCCGGCATGTTCGAACCCGCATTTTCTATAATACAACTTTTTGTTGTGCTACATAATGCAGGTCGCTATGTCGCATCGCAGTACAACATGTATGTCACATTGCAGCAAATACATTTTCCGAATTTGCACAGTTTATAAAATATTTACAGCTTGATGAGAGAGTTTGTATTTGAATTTGATGGAAATGTTGTTTTCATTGGATTTTTTTTTATTATAAAGTATTGAAATGTTCTGATTTTTTAAAGTAATAATTCTAAGACTTTTTACAATGTACTGTATTGAAGTTTTAATTGGGAAAATGTTAAATATCTATGTTTTTAGTGAGTTGCAATTAGGTAACGCGTCAAGTAATGTACTGTTTGTAACATTCCATGAGACAAAGAAGTAAAAAAGAGCGGTACCAAAAAATATCCAGTAAGAAAAGTACAAATATACATGATTTTTTGTAAATTTCATAAAAAGCAAATATTATAAACATGTTTAATAAATAAAGAAGACATTTATATGTGTTTGTTGTTGTTTAAAAAAGTTTGAGTTTCTTTATTTTGTCCGAGTACTGTTACGATTTTGAATTTTTTTATTTTAGCATTACAAACAACAGAACACTAACCCTAAAACTAACCCTAACCCTAAAACTAACCCTAAACCTAAAACTAACCCTAAACTTAACTGTAACAACTTTTACTTTTTATTGT
This sequence comes from Epiperipatus broadwayi, assembly GCA_028023455.1. Lineage (NCBI taxonomy): Eukaryota > Metazoa > Onychophora > Udeonychophora > Euonychophora > Peripatidae > Epiperipatus > Epiperipatus broadwayi. The sequence continues at coordinate 329,912 of JAQFVV010012780.1, forward strand.
CATTCAGTTTGAAGTAAAAAATAGCCGTAATATCTCTTTGTCTGTAAAAAAAAAAAAAAAGTAAAATGAAGACTAAAAAAATAAAAAATAGACTAAGAAATTTTACTTTTTATTACGATTATTATTTTTCAGTTAAACAACAACAACAAAAAAAGTCGTAACACAAGTAAAAAAATATCCGATAGAAAATTGATAAAAAAAAAAGCCGTAACACAATTAAAAAAATATACGATAGAAAAAACATGAATCAAATTGTAATTTGTTGATTTTATTTTACATTTATTATTATCATTTAAATTGTATACGTTAATAAAAAATAATATTTATAAAAGACGATTTTGTTTTGTTTTTATTTTCGCATTACAAAAAAGCACAGCAAAATTATTATAATCAACGGCGCGGGAATGGTCATATTTTATAGTTTTAGCATGAAAATGATGCCATCCAATGGCATCTTTATCTATAAGACAAGCACCAAAATATGCAATAGATATAGAAGGTACTTGTTCTTTATTATGATATAATTCTTGATAAAAGTCTTCTATCCATTTCATGATGTCATCTCTCTTTTTAGTAATAATTCTATCTTTTTTCCTTATTGCAAATATAAATTTCCTACCAATACCAAAATGTTATTTTACACTCTTGAGACTTTTATTCTCTTCTACAGCTTTCCTTGCTAGTTGACAGTTATACTTTCTTATATTATTTTCAACTCTTTTCCACACCATTTTACAAAATTTGAGATATTCAATCCTTTTTAGTGCATCATTTTTATATATCTTCATATTCATTCTTTTCCTCATAAATTCTCTAGTCTCAGTAGAAATTTTATTGGTCAATTGCTGCTTTTTTCTACCAGCTATCTTTGTTGCAGTTTTTTGAAGTGTATCAGTTATTTTCATATTAATTTCACTCAAATCTGAATCATGTTCAAAATTTATTAGTACTTGAAACTGATTTGTAAGTTCTAATTTAAATTCATTAGAATGTTGCTGAAGATTAGGAATATCAACTGTAAATATTGTTCTTACTAATCGATGATCACTTCATGTGTTAAATTTATTAAGAACATTACAATATTGAAATGTGTATTTTCTGTTAGTTAAAATATAATCCAATTCTGCTGTACCTTCATTTGGATGCTTCCATGTCCATTTCCTTTTAACATTTTTCTCAAAAAAAGATTTCATAATATAAAGTTTTTCTTTTTCTGCAAACTCCACAAATCTATGTCCTCTCTCATTTCTATTACTATAATGATCAAAAGCCTTTTGCACATCCATATAAAAATCTTTTACTACTTCATCAGTATGAAAACTTGTTGTGGCATGAACCTGAATTATCTGCATTTGGTATCTGCTATTAAGTTGTATAACTAATCTTGCCACTCTGTCCAATACACCATCAATCTCCACAATGTTGTTTTTCCATTTTTTATTTATTATGAATCCTACTCCACCTGTATTTCCAATATTTTTGCCTTTATAATAGAGTGCATGTCCACTTTTTAAATCAATTGTCTCTTCACCTTTTTTTCTAACCTCACAAAGTCCAATAATGTCCCATTTAATATAAGACAATTCTTCTTCTAATTCTTGCAATCTTCCTTCACTTGAAAGTGATTTACAGTTGTAAATACATAAATAAAAAGTCATCATCAAATGGCAGCCTGGGTCCACAATCAGGGGATTCTTAGCACTTTCCCCCTTCAGACTCCTGAGAATAAGGGCCATGCTTTATTTTTGTAATACATAATTGTATATAACTATTGAAAAATATTTACCATTTACACAAACATTCATTCTGCCTTATCAGGCAGCTGAGAAGAAATACCATAGTGTTTCTTGATCTTAAACTCATACGTAAAAAACCAATAAACTCACCATGCTGGCTAATGTGGTTTGGAGAGCAGCCCATGCATGTTCATATACTATATGAATAATCACATAGTAATAACAGCTGCAATAACAAAAATGTATGGAGTGGACATTAGGAATTTGCCCTGCTTGGTTCCTTTAAGGCATCCAAGATGAATCAAAGGGTCTCCTTTCAGTTAATTTGTACTAAATTTATGGTAAAATACATTCAAAAATTGTTGAAAATTATTGATTTTATGATTAATTTTTGCTTAATGGCATCTTGGAGTAATTATATTTTGAATGTATTTTACCATAAATTTATTATAAACAAAAAACCACTTTCATGTAATTACTCCAAGATGCCATTAAGCAAGAAATCATAAAATCATTAAATTTCAACAATTTTTGAACGTATTTTACCATAAATTTATTACAAAGTAAAAACCATTTTTAAGTAGTTAATACCAGATGCTATTAAGCAAAAGCCCAATAAAATCGCTAAATTTCAACGATTTTTTACCATACAATTAATACGAGCTATTACAAACTATAAAATCCATAAATTTCAACAGTTTTTTAATGTATTTTACCATAAATATATTACAAATTAAAAAATCGGTAAATTTCAACAATTTTTGAACATGCAAATATACATTTAATAGATAATAATGGGCTAATTTTTAAGCAATTCTGTGATATATAATTTTAAAAAAAAAGAATGAAATACATGCCGCACTTTCAATAAAAATATATGAAATTTCTTTACATGGAAAATTTATAATTAAATTCTCAAAATTTCTAAAATATTATTCATGAAAACATTAAATATGCATATATGTTACTTATTGTGCAATATATATCAGGAATTGTTGCAATAAGTAATATGATAATTAAATTTTCCGGACAAGATGAAGATTTGATGTTTAAATTCTACACAGTTTCTCTTTAAAATGACTGCCTGATAGCGGAAAGTATCGCATGATCAGGATTTGATTGGTAATAGATATACGTATTTTTTAAAAAAAAGTTTAAAAAAAAAAGATAAACAATTTTCCCACACAAAAAATAACTTAATCCTAAAATTCTGTGATATATAATTAAAAAAAATAGTGAAATACATGCAGTATTTTCAATAAATATATACGAAACTTATATGGAAAAGTATAATTAAATTATCAAAATTTCTAAAATATTATTCACAAAAACGTAAAATATACACATATGTTACTTACTGTCCAATATATATATCAGGAGTTGTCACAATAAGTAATATGTTAATTACATTTTCCGGACAAGATGGAGATTTGATGTTAAAATTTTACATTGTTTCCCTACAAAATGACTACGTGATTGCGGAATGCTATTGTCTGAATGAAATTTTGACAATAACTGGCAAAATACAAAAAAATCAGATCGGATATAAGATAAGGAAGATCAGAGATACAACAAAAAATACTGAGAAATACTCAGGAAACGACATTCTGCTGCGACATCAGATAACAAATCATCATCATCATCAACCATTATCAATCCACTGCAGGATGAAGGTCTCTCCAAGTTTAATCCATCTTCTCCGATCTTTAGCTTCTCTTCTCACAACACCCCTGCACATTTTCTTATTTCATCCATCCATCTCACATGTGGTCTCTTTCTGGGTCTTTTACAATCTCTTGGAATCCAGTTTAAAATTTCAATTGTCCATCTATTATCATCTCTTCTAGCAATATGTCCAGCCCAACTCCATTTCAATCTTTTAATTTTTTCAATAAGGTCAGTAACACCTGTTTGTTGTCTTACCCATGCATTGCGTTTTCGATCTTTTCTTGTTACTCCCAACATATATCTCTCCATACTCCTTTGAGTGGTCTGGAGTCTCTGTATTGCTCTTCTATTAAGTGTCCAAGTCTCAGATCCATAAGTAAGAACTGGTAAAACACATTTGTTAAAAACCATCCTTTTCAAACACATAGGTATATTTCCTTTTAGTATCAAGTTATTTCTACCAAAAGCACTCCAACCAAGTTTAATTCTATGATTAATTTCCTCCATTATGTTTCCATCTGTATTAATAATCTGACCAAGGTATTTATAACTGTTAACTTCTTCTAATTCTTCATAATCAATCTTTATTTTCATATTTTGAGCAAATCATTAAACATTACTTTAGTCTTTTTAATATTTATCTTTAGTCCTACTTTTCTACTTCCATCTGCTAACTCCTGCAACATTTCCTGCAGCTCTGAAGCATTATTTGCAAAAACAACTACATCATCTGTGAAATCTAAATGATTTAAATACTCTCCATTTACTTTCACTCCTTTAGTTTCCCATTTTAATCCACAAAATACTTCTTGGAGCACTGCTGTAAAGAGTTTTGGAGATATGGAGTCACCTTGTCTTACACCTTTCTCAATGTTGATTTTTCCAGTATCATTATGTAATATAATTGTTGCTGTTGCATTTTTATAAATATTCTTTAAAATATGACAATATCCTGGATCTATACCTTGATGATCCAATGCGAATGCCTTTTCATAATCTACAAATCCAAAACATAATGACAACTCTATTCATTTGTCCTTTCTATGACTTCTCTCAATACCTGGATATGATCTATTGTACTAAAACCACTTTTAAATCCAGCTTGTTCTCTTGGTTGGTGGAAATCCAAAGTTCTCTGTAGACGAGTTGTAATTATCTTGGTAAAATTTTATATAAAACTGATAAAAGGCTGATAGGTCTGTAATTTCTAATATCTTCTTTATCACCTTTTTTAAATATTAATATTATTACTGCATTCTTCCAATCTTCTGGTACATCTTTATCATTTAGACATTTGGTATATAACTTTGCTAAAATTGTTTCTATTTCTTCACCTGCTTCTTTTAATATATCGATTATAATTCCATCATTTCCTGGAGCCTTTCCTTTCTTCATACACTTAATTGCATGTCTCACTTCTTCATTTAAAATTCTGGGCAATTTGGAAGATGTAATAGACATAGGAGGTACTTGTTCTTTATTACTATATAATTCTTGATAAAAATCTTCTACCAATTTCATGATGTCATCTCTCTTTTTAGTAATAATTCCATCTTTTTTTCTTATTACAGATATAAATTTTCTACCAATACCAAAATGTTGTTTAACATTTTTGAGACTTTTATTTTCTTCTACAGCTTTCCTTGCTATTTCACAGTTATACTTTCTTATATCATTTTCAACTCTTTTCCGTACCATTTTACAAAATTCGAGATATTCAATTCTTTTTAATACATCATTTTTGTATATCTTCATATTCCTTCTTTTCTTCATAAATTCTCTAGTCTCAGTAGAAATTTTATTAGTCAATTGCTGCTTTTTTCTACCAGCTATGTTTGTTGCAGTTTTTAAAAGTGTATCAGTTATTTTCACATTAATTTCATTCAAATCTGTATCATGTTCAAAATCTCCTAACACTTGAAACCTATTTGTAAGTTATAATTTAAATTCATTAGAATGTTTCTGAAGATTAGGAATATCAATTGTAAATATTGTTTTTCTTAATAATTTTTGTCTTTCTAGTTTTACATTAACATGTAACTTACACCTTACTAATCGATGATCACTTTCTGTGTTAAATTTATTAAGAACATTACAATCTTGAAATATGTATTTTCTGTTAGTCAAAATATAATCCAATAACAAAATACCAGGATTTAATTGTAATTATTTGATCTAATCACAATGATACATTCATTGTGGTTGTGAAAAGATGCCATAGGTCTAATATGTGCTGTGTCACAGGACTAAATACTTAAGTACCCAACTAACATTCAAAAATACACTAATCAGAATATACTACATTTACTACAAACTTGATTTTAAGACAAATAAGGAAAGATGTTTGAAATTATATCAAGACAAAACAAAATATTAAAATCTACGGTTAACCAATGCACAGTATAGAGTATCATCTGAAATGCAGTTTATTGATTCTAATAAATAGTTTGGGAAATATCTCTGTGATCAATAAATAACAAAATAACTGATCATCATCACAAATAAGTTGATGGTTTTTCATATAACTTGAATCATGATATATATATAAGCAAGATGATACAAGCAAACGTCCTCCTATTTGGAAAGGTTTTTAAAAAAAAAACATTCTTAATTTAACATTTTTGCTATTGGTGGAACTTTAACGTTTTTTTCAAATCAGTAATTGTAGCGCCTCTACAATGGTCTTTCTACCTTTTATCACTCTGTGGATGACTTGTGTTACCAAGTCGAAACGTCAGTATATCAATATTTAAAATATTTTAACACGGATGAACCCGCAAAATATGTCTTATATATATATGCATGTGTTTTAATATCCATAATAAAATAATTATGGCAATAAAATTTGTAATAAATATAATAAAGTATAATGGTGACAATATATTTGATAACCAACTATAGTAAACCACAGGATTATTTTCAGTTATTTTCTTAACCTTCATCAAATAAAAATCATTTAAATTTAAATTTAGCAAAAGTAAATATCAATATACTTTATCCAAAGATTCATACATTTTAATGTTTGCACATTGACTATTAATTAAAAATAGTCTGTTTTTCTTATCAAAATTGCCTCCCCCTCCCCATGTAATTTTTCTTTTATTATGGTATCTCTCCTCATAAATAATCTTGGTAATTTTTAGATAGAAATTGAAAATTTATATAAACCTAATTTGAAATATGTATCTTGTTATGCAACAATTATTATTCTTCCCAACTACTGTAAATCACTATTTTTGTATCATAAGCAAAATTATAAATCCTCATTACATATGTAATCTCATGTATCAAACTGTAACTAAAAACTCTTGTTTTTCACATGTCACTTATGTAACACAAGAACAATAAGACAGCCATGAAAACTATAACTCTTTCCACCAATTAAGTCCAATATATTATACGATCATATATTAATCTAACACTAACACCAACCCAACATCCCATATATATTTTCCCTCATACTGTCATGTGATTCCATGTATTTTTCTCAAAATCCCATTTAAAAATTCTATGTAAACCTAATTTGACACAGGTATCTTGTTATGTAATGATTATGTTTTTTTCCTATCACAAGCAAGTTTCAACTTGTATCTAAGACCTTGTTTTCACTTGTAACTTATATAAAACTTTTTGGGTCTCAATAATGTTTACCTTTGAAACATCATCATCATCATCATCATAATAATAATAATAATAATAATAATAATAATAATAATAATAATAATAGTAAAAATAATAATGATGATAATGATGATAATGATAATAATAATATATTTATAAATCTAATAAATAATTTATAATTATTTAGTAGAATTAGTCAAAATGTTTTTGAGTTTAAAAATATATATGTATTGCCTTATCACATTCTTGAAGAGTTAGTTAAGTGACTCTTTTGATGTTTTTACACAAGAGACTGTTTTTAAATTAATTTAGAATATTCAATTTGGTATTTCACCAGACAGTAAAGTATAGTCTTTTTTCTTGAGCAAATGCACTTGATTCTTTTCAGGATGTTTTTTTTTTTACTTTATAACTGTTTTTAAATTTTACTACTTTTTACTTTATACAATCACTAGTTTGGAATATAATATAGAAAGTTTTTGTTTTTGATTAGGTATATCATCTATAAGTGGAAAATATGTTTAAAGCTAATATTTAGTCATCTGTAAGTTCCAAATTGTTTTGATCAAGCAGGTTCCAAAGATATTTTCATTCTGGTAAGTTTCAAAGCAAGCCTTTATCCTAGCAGACTGGCACAGTTGATACACTTATTTAAATTTAGTGCTCTACTTTTAAATTTCTAATAACAAAAGCTTCTTTTTATTTTCCTTAAATTATCATAAACTTCTTGGACTTCACATAATCCATAAATCAACTGCTGAATACTGCTCGGCTGCTTTAAATTTGTTTGTTAAAACATCTTGTTTAGAGTTGTTAAAGCAACACTTTTTTTCCAAATCATATATTACTATTGATTTTTGAATGAATCTTAAGATCCTTCTCCATGATGCAACAGAATCCAATGACAACTCCTTATTTTTTAATAAACAGTTAATTTTACTGCATCTGCCTTTAAAAAAAACAATTAACAAGTTAATTATAACTGATTATTGTCTCTTCTTTCTTTTGCCCCCCCCCTTTTTTTTAAAACAAAACAATTATCTTTAATTAACTTACCAACTTAATAAACATGATAATCCTTTTGCAAATGAAAAACATGGCTAAATTTTATTATTTCGTTGTTTCATTTAAAGGAAACACATATTTCACATTCCATTTTTATAAGAATATTAATACTGCATGAGTTTATTAAAATAGACAAATTTAGAAAAAATAGAATGCATATTATGTTGAACCTATTAAATTTTTTATTTATTCATTTACAAATATTATTTTATTTAAATTCTCTTTATTTTTAATAAAGAAAAGGTGTATATCAGATGATTACCCAATTATTTTTAACTGCAGACTTAAAAGCATTAATAAATTTTGTGTACCAGCACTATATTTATGTTATTTTCATAGAATTAAACAAAATAAATGTTTTTATTACAAATAATATTAAACAAAATATGCATTTATGCTCAAAAAGATTTTATACTTTTGTGTATCTCCGATGCCTATTCATGGATCTGAAACTTGGAAAATAAAAGAAGTATAACTGATATAGTTAAGCACAAAGTAAAGTGATATGTATGTCAAAAATAGTACAGGAAAATCCAATATAAAATAAACTGTATAGATTACAAATAGACATTGCTAACATTACAAGAGAATTAAGGCTAAAACCGATCTGGGTTAGATATATAGCTAAAAAGAAATAATAGTAGATGGACAATTAACTTCTAAACTGAATTTCAGAAGACTAGAAAGACAAAAATGTAATATAAAGCCAACGGATGATGGAAGTAAGTTTCTTGAGGTCATCTGGGAAAAAAAAAATTACATATTAAATTCTAAAAGATTATATGTCTAACAGGTAGATAATGGTTTCAAATTATATGTGCATATAAGTAAAAGTCTATATACACATCAGTCGTTAGCATGCTTGAATAAATAAATAAAAAACAATATTGCAAATATTAATTTTATTACATATATATATAATTATTATTATATTCAATTTCTTATAATTTTGTAATCACTTTTACAAAAGTATTGGACGATATTGTTATCATTTAATTTGTTCGTTGTAATCCATTATTATATAGTTATAAAAAAATTATTAACTATTTTGTATTTCAAAAATTCAAGAAATAATGAGAATAGATAGTCCCATTTCTTAATCAAATGAATAAGCTTCTAATGTGTTGCTCTTCATCCTATGACTACATAAGGCTTCTTTGCATACTGTCAGTTTTCAACTTGCTTCTTCAACAAGCAGAATTTACTTAATCCTGCAGAGCAACTTCTTATTTTGGCGCATAGGGTTTCCATTATCATTTTGAACAAAAAATAATAAAAAGCGCTTGTCTAAAAAACAATTTCGATTGAAAAAGATTACTATACTTTATGATTATAGATTTAGAAAGTAACACCTGATTGGAATTTTAAAATATTAAATTTTTAAATGTATCGGAAAAAATAAGATATGCAGTATAACATTATATATATATGTATACTTTAATCAGCTACGCAAGCGATCACATATTTCGATAAGTCTGATGCAGGGTAAAAATGTCAAAGTGCTTTATTCTGTGTTCTTTCTATAGTACAAAATATTTTTATCTACTTATATATATATATACATTTGAAATTTGGCACCATTGATATTTCAGAAAAGTATGTAATATCAAACAATATAATATACAATATAGTAAAACAAAAAATAGTCTACCACTTTCAATATACAATAAATAAATAATATATATTAAGTCTATAACTTTAAGACAATGCGCCTAAAATGCGACAGTGGGGACCTCTACAAATCTAAACACAAGATTAATGACTTTAAAAAAAAGAGTCGTTAATCCATTATGTAATTATGTAATTAAAAGCAAGAGGCGTTAATCTTGTGTTTAGATTTGCAGAGATCCCGACTGTCGCATTTTAGGCGCATAATCTTAAGGTTATAGTCTTAATATATATATATTACTTACGTAATGAGTATGCGCTTTACAAATTATTAATAAATAAATAAAAACTATAGTCAGATTAAAGCCTGACTGCCATCCTGAATTGCATTTAGCGATTAAAACTTAATAAAATTCCGTCTTTGATTGTTTAAAATTCTAATTGCTTATGCTAATCAGTTAGCAGTCACGTTGCAAAGTGTATGTCATTTATTTTTTATTGATACGTTGAAAATTGTAGAATTAATTCCAGTATTTGGTTTCAAAATATATAAATGAAAAACTCTTTAGAATGATATATCCAACTGCTATGTCTATAACCGGATAAGGAAAAAATATATATATATAATAAAAAATCTGCAAGTAATCTAATAATACTTTTCAGCAACTTAGTTAGCTGCCTAATTATTGAACTTAGATGTAAAGATCATGTAGATAATTTCAGTTAAATAGTAAAACAGAAATATCATTGATTAATCTAGGAAATATATTTTTTTACTAATTCTTTTTTTTTTGATAAAATTCGGAACATGCTTTTTCTTTACAGTCATTATTAAAAATTGTTCTATCTTTTTTATAAATACAAACTCAAGCAAACACACACAATGTTCATAAATATATAATACTTAGAATTATATATCTCCTAGTCCTGTCTATACGAATCTAAAAATCACCCACATGACAAAATGAGGATGGATTCATTTTTCATCTGTAAATGAATTTAATATTATAGGATTTTGCATTAACATAACCAATACTTCAAGATATATCTCTCTGCACGCGCGCACACACACACATACTTAGATTTAAAAAGTTTTTGAATATCCCACTGCAGACTAAAGAATTCTTCAATAAGCCTTTATAGAGGAAAAAAAGAAAAAAAAAGCATTATTTATCAGGTCTACTTATAATTAGATATCAATCTTTTGGGAATACTCATTAATAATTAATATTGGATAGTTAGATTGATTAGTTACAAAAGTTATTGAAAAAAAAGGCATGTTTAACTTTTTTTCAAGATTTATCCAGCCTACAGTTGAGCGCAGGCGATAGGTACACTAAAAAGGCATTCTAAAGTTGTTTCCACGAAACTCTTCTTATAAATAAATAAATATATATATATATATAATTAGCTGCAAAAAGGAGTTTGCTATTAACTGAAAGGAGACCCTTTGATTCCTCTTGTAGACCTTAAAAAAACTGAGCAGGGTAAATTCTTAATGTCCACACCATATGTTCTTGTCATTGCAGCTGTTATTACCATGTGATTATTCATATAATATATGAACATGGATGAGCTGCTCACCAACACACATTAACCAGCATGGTGAGTTTATTGGCTTTTTACCTCTGTGTTTAAGATGAATATCATGGTCTTTCTTCTCAGTTGCCTGATAAGGCAGAACGAATGTATGTGTAAGTGATAAATATTTTTCCAATAGATATATATAATCATGACAGACAAAAATAAATCATGACTCTTATTCCCACGAGGCTGTAAAGTCACAAAACAAGGCAGCAGTTGTGGCCGAAGGCAGAGGATGCTAAAATTTCCCTGATTGTGGACCCAGACTGCCATTTGATGATGACTTTTTATTTAGGTACTTACAACTGCAGATCCTTTCAAGTGAAGTAAGATTGCAAGAATTAGAAGCAAAACTGTCTTATAATAAATGGGGCATTATTGGACTTTGTGAAATTTAAAAAAAAGGTGAAGAGAAGACAATTTAAAAAGTAGACATGTACTCTACTATAAAGGCACAAATATTGAAAATACAAGTGGAGTAGCATTCATTATAAATAAAAAGTAAAAGAATAACATTGTGGAGATTGATAGTGTATCAGACAGATAGCAAGATTAGTTGGTAGTGATGCATATGACAATCCATCCCACTTGATGGTATTGTTGCTAGCCAAAAATAATTAGAAATACCATTTATCAAGCACAACTTCTCAACTGCTATCAGCAACTGAGTGATAGCAATTGGGTCTTTTGGATAACAGTGCCTGCAGTGTGTTTTGTGATTCACACTTAGCCTACTGTATCAGTTAACTCTGATACATGTTGTTTACCATCTATATGAATGCTGACACTTAACACATCACTAACTTATCATAATAGGGCGTGAATAATTTTAATGACAGAAAGTGAACCAATATATGGTCAGAAGTAATTATTTTCAAACCTAAATGAATTACTATGATGGTCAAATATCCAATATGATTTATTTGTCCATAATGTTGTCACAAACAAAATAAATAAATAATCAAACAAGATTGAAATAAACAACTATTAATGAAAGCCTGTTTGATAAATATTTAAGTATAATTATTAATAGTTGTTTATTTCAATCTTGTTTGATTGATTATTTATCTAAATGAATCACTGTAAGGTCCTCCAAATTGTCACACTGTACTCAATGCTACTCCCTATAAATGTGTTAAAATTAGGAAATGTGGTGATTCGGCATACCTGAATCTAAAGTCTTGTACATTGTAAGAGCTTGAGTTTGTGAAAAAATGGCTACTTGTGAAAAAAAGTATTCATTCCAGCTTCTCTATAGCCTAATACAGAAGCATCTGCTGGGGCCTTCCTGCAAGAAAAACGAATTCTCCAACACAGAAGTCAAGTGTATGTGGTGGGAAGAAGGTTCTAAGGAAATATAAGACCGATGAGATGGAATGCAGAATAAGGTCTTGCTGTCAATGATGTTCTGTTAGTAATGGTACCTGGTTTGACAGTTACCCAAAAATCAAACTCTGTTTGAAGTAGAAAAAATAAACATTATTCCTAAAAAATTGAACAAACTAACCCCCGCAAAAAAGATAAAATAAATGAACATTTATTACCAAACAAAAGTAAATTCGTTATTGAGATGTTGCTTATGAACCAAAAATAAAACTATGCTTGAAATAATCCAATGAATGTTAGTGGAAAAAAAAGGTAACAAAGGAACATTTTGGAAATATATTAAATTACTTTCCCCCAAAAAAAACTTAACCAAAAGGAATATTTCTTACAAAAAAAAAAAAAATATTGGTTATTTTTTTAAAAAAAAAGCTAAAATAAAGGAACATTTACTACAAAACCAAAAAAAAAAAAACTAATTAGTTTCAAAATAATAAAATAACTTAATTTTAAATTTCTTACAAAAGTAAAAAATATTGTTTTTTTTTTTTTTTTTAAAAAAAAGCTAAAATAAAGGAACATTTATTACAAAACCAAAAAAAAAAGTAATTAGTTTCAAAAACAATAAAATAACGTAATTTTAAAAAGTGGTCTGTGTATTGTTTATTTGTTAACATATTAAACACAATGTAATGGCCAGGTAACATTATATTGATGTGTTTTGTTGGAGGAACAATGCCATAAATAGGATAGATTGTTATATGTATCGTATCGATTAGTTACACAACTTAATAACAGATATCAAATGCAGATATTTCAGGTTTATGCCTCAACAAGTTCTCATAGTAATGAAGTAGTAGAAGATTTTTATATGGATGTACAAAAGGCTTTTGATCAGAGTAAACAACATTTTAAAATTGTTATTAGAGACTTTAATGCTAGAATTGGTAAACAAATGAAAGATGAAAATGCTGTATGTATATGGTAATAGAAATGAGAGAGGACATAGACTTGTGGAGTGTGCAGAAAAAGAAAAAAACTTTATATTATGAATTCTTTTTTTGCAAAAAATGTTAAAAGGAAATGGACATGGAAGCATCTAAATGAAGGTACAGCATAATTGGATTATATTTTGACTAACAGAAAATACATATTTCAAGATTGTAATGTTATTAATAAATTTAACACAGGAAGTGATCATCAATTAGTAAGAGATACATGTTAATGCAAAACTACAGAGACAAAAATTACTAAGAAAAACAATATTTATAGTTGATTTTCTAATCTTCAGAAACATTCTAATGAATTTAAATTAGAACTGATAAATCAGTTTTAAGTATTAGTAGATTTTGAACATGATTCAGATTTGAATGAAATTAATATGAAAATAACTGATACACTTCTAAAAACTGCAACAAAGATAACTGGTAGAAAAAAGCAGCAATTGACCAATAAAATTTCTACTGAGACTAGAAAATTTATGAAGAAAAGATGGAATGTGAAGATATACAAAAATAATGCATTAAAAAGGATTGGATATTTCGAATTTTATAAAATGAAGTGGAAAGGAGTTGAAAATGATATAAGAAAATATAACTGTGAACCAGAAAAAAAAGCTGTGGAAGAAAATAAAAGTCTCAAGAGTGTAAAACAACATTTTGGTATTGGTAGGAAATTTGTATCTGCAATAAGAAAAAAAAGATGGAATTATTACTAAAAAGAGAGAAGACTTCATGAAGGAGTAGAAGACTTCTATCAAGAATTATATAGCAATAAAAAACAAGTACCTATTATATCTATTATATCTTCTGAATTGTCCAGAATTTTAAATGAAGAAGTGAGACATGCAATTAAATTTATGAAGAAAGGAAAGAGTCCAGATAATGATGGAATTATAATTAATATATTAAAAGAAGCAGGTGAAGAAATAGAATTTTTTTAACAAAATTATATACCAAATGTCTAAATGATAAAGATGTACCAGATGATTGGAAGAATGCAGTATTAATATTAACATTTTAAAAAGGTAATAAAGAAGATATTAGAAATTACAGACCTATCAGCCTTTTATCAGTTTTATACAAAATTTTTACCAAGATAATTACAACTTGTCTACAGAGAACATTGTATTTCCACCAACCAAGAGAACAAGCTGGATTTAAAAGTGGTTTTAGTACAGTAGATCATATCCAGGTATTGAGAGAAGTTATAGAAAAGACAAATAAATATGAATTGCCATTATGCTTTGGATTTGTACATTATGAAAAGGAATTTGATTCTATAAATATTTCTTCAGTGATTAAAACATTGGATCATCTAGGTATAGATCCAGGATATTGTCATGTATTTTAAAGAATATTTATAAAAATGCAACAGCAACAATTATATTCCATAATAATACTAGAAAGTCAACATTGAAAATGCTGTAAGACAGGATGACTCCATATCTCCAAAACTTTTTACAGCAGTGCTGCAAAAAGCATTTTGTGGTATAAAATGGGAAGCTAAAGGAGTAAAAATAAGTGGAGATTATTTAAGTCATTTAGATGTTGCAGATAATGTAGCTGTTTTTGCAAATGCTTTACAGCTATGTAGCAGGAGTCTTATCAGATGAAAGTAGGAAAGTAGGAGTAAAGATAAATCTTAAAAAGTCCATAGTAATGCTAAATGGATTTTCTCAAAATATGAAATTTAACATTGATTATGATGAATTAGAAGAAGTTGACAGCTATAAATACCTTGATCAGATTATTAATACCTATAGAAACATAATGGATGAAATTAATCATACTAAAAGGAAATATGCCTATATGTTTGAAAAGGATGGTTTTTAATAAATGTGTTTCACCAGTTTTACTTAAGGATCTGAGACTTGGCCACTTAATAGAAGAGCAATACAGAGACTTCAGACCACTCAAAAAAGTATGGAGAGATGAATGTTGGAAGTAAAAAGAAGAGATCAAAAATGCAATATATGGATAAGAAAACAAACAGGTGTTACTGACCTCATTGAAAAAATTAAGACTGAAGTGGAGTTGGGCTAGACATATTGCTAGAAGAGATGATAGTAGATAAACAATTGAAAATCTTAAACTGGATTCCAAAAGATTGTAAAAGACCCAGAAAAATACCACATGTGAGATGGATGGATGAAATAAGAAAGTGTGCAGGGGTGATGTGGAGAAGAGAAACTAAACATCGGAGAAGATGGATTGAACTTGCAGAGACCATCCTACAGTGGATTTATAATGGTTGATGATGATGATGATATATCATTATCCAGTTCAAATGTAACCCAGATCATAGAATAAACAAACGATGCTCTTATTAATACTATGAAGTTCTTGTATGTACATATCATTGCTATTATTAAAATATAGGTTGTGAAAATTACCGTCTGGCAATCATGTTTCTAAATATTTAGAATACATATATTTCTTTTTATGCGCGTCACTATTTTTTCTATGTACAGTTTGCATGATAAGTTAGTAACAGTTTTTATTCTCATTGCTCCCTAATGATGATCTGCTCAATAACCCTTCATATATTTTATGCAATTAACATTATAACACAGATACTTATATACATTCTTATATATCTGTACTATCACTTAAAAAGATAATAATTTTTAAAACTAATTATGTAGATTTGATTTCGGTTTTTAGAATAAAAAATTTCTAAATCCTTTTTCTACCTGGCCGTTAGCAAGTCAGTGAATAATACCACCTTAATCTTTGATCCTCTTTAAAAAGTATTGAAAATATATTTTGCTTAGCGTTAGGCTGTTTATTAAAAGTTATTTTTATTATTATATTTTATTTATAATGGATTACACAGTAACTTTAAGATTTTAAAAGAATTAATCTATAAATTATTTGAGAAATAGTTTAAGACTTTTTTTACTTTAATAATCAATAAAGTTGTATAAATAATAATATTGTAGAAACCATTTTAACGTTTGTTAATTGAAAATAATTTATTTAACGTTTTTAAATATAAAGCTTTACATTTTAAGAATAATTTTCTATTGAAGAAAGTACCAAAGCACATTTATATTTCGATGAATTTACATATTTAGTACAAACCAAATCAAATTTATTTCAGTTCCAAGATTCTATTGACCACATTACAAAAATGAAACTATTTTTACAGACGTTATTAGTAATATATAGGGTATATGAGCACAGACTTTCACATGACCCACCACTCTCCACACTATCTCATAACAGTGATACACTTCAACACATATATGTTGAAAAGATAAATAATCACCAATATACGTATTTCATGCTAAACCAGCAATCATCAGTTGGTCAGATTACCATCTCTACACATATATGCTACAAGTGCTCAGATATATATTAGGATAGCCAATCCTCATACTTTAATGGACAGGCTTCAATCTACTCCACACTCCAACTCTTCACCCATCCATCCAATTGAAAATCTGATGATGGAATGCTCAAAGGCCACCCTGAGGCCAAGATTCTTGTCACACCCATGTTGACCTAAGGTCAATCTGACCCCTTATGTACAGGACTTAATCCATTTAATACATATACAAGGAATGGGCAGACATCTCCACTATGTAATAACTGAAACACGCAGGCTTATTATATACCTGTGTCTATATATGTAATATATAGGGTATATGAGCACAGACTTTCACATGACCCACAACTCTCCACACTATCTCATAACACTGATACACTTCAACACATACTGCAAGTACGTATTATTTTAATATTTGCTCTTAATAAGAACTGCAACGTAGAGTTAAACGTTGGACAAATGAGCTTTTATATTATATTTTTGTAATAAAAAAATTCAAAGAAAAAGAAATTCAAAAAATACCTCACGTTGACTTTTTTGAGTTATTACTGCTTTGTAATTTGCATGATATAGACTACAAAAATAATCTGAAATTGATAAACATTTTTATATCATACCATTCATTCAAAACTTTATGTGATTAATAAAATAAGTGGAATATTTATCAGACTGGAAATGGATACTATTATTTACTTAACACCAATGAATATATCAGTACTAATTTAAGCCCATGAAATTGATTTTATGTAGTTGGATGTTTGTTTCACAAATAAAAAATAAATAATTCAGTAAAACCAACTACAACAATTACAAATATTACACAGGGTCTTATAATGTTGAATTACATTTAAAACATTTTTATCTCTTATAAATATTAAATAATTAATTTTTTTTCAGAAACTTAATTTTTTATAAACCTAAAACAATTAAAAATACGGCCCAGGATGATATTTAGTAATTGCTTTTAGTATTAACTGCCATTCAGAATGAAACCTTGAACAAACAGAAATATAATTTTATTTTAGTTCAAATAAATAAGAGCAGTGTACAAAAAAAAGCACATGAAAACAAGTTGTAATATTTTTTTGCACAAGTAAGGGTTAATTTAGTTCATGAGGTTGTATAAAAAATTCTCTGAAATATTATAGGCTAAAATAGATTTATTGAAAAATAGCATAGTTAGAAAGTTTACTATTTTTTATCTGCTGACAATATCACAATGTCAACAAAGTCTTTCTCGGCTTAAAAATTGAAAACTGTGTCACTAAAGTCATTCAAAGTTTAAAAATTGAAAATTGGTACAATCAAACAGAAAAAAAAATTTCTACAATATAAAAAGCAGTATCAGTAAAATTACTAAAATTAAATATTTTTTTAACTACAAAGAAGTACAAATATACTTAGTAATTTTTAAATGTTTTTTTCTCTTCTTGCATTATTAATGTAATCATTCCTCTCATTACATATTTATCAGTAATGTCAATCATGATCTTCATCAAATATTAAGATATAGAATATAGACCCCAAGGATGTACTAATTCAAATTATATATAATATACAAATCAATATATATATATATCAAATACAGTAAAATTTACATAAATTATATTATTTTTAGAAGTATTTTCGACTATACATTTTGTAGTCTTTATCAACTATATAATATTGAATAATCAAACGAGACAACCTTTAACAATACCCATATTGCATATTACATATATTGTGGAACGAATACAGATATCAAACTTAATTTATTACACACACACACACACACACACACACATATATATATATACACACACACACACACATATATATATATATATATATTGCAATCAATTGTTAAGAGAAAAAATATGCCAATGCTATTTAGACTTCAAAAAATCTATGTAGTTTGATAGATGCCTATTAAGAATGAAATTTGTAAGACCTAGCAGCCACCTTAAAAATATTAAACACATAATAAAGCTGTTCAGCCAAATATGCCAAATCAATACTATTATATGCTTATTTGAAATCAATCTTAGGTATAAATTTTCTGATTGTCACTTATTACTGCTATCCATTGGGATCTTTGAAATACCATGAAAAAACCATACACACATACTTCTGATCTAAACTTAAACACTGACTTTTAATAAGAAAGGTAATATAGTGAAGCCATGACTACCACCATATCTAACTACTCAATGTCAATTATATGCTGTCCAAAAAACATGTAAACAAACAAACAAAGATAAAATTAACAAATTTTATGATATTTGGCAGCCATTTTTTTATCTAAGTGCTGCAATATATATTAATAACATTTTTTCAGTTTATATTGAAAATGCATATATTTTATTCTTTCTATATTATCATTTACAAATTTAATGTGCAGTATTATGTATAAAAAATATTTTCTGAATGTAATACCAAAAGTTTTACAAAACTTTAGAACATATTTAAAGTTAATATTGATTTAAAAACAATAAATAATTCGAGAGATCATAATTTCTTGATAAAGAGACTAGTCTATTATGTTTCAATAAGGGAAAAAGTCATTGGAAAAAAAAATCACACAGAACATATTTAATAGGATAAAGTCAGACATTTCATTATTTATTTTAAAATTAAAAATATTGTAGTTTTTTTCTTATTCTTATTGTTTCAGTAAATGCATGAGTAAACACACATTCAGTAATACAAATGTATCCCCTCAATTTATTCTTAATAACTATATTATTATTGCTTTTGAAATTTTCTTTATACTATAATTTTGATTTATATGAATACTATAATATAGAAAAAACTCCATGTTATATATATATATATATGTGTGTGTGTGTGTAAATGGTGAAAAGTATTGTATACTTTAGAAATATTTTTTCTTTCATATTCATATATGCAGTATTTTTTTTTTTTTATGTTTATCTATGTTTGAACCATTTCCTATGAAACCATTTTCAGAATTTATTTGTATAAATACATATACATCTTTATTTACAATTTATAATTTATACTTATACAAATCTTAATAATATAAAAAAAATCACTAATTACCTTCACATTATATATTTTTTGTTTAATGTGTATTTCATCTTCACACATTTTAATTTTTCTATACCCTTTTTTTTGTTGTTTTAATTAGTTTATCCTAATCCTTTTGGTTTTTCTATAATGTCTACTTAACAAATGTTTACCTTTATTTCACTGCAAAAGTAGTTATCCTGAAAATTTTAAAATTATCTGTAACAGTGACCATATGGCTCCATGATGGCACTGAGTATACAAAATATTTGGTAAGGAATTTTGCTTAGGATAAAGTTTCTTTCTATGTTTACTTTCTATCATAAGTACTTATTTTTTTCATTTTCTTTAGAGTCTCTTTTTTCAGTAAACATATGAAAACTATTTATATAACAATTCTAAAAACCTGAAAACACAAAAACATATCACAATGTATGACAATTCAGTTTATCTGTAATCTCAAAATGCATATCCACAATAAATAAATGTTTAATTAAAATATATGCTAATAATTGACAGTTCAATTTATGGCAATGTTGGTAATAGTTGTAAATTTTTCTTTGATAACATCAGTATTCCAGAATAATAATGATTATATAGCCTCCTATAATAACAGATGTAATTATATTAACAAAATAAATCGAATCAATATTTTTTATATGTATTAATTACCTTTGATTCTCTAACTAATCATTTTAAATCCTCATCAACCTCCAGCTCAAATTAAACATGATAATCAGGAGAAACATTGATGCATAGTTAGGTAACAGCCATTAAAAAGAACATCAAATACCATCACTCCTTTATCAATATCCTGCTCAATATTATCAGATACTATATTTTTACATTCACTGATCTTTTTGCTCACACTTACAATAAATCATATTTCTATTATAAAATTTAATTATTAAGCAGAGGATAAAAGTCCCAAATTAATTATGGTTTTGAAGTGATAATATACTAAATATAAAAAAAACAAAAAAAACTGATATTACTTTGCAGCCTTCACTACTAATCATAGGATTATCATATGCTTATGGTTTACATTAAATGTTTAGCAAACAACACAACCAAAAATGGGGGCTAAAAACCATTTGTTTCCTAGTAACCCTAAAAAAATAGTGATTTTAATTAATAAAAAATTGGGTTTTAGTAATTTTATGAAATAAGTTATCCCACATTTTTTTTTCAAAATATGAAAATGAATTATAATCATATATACTTGAAAACCATTTTTCAAATTCTTCGTTTCTTAGTTTTACTGTTATTGTCTAAATTTCAAATAATTTTTCTCCATTATAAAAACAATAGATATTTTATTTTCCATAATACAATTAATGACATCTAATTAATTGATTTATTAAATAATTTGATTTCTGATATCTTCAATTGCTATCTTATTAAACAATAAAATATTATATACTTATTTAAAATTTCATTGAGATCTTTAAAGCGTTGTCCAATAAATTAAGTGTAAATAATCTCCATTCAGAATACAAGCAATCACATGTACTTGATATAAAGATTGGAATGCACATAGTATTCTGATACATATTTTTTCCCTCTAGTTGATAAAACATCTTTTTTGTGTGTTAATCTTTCTTAACAAATGCTTTGTTTTTTTTTTTTTATCTCTGAGTAGTTATCTCAGAAAGATTATAAAGCTTTGCTGTTTCTTTCTCTCAATCATAATATTATTATTAGTAATAATAGTAATATAACATTCTTAATCTCTTAACACAATAAATCTTAAAACGGAAGTCTCTAATTTCATATCAATCTGATCACTTTACTTTAATTAACAATTCATATTTGTAGATACTGTTCTTTCCTATCGTATATATCAAAAAAAATCTCTATTCTTTTCAAGAGTATAAGGTTTTCTCATTCTATAATTTACTTTTATAAGATCTCTTTCTTATAATTGACAAGGTACAAAATTAAATTTTTAATCACATAAAATATCGAAACAATAAGCATCACAATGTTTGACTTCTCATTTTTTTTGCTCCATATGTAGATACATTCTAAATAAAAATTATATAAAAACACCTGTTTTTAACCCCAACTTCAAAGACTTACAGAATATTCATTTCTTTTTATTAAATATTTATTTAGTAATTGATATTTTAATTTATTATTCTTATCATTAACTGAAATCTTTTTATTTCTGCTTCAATATTGTTTTTTATTCCCCATATTTAGTCTAATCTTATTTACAATTATACCTTATTCAGATTTCATAGATTTTACTAGCTTCTATTTACAAAGGCTAATAATTACATTTTCTTTATTAATACTATTTTTATTAAACCAAAATCCATTTAAGAGTTTGAGTTGAAAATTTAAATATATACACGTAATAATGAAAAATATTTAACAAAATTATCTGTTGCAAATTATTTTAAAAACGAGTCTTAGGTAAAAGAACTAGGACCCGCATATATATGAATCACAAATCTAGTCGCAATAATCAGATAAGGCTAAAGAATTTGTAATTCTTTCAAAAGAAGAAAATAAAAATAAAATGTTTGCAGACAATTTTGTGTTAAAAAAGTGTGTCATTTATTGATATATACATATATTATTTATTTTTCACAAATACATTCTCACAAATAAAATAGTAAGATTTTGTCCCAACAAAAATGTCTCGCATAAGATAATAAATTACTTTATCATTATCCCTATGATGTCTTTAATTGAAGAAATGATGAAATATGTTTAAAATAGGTTTAGCAATGGAATGATGAATCAGTGATTTTAAGGCTAAATTGTGGTTTAATAGGCCATGAAATGCAGTCTTTTGAGTGGATTTAAATCTTGGAGCGCAAATCCTTTTATTTTTATTAATATGTTTTTGTCTGAATTATATTTTTGTGTTAAGATTAAAATATTTACAATACCAAACAGTAAAAGAAAATTCAATGAAATAATCCTCTCCAACAAATAGTCCCAAATAAAATATTAGTATGTCATAAAAACTACTTTGACACCCATTATTCTTTGGTTTATTATTAATGTAACTCTGGAACATATTTTAATTTTTCCACCTCATTGATGCTACTACTGAATAAGACTGTTTGGCAAGAGACCATGGGTGTCACTTATATTAGCCTGACAAATGTACATATGGTTTTCTGTTTAAAATTTGACTTTTCTTATTTGTTTTATTGTCCTTTCTTTTTATCTATCTGCTTATCAGTCCATAATGTTACAAAAAACATGGAAGAAAAGAATATAATTATTAATTAGGATTGTGAACTACAATATTGTTTCACATAAAGATAATTTTCTTATTGACAGTGCTATATCAACATTGAAGATAGTCAATGCTTCCTAGTATTGACATTCATAAGGACCATAAATATTTCAAATTAGAGAGAAAACTGTAAAAAGTTGTATTGCTGACAAGACAATTATTTCATAATACTAATAAAGCACCATAATAAAGAAGCCTAAATTCTCAGCAAAATAGTAACCCATTCAATAATGTAGCAATTGCAAACAGTGCATTATTGACATTTTAGAATGTGTTGAACCTAAAAGGGTTTTAAAATATAATCAACTGTCTTTTCCGAAAAAAACTATAAATTAATAGTGAAAATTAGCTCTCAGCCTAATAGAACTCAACTGTTTTAAATGAATTAAATGATATTTCTGATTTATTGCAGGTTTATAAACTGCACATAAGGTCTTAGTTATAAAATACCATTTACTTTGAACATTTTAACACATAGAACATGAAAAATACTATCTTTGCTATATCCAGAGGGATCTTCTTCCACAAGCTAAATACACATCTATATTATTTTTAAATAAACACTCAAATCAGAAAATAAGATTAACTCTAGTAATAATCACTTTGTATATTCTAATGCATAGAATATGAGGATTAGTTACCTTTGATATATCCACATGCAATCTTCTACTATCAGCTTGCTTCTCTCTCTCTCTCTCTCTCTCTCTCTCTCTCTCTATATATATATATATATATATATATATATATATATATATATATATATATATATATATATATATATATATATATATCCATGGATTGTTATTATAATAAAGGATAGAAATGAGATTACATTCATGTAATCAGAGATAACATTCAACTTTTTGATGTTATTAAAAAACATTACTACTAATTGACAATCCCTGAGGCTGAACAAGTTTTAATCATTAAACTATAATGCATATAATGTTAAAGACTTTTTTGCAAATACATTTCCCAAATTCTTTACAATCTCTCCAATGTTTCAGTCATCTTCTATGATGACTACTCTCAAGACTTTTTTCTTGCCCCATAAATTACAATTTTTATTTGCAGTTCATATAATCAGTACAATTAGTGTAGATTTACATAATTTGAAAAATAGAATACAGTTGTATATTTGGCATAAATTTTTGTTAACTTCTTGTCTGATTAATATATACATGCAAAATATATAAAGTTTATTTACAACAGTTTACAATATATATATATATATATATGTGTGTGTGTGTGTGTGTGTGTGTGTAAATTTATAAATAAATATTAGAAAATACAGTACTTAAAAGTTTATAAAAAAATATATCTATAACCGTCACTTAAAAGCGCTTTCAACTATCTTAAATTATAAATTTATATATATTATTTTGAAGAAATACAGACATCGATTTGTTATATATATATATATCACAATTATTTAGTCAGAAATTGAGATGTCTTATAATGTCAAGATAAATGTTGTGAAGCTGAACTGATTTGATTGATTTAGTCACAATATGTGTATGCGGTTCACCTTCCATGACAATAAAATGTAAAAGATTCGTTGCACAGCTAAAAAAAATATAATCAGATGTGGATTTCTCACACATTTTTCTTATATTTTGCATCAACAAAATTTCTGTGCTAAGTTTATTATTTCAATAGCATCATTTACTGTATTTGTGCGAAAGTATGTGAAAAGTCAGTTTTATAACCTGATAAGAGATTGATGGTAGGATGTTCAGTGTGGATTAAGTCAGTGACAGGTATTAGCAAAAAATTTATCTTTTTAAGATCTATGAAGAAGAAAAACTGCAATGTAAATTATTGAAAGAATATTTCTATAAAAATACTGTAATTCTCTAGGAATCCTTATCAAGGCAAAATGGCATGAATATTTATTTGCAAAATCAAACTAAATCTATATAAGATATAAAGTAAATTTTTCAAAACGTATCTTTAAAAGGGAAATTACTGATTAGAAGAAGGATCATATCAATCATTTGAAGAATACATAATAGTTATAGATTAATTAAATAAAGACTACTATAGCAGGCTCACTGATTGTAAGAATTATGGTATCAATCTAAAATTAATACCTCAACTTCATTAAGATGATATATTCAAGGCTCTTAAAAAAATTACAGATTAAATTGATTCGTTGTTAAGAAAGATCCAATTGAAATATGGATAATTCAAGAAAAATGCTATATTGCTTTTTAATTATCTATTTCTGTAAAGCTACATTCTTCTACACAATGAAAATTAATATGTTTTAAAAAATTATAGATATTCACGTAAAGAATCAGCTAAAACTGTAAACATCTAAGCTGTAACAAATATTTATATTCTTATTGTAAAAAGAAGTTACATTATTTATATTTTTATATCAAAATGAATAATTATCAAAATAAATTGCTGAAACTTTATGAAGTAAAAGTAATTTTTGTATTTATTAGCTATGAATCGACTAAGTCAGTTAATACATAGTAGATAGATTTTTACAAAATAATGTTCATTTTAAAGTGCATCATTTGGCTTTATTAGTTTAAAGCTAACTTAATATGATCTTACAGCATAAAATTGTTATTCACCCCTCACTTACAGCCACCAATAATAGTATTTTCTCTTTTATCATAATTTTTAAAACTGCTTAGACTTTAATAATCAAAAATACAAAATGTGCATGCACGGAATATATTGCCCAAAGTCATCATTATTTTTATCACCTATCTACCAAAAGCAATCACTACTATTAGCCCATGCTCTCTAGCTTTTTTAAAATATTTTTTAAACTACTTTTATTACCATCTCTGAATTATCATTCATAAATCTTAATCTTAAACTAATTATAGTTCTGTTCACTATATCAGCCTTCAAGTTCATGTCCAATCCGTTCCTACTTCATTTTAAAATGTCCTCATAAATATTATTTATTTCACATACAATTGTCAGCATTTGTATATTTCTAATATCTTTTCTGTTTACCACTGTCATCCTTTTCAAAAATCACATTTTAAAAGTTTTCATGTTATTCCTATCATGTTTCTAATTCATATAAAATTATCAACCAATAGTAAACAGAGTATAACATGATTATCATTTCTTATGCTTGCTCATAACTATTATCAAAACAGGCACAACTCTCCATACAATAGTTCCACTCAGTGCAAGCCAGAGTAATCAATATGGAAGCCTTCTGGCATCCATTGATTACCCTGGCTTGCACTGAGTGGCACTACTGTATGAAGAGTTTTGCCTGTTTTAGTGAACAGAATAATATCTCAACCATATTAAGATTCTCGATTTCATTTTTTATCACTTCTTACATTATCAATTATCCAATTTTTCAAATATTTAAAGCATTATCATCTTCCTATCCATTGTTTACTTTAATTTTGATTTTTTTTACCTATTTTCATTACTTCACCTTAATTAGCAATTACTTTAAATCTCGTCTTTCCATAAACTTTGTCAATTCTTCAAAACATTTTATTGAGCTTATAATCATTATTTACAAGTACTTCCACATCATAGTAAGTTTAGGTAAAATTAGTCTTCCTATCTCAATATTAATTTCAATCTTATGAAACTACATTCATTAATAACTCATCTAAATACACATTAAATAAAACAGTAATTAGATAATAGCTCTGCTTCTTATAAAAATATCTCTTAATATATATATATATATATATATATATATATATATATATATATATATATATATATATATATATATATATATATATATATATATATATATATATATATCTTCTTGCTTTATATGCAAAGTTTTCAACAAAATTTTTTATTTTTTTTATCTATATCTCTTATATATTTAAATGACAGATGAAATGGTTATGAGCAAAAGATAGGTCAAAAATGAACAAAAACCACATCAAGAAAAACTTGGAAAAAGAAGAAGAAAAGCAAAGGAAAGAATTTGAAAAAGAAGATCAAAATGGAGGAAAAAATATTTGCAGTCAAAAATATTTTAAGTTCATCATCATAATAATAACAATAATCAATTTAATAACAATAATAGATTGACATTAATAACAACAACAATAATAATAATACTAATGTTGCTACTACTAATAATAGAATCTTTGAGGAAAACTGTATAGATTTAATAAGATATCTTTTGTATGGGTACTTTTGATTCAGATCATCTACCAAGAACCCTCTAAAGCCTGATTTTATAAATTACATCTAATGTAGAAAATTAAAATGTTTTGTGTATGTGTGTTTCACATTTGTTTTTTATTCAAATTCTTTAAATATCGCTATACAACATAAATTAATACATTCAATTAATTAATTTTTCTCTATTCTCACAGCAGGGGCGTTTTTAGACTTCAATTTTATAATGTGAAGAACTTCATCGTGTTTTGATCCAGCTCTATATTTATCTTATATATGGAAAGTAATATAACTGTTAGAAGTGTTTATCAATGTTAAAATTCCATCAACAATAATGAAGTATTACATATTGCCTAGATTTATAAATTAAGTCTGCTTTCTAGCAGAAATCAACATTCACGCTTCCATACTTATATATATACACAATTAATATTCCACTTGAAATGAGAATGTAATGATAAAAAATTAATTGCTTACACAGACTGATAATCCCCTCTACTTCTGGGCGCATTCAAAATATATATAATATTTACAAGCGTACACACATTCATTAAAACAAAATTATATTTTACTATTCTGACTGCAGTGATTTTTTCAGAAGAAAGAATTCCATCAGTCTACTTAGTCAAAGCCATAAATTCTGATTTATTTTAGCGGAAATAAATTGACTTCATGTTTATCAGAGTTCTAGAACTTATTAAATCTTATACGTTGTATTAGCTTTTCTATTTTACTATAAGTGGCCCACTTATTTAATGCAATTTTCGAAATTTGATTTTTATTCAATCTAATAAGCAAATGCTCTTTTGTGAAATACAAAAGAATAAGTAATTTAGATAATCGAAAATACATATTTAAAAACACAATCAATATATATATCTTTAAAAAAAAAAATAAAGAAGCTAAACTCCTTTCCATTGTAAGCAAATGATTTCCTCCGCAATCTTTTTCAATGAGATAGTGAGAGTTTTAAAAAAATTGTTACTTTGTTTTATTTTTAGGCCTGAATAGTTTAAATATCAGTTAAAGCTTGTTTGAAAGATAGAAAAACTTGTTTTGAATAGTATTTAGGACAGATAGAAAAGCTTACCTTTAAATATATCTATATTGATGAAAACATAGAGATAGAAGATCGATACCATAATCTAGCATTTAAATTTTGATGATAGCTAAAAGGTAAATCAATCGATCAAGTCTTCAACGTACAGCAGGTTTCATGTCTGGTGATGAAGAAGTTCTCTTTAATGTTTCTCTAATGAAGAATTTTGAAAGGCTTTTTCTCCACTGAGTTTTTAAAGACTATTTCCCATTGCATCTATTTAGGTACTATAAATATTCTTTTAACTTTTTCTTGTTAAATGAATATTGAAGAAATATTTTTGCAATGGACAATTTAAGAAGAGTTTTAATTTCTTTGTTACTTTATATATATATATATCATTATGCTTCTAAATAAGTACCTATTTTTATCTAAATTACTTATTCTTTTGTATTTCATAAAAGGGTATTTGCTTATTAGATTGAATAAACTTCAAGTTTCAAAAATTGCATTAAATAAGTGGACAACTTATAGTTAAACAGAAAAGCTAATATAACCCCAGATTAAAAAACCTTTTCCTATTTCGGATGACAGAGAAACGTCTTTTGGCCAATTTCCCCCCTGGTGAATTTTTTCATAACTATTATATGTTATAATGCGTGCAAAATGATATATTTTATTATAATAATTTTTTTTCCTGAAGATTTTATGCTAAAAGGCACGAAATTCAAAATTCCCACCTTTACAATAGATATAAGCTCCATCCTAACATGTTCAGCTATTGTCTGTTGACAAGGCTGTAAAATGTCTGGTATTTTACAACATTATAATTTCCAATGACACAAAAAAGGGTTTATTTGCAAATTTATTAAGGTTTTAGATATTTTAAAAAAAATAATTTGCACTATATTTATTAGATATCAAGAATAAGGTATTTTGACTTGAAACACTTTATTTTTGAAAAATATAATGTTATATTAGCAGCTAATGTAAATATGGCCTGAAGCAAATTAGAAAACTATAGCTTTGATGTAAACAATCTACTTTATATTTACAAAAAAATATCACAATTTTGCAATAAATATTCAAAAAATGTAAACTTTTAAAGCATAATTTATTAGATATAAGAGAAATAAATAATTATTTATTCGGATATGTAAAAATAATGAAAATTAAAAAATTTTTGTTGATTTTACAAACTGGAAATAATCTTTCTAGAAATGGTGACATATAAAGTCTTTGTTTTGATTACATCCTCATTTTTTTAATATTTACAGAAATAAAATGTGAACATTTAAAATTTATTTCAGTAGTAAACAAAAATATCTATCAAATAAAATCAAATTTTTTTTTTTTCTGATAAGTAATAATCATTTTATTATATATTTTATGTTGACATGTGAAACAAAGAAAAACATCAGAAATAGTGAAATACAATAGGGTTAATAAGTTCTAGAATTATAATAAACACAAACCAATTTATTTCCACTAAAATAAATCAGAATTTATAGCCTTGATAGACTTCTGAAAAAAAATCACTACAGTCAAAATAGTAAAATATAATTTTATTTTACTCAATATATACCTGCAGATAGTTTTATATATTTTGATTATGCACAAATACATATTTGGCTACTCTTTGTGTGAATATAGTTAATATGTTCTATTTGTAAATACTTGATAATAACATTTAAAAAAATTATCAAAATGTACATTATTTGTCTGGTTTAGTCTTGTGTATATTTAAGCATCTCATTTATTAATAAAATATCTTATTTAATAGAATAATTGGGAAAAAAAGTTCATTTGTAGTATCTAATATATAAATATATGTTCTGTAAATCTGTCATAAAAAAATTAAATTAAATATTTTAATTGTTTTATATTAAAATTATAATCAATTAAAAAAGCAAATCTTTTAAAATAAAAATTAATTTTATTGAATGGATTTATCTTAATAGGAATTATAAAATTTGAATTATGTAGAAAATTAACTTCAGAAACCATCTTTCTGGCACTTATTTAATCATATAGACCTGAAGTGTGCCTATCTTGACTTTATATTTCTTCATAAATATTTTGCTTTAATTACATGATATTAGATGTTCATAAAATGATACAATAAAAGGAAGATTCAATTTTTTTCATTTCTGCCCAATTTCAAAGTTGAATTTAGGCAGAAAAACAATGACTTGGATTAATTTCAATAGACATAATCAATTCTTTTATATGTTTAAAAATTTAATATATGCTATTTTATAAATAAACAGATGTTTTTTTGAATGTAATTTAAGACCAAAAACATGCAGTTTTATAACAATATTTTTATTATCTATATTATATGTTTGTTTATTTTTTATCACTATTACTGTAAAAGTATTTATTATTTTTTTCTTTATTGTCTGCAACATTTTAAGAATATTTGTCTTTAGCTATATATGTGCACACATCTGAGAGATTTTTTTTATTAAAGACCTATATAAACAAATATATATAATATAAATAAAATGTCTGTTAATTAGAACAAATTGTAATCATAATAAAATTACTTAAATATAATGGTAATTATTATAAACAGTTTTTCAATGTGCAGAAATACTTTTGGTTAATTTCTTAAACCTGCCTGAGCTGCCATTAAATTCAAAAACCAAAGTGGAAGCAAAGTTTATAATAGTTTATTACATTATATTTTAGTATTTTTATTATGATTACATGTATATAAAGAAAATAAACTTTCTACAATGTGAATCACAAAAAGTGGTTTGAAGTAATTGCTTAAACACAAAAAATATCATTGCTTTTTTTCATGAAAGTGTAACTCAAATTGTTCATTTGCATAATAAAGTGATATCTTTCTTTTTGATAACCTAAAAATGAGTGCACTTTCAGTGAAGTTGACCATAATCATAGCTTTAGATAATAAAAAAGAAACTACTTCATTATGCAGATAAACAAATGTATGCAAATTTGAATTACAAATACAAATAAAGTAAAAAATCGATACTATACATGTATATAAAATAAATGTTTTTTAAAAAAAAATAGATAGTTAAAAAATTAATAGTGCAGTCTATTCCTCATCTTCAACTCCATGAAAACACTTTTTTTGAGTCTATAGTTCTAAAGTTTCATTTTTGATAATGTATACATTCTCAAATAATAAAATAAAATATTATATTAGAATTATTTGAATTTGTTATAATTTTTGTACTCTGATAAGAAGCTTTAAATTCATTACATTTTTAAGATATAATTTAAAAAACAAATGATAATTAAGAAATATTTGGAAAATAAACAATTGTTTGATTTACCAGTTTCATATTGCTTTGTATATTACAAAAAAAAACATTTGATTCTGCTCACTTTTATTATGTCATAACATATTCTCAGGATATTATCAATTCATGACAAATATATAAAACTTTTTATAATAAATTTACAAAAAATGTTCTGGACTAAAATTCAAATCATAGAAGTAAAATTATGTGAAGGTTATGTGGTTTTTGCAAATAACATTTGATACGTGCATGAATGTTACAAAAGCTATCCAAATAAAGACAAAAAAATAGAGCTAAAATATAAATACTCAGTAGCTCTTCAAAGTGTGATAATATAGATTGGTAGATAGTAATGAAAAAAATTTACAGCTATAAATACCTCAATCAAATTATTAATACAGATGGAAGGATGAAATTAATTATAAACTTGATGGAGCTTTTGGCAGAAAAAACAATAAAACTATATCTATGTGTCAGACAAAGTATTTTAATAAGACTGTTTTTTTTTTAAAGTTTGTTGATAAATATGAGACTCAAACAACAATACAGAGATAGCAGATAATTTTATGAGCAAGAAAAGTTAGTTATTTTGCAGAATTAATAAGAAATATTTAAAGCGAATAAATATAAGAGTGAAAAATAATATTTTTATATATATTATTAAAAATATTAAAAGACTGACATTGTAATGGAATGGATTTCTTAATAAAGATGTAAATTGAAATTCTAAACTGAGTTCAAAGAGATTGTCAATAATCTAGAAACAGATCACATATCAGAAGTATGAGCGAGATAAAAATATTTTTTACATTTATTGAGAAGAGATGTACTTAAGAACAGTGAATTAAAATAGGAAGTCTATATTTTTATTGAGAAGGTAAAGATCAATAAATTATTATGATATAAATGTACACAGCCACTTGGTCTACATTACAACAGTGCTCAAAATTATAGATGAAAAAAAAGACTAATAAAAAACAGAACTAAGAGCCTTACGAGTGCACAAAACTAATTGGACGTGTATATTTTTTAAAAAAAAAGTAAACTCAAATTTGTAAACCACATGCATATCCTTTGTCTTTGTTGCCCCCCCCCCCCATTACAATTTTCAACTTATTTATACTAACTTCAATTCATCTTCATGTGGTAAAATAGTGATAAATGTAACCTTTTTCTTGTTATATTCAATAAAGTCCTTTTGAAAGATAAATGTACTTAGAGTTTACAAATATCTTAGGCAATTTTAAAAGATAAATTAGTTAATTAAATGTATTTTATGAATATAATAAATAATATTTAAAGATTGTTTTGAAAGATTCATTTAATAATTAAACAATTTTACTATATTTTTTAAAATTTTCTATATGTAAATCGCTACATTAAAAAAAAATAATGCAATGTTATTATAAATTAGATTAAGGTCCACAAAAATCGTAAAAATATACTTAGGATTGATAAAAATAAAATTATGTCATATAGGCTTGAAAACTCAATTAACAAACGATACTTTAACTTAAAAATTCTGGAAAAAAATAAAAACAGACTCAGCAGTGTAAATGACTTTAATAATTAAAAGATAAATCTATATTTTTGTAAAATTTACAAAACTATGCTTTGAAATACTAGTTACAGTATTTATTTACTATATAACATTTCAATATGGATCTAAATTATAGAAAATCTGTCACTAAGTAGAAAAAAATATATGCAGCTATAATAATGCTTCTTACAAGGAAAAATATTAAGAACATTCATTTAACATTCTTTTCAATGCAAACATTATACTAAAAATCATATAAAATAATATTTGGTCATGTTTTTAACTCTAAAAAAATCAGATGGCTTATAGCAAACATAATATTAAAAAACAGAAAACAAAACATGGTTCATTACTAATGTAGAGTCAGTAATGAACAGGAATCTAATAATTTTCAGTTTGAGTATATTTAGGAATATATGCCACCAAGTGCAATGAATTACACTATCTCTATTTACATGAGTTCAGTTGTATGCTATTCAAGAAAAAATGCAGACAAACAACAAAAATGCAAATAAACAAACCAAAACCCACTAAAATTTGCAAATTTTATGATTTCAATGGCCATTTTTTTTTCTCTGAGTGCTGTCATTTAAAAAAATATCAAATTTGTAAATAAATTTCATAATACATCAGTAGGCATTTTCCATCTCAGAATACCTTATGCAATTATATATATAAATTAATAAAATTTATTCAGTTTATATTAAAAGCATATACACTGTATTCTTCTTTTATTATCCTTTACAAATTTGATGGACAATATTTTGTATAATAAAATCTTTTATGAGCATAATGCTAAAAGTTTTACAAAATTTTAAAACATACTTAAAGATAATCTATGGATTTAAAAACAATAAAATAATTAGAGAAATCATAATGATTTGATAAAGTATTTAGTCTATTATATTTCCGTAAGAGCAAAAAGTTATTGAAAAAAAAAAAGAATATTTCCCAGGGCATATTTAATATACACCTGGGTCTCGTTTTACGCGATAGATAGGTTCCTCAGAAAACACATGCAAACAAAATTGTACAAAAATAGATGTAACTTACATTGAAAAAGGGGGGATGTGGTCTGTGATTTTTCAAAATTCATGTAAAAGCAAAGAACCAATGTAAAATTACTTTAAAATTCGTGCAAAAAAAAAAATAAGGAAATAAAATATGACTAATAAAAAATTTCAAATTTGAAAAAAATTGATACAAGACAAACTTTTTTTAACTATAATATTTAATTTTATTCAAAATAATATATTTTTATGCATAATTTACAGTACAGTAATTTACATTTTTATACACATTTTAATTATTATGATTTTTCTGGTGACAACATAATTAGTAATTAATCATTGATACGATGATTTTATTAATTGTTTATGAAGCTCACGATATCCAGACATACAACCATTTAGCTCTCGTTGGAATTTAAGAGCACATTAATGATTAGTGTCATTAATAAGAAAATAATAATTGATTATGTTCTTTTTTAAAAAGCAAAAACAATGTGATTTAAAATGCAAAATTAACACACACAATATTTGAACAAATTTACATTATAATCTTGTAAAATTTAATATCTGTATACATAAAATGTGGAAATCATGATTTTAATTTCATTATTGCATAAAATCTTACTATTATAAAGCACTGAAAATATTGAAATTACTAAGATGATAGTCGAATTCCAATAATATGCTATTACTTTCAATATAATGTAAGTGCATAAAATTTATTATTTAAAGTAATAGCGCATTATTGGAAATCGACTTCCAGTGAAACACGAATCGCGTAACTTCAAAATCATGTTAAATAAGTCCGCATAAAAAGAGACCCAGGTGTATAGAAGTCAGACATTTCATTATTTATATTATTTTAAAAATAAAAATATGCATAATTAGTTTTTTTCTTTCTTATTTTTATTGCTTCAGTGAATGCAATGCACACCTGTAATATATATATAAATGTATCTCCTCAATTTATTATTAATAATGATATTATTTTTTTTTTAAATTTTGTTTATATTATAATTTTGATTTATATATGTATACTATATTTAAAAATATCTGTATTATATATATGTGCATGTTGAATTAACAATACATATTTTATTCTTATCAATCTTTATCAACAAAATGTGAGCTATTATATACTATATATTTAGAATGTGAGAGAGGCTTGCAATAAAATATAGTATTACAGCTCTATTAATATTTGTATTTTATTTTGAATATAATGCATGCCTTGGAATAGGTTTCTTGACTCTGAAGATGCATTAATATCCCATTTAATGTCCTAATTTCTTTTCTGTATGAAACATTGTTATACCTGCCTTTAATTTTTTATAAAGATAAACATATTGGAATATGTGCAATTTTGGAATTCAATATCTTTGTATAAAAATCTCAAAATTGTTAATACATCTCTACTATATTAACTTTGATTCAAATTTAGACTAGTGTAAGATTTAAAATATTTTTTGGATTCTGTTTAAGTTTGAAATTTTAATTTTAGAGCCTGTAAGCAGTCAGCTAATTATTCAATGTATTATTTGTAAAAGCATTTTTAAATTAATCTTCACTGAAAGATAAAAAGACAAGTTATCAAAATTCTCAACATCCAGTAATGGAGAGATAGCATCTTCTCATTCGCTGCTACTATTTGGGAACTATTAGAGAGATCTGTGCTCATTTGTGATCATTTAAAGACTAAAATTACAATTAAAATTACTGAGGAACCCAGTAGCAGAAACCAGTCTGAGGTTGGGGATATTCTGCAAAGCTTTGTAAGAGCTTATTTGCGAGCTCTATATATAACATTTAAAGGCTATTTAATTTTAGTTACTATATAAGATATATAAGTATATATTGGATGTATTTTTACGAAAGGTATTCGATCAGTGCATTTTAAACATTCTTTTAAATAACATAAAAAAAAAATACGTCAAAGCTACATAACTTTTTATCCGAAAAAGTGTAAATGCTAAAATGCAATTCTATTATATATCTAAATGCTTAAATATTTATATATTCACATCCACATTTATTTTAAATGAATGACTAAGTAAAACATATCGTTTAATTGTATCAGAAGCTTTTATTTAATTAAGCTATACTTCCTGAAATGATAATCATTTTCATAATAATGTGCAAAAATTTGATTACTTCTTTAATAATTTTGAAATATGATATAGATTTTCATCGTTAAAAAGAATGCAGACAGACAAAATATTAAAAGCATTAAAATTATAATGATTTGCATTTACCATTTGAAACTTCTTTTTTAAACTTCATTTTAGTATAATATGTTAATAATACAAATGTAACCTAATTGAAAATAGAATAATTTTTTTAAAAAAAATCTTTAAAACTTCAATCAATTACACTTTCACAGATTAATGCAAATAACAATACTTTATAGAACTAATCTGTTAATAATAATACTACTAACAATAATAAACATTTATGGGTATCTTTTTAAATTTTATAAACTTATAAATTAGATAAATTTTAACTGACTAAAATTATCCAAGGCCCTTGAAGGATATAATATGACTTCCTTGATTAATAGAAAAATAAAGTTTATATGGCCTAACATATGCATACATTCAGATGCACTTATTTTTGCTATCTTTTTATTGTTATTTCAATGTATATACATGGCAAAACACCCATAGGTCAACATGTAAATCAGAGTGAATATAAAACACTAACAAGTGAGCATGTTTTGTGTTACTCACTAAATTCACAACTATCAACTATTTGATATCAGTTGATTATTATAAACTTGGTTTACAGCAGACAAAAATATAGCAGCTGTTAATATTTTGTTATTTTTATTTTGATATAGACATTGTTTTATTTACATATTAACATATTATTTACATAATTTATATATATGCGCATACAGTGATGGTATTTTTTGATAATTTTCTTTAAAAGTTTAAATGAAATCATTAAGCAAGGAAACTTGAAACCAATGATATCAGTGTCTTTATATTATCAATAACTGATTGAGTATATAGCCATTATTTAGTTAGAAAATATTTAACTTTCTTACTGAATATGTTCAAAGATGAATGTAACAAACTAGTTGTCACTACTGCATATCATGCAGAGTTTAATGCCTCACTGATATCATCAACTGAGATTATATTTTCTCTCATCATATTTTAAGTAACATCTGGCATATTTCTCCTTATAATGGATATTTGTTCTAGTTTAGCCCCTGACCAATGTTACAATTTGCTATATGTTTCTTTTATATCTAATACATACTTTCAGTTTGTGATATGAAAGTCATGGATATATTAGATTTTATTATCCTTATACTAGCAATTATTTGAAATTTTTTTCATAACCCAGAAGGCTTATCATGGTATCACTAAATCTCAATGATTCATTGTTATTTGCAAGGTATCAATATATTTTTACATTATCTTTTCTTGTATATTTAATTACTCATTTACTTTCTCATCTTCATTTTTTTTTTTTAAATTGCCATTTTATTTCTTCAATTTATTCTAACTCTCTAAAGTAGATACCTTTTTTATTGCTTTGATCACATTACCATTTTGTTATTTTTCAGAGATATCCTTGATTTCTACTGTTTTTGTTATATTTCTGAGTTGATTTTAAGAAATTATTCTTGAATTTGCTGTCCATCATTCACAATATTAACAATTTCTTCATTTTTGGTGATTTTCATCTAAAATATTTTTCATTTCTTGATGAAAAATATCTTTTATTTTCAGTGACTTTGTTACAATTTTTAAAACATTTTAAGTATAACTTCCAGATCTAGCTAATCATCAGAAACTTTGGTCCCTCAAGTTACTATATTGGGATTTTCCAAGTGATTTCCTTCCTGACTATCTTCTTTCCATAATATCACTTCTGCCTTTTTTTGTTCTATGTGTTAATTTCAAATAACCAGTATCTGAGTTGGCATACTGAACATCTTCCTGTTCTTCCAATAATTGTTAAAGTTTTATGCTTGGCACACTGATAGTAATACTAGATGGATATTTAAGCAAACAATAAAATACATACAATAAATGTACATCATAATCAAAATCTCAAAATCAAAATTTAACTCAAAATCTCTCTCCATCAAAATTAAAATCTCTCTTTCCTATCTGCACATTAATTCTATTTAATACTCCAGTTTACTTCTTTTCTATTTGCTCAGTTTCTTATTTTATTCATGAAAGTTACTGTGCTTTTCATTTAAAAATAAAGTTACTTTTGTTTTTCAGTATGTTAGATTTATTTTTATATATTCAAACTACATAAAATTCTTTCAATTTTGATTCTCTTTAGCCTAGTAAAAATTAACTCTCTTACTGAAATATAAAATCAGACTATACTTTCTCCAACCCATTAACAACAAATAAATGTCTTGAGTTATATATTTCTATTCATAGTTCAATCCAGTACATACTGTCACTATAGATACTATCATTGCGAGATTGGGATTTACATATGTCTCTCATTTTATTTCAGGCCTTAAAATAAATATAAAAAAAAACAAGTATTAAAAAAATATTCAAGAAAATTGTTACAATCAAATTCAAGAAATCATCTTCATGAAATGTAAACTATGAATAGAAAATTTGTTAAATTTTATTCGGATTCAAACTTCTATGATTTTAAAGAAAACTAATTTATTTATGGATCGTTTAATTGCTTGAATATATGTTTAACTTCTGTTTTTTACTACAATTATATGTCTGTATCGTGCATGGTAATCTAATATGAAACAATTTAGCTTTTTTAAATTAAAATTTGAAATAGTATAAATTCACACTAATTTATATGAATAAAAACTTAGTGAGAGAATGAATTCAAGAAAAGGAAAGCAAATAAAAAATACAGTATTTTAATATGTAATACCATCATATTTTATTCATTAAGTTTTAAAATATTGACAAATGGAGGAGTAATTATAACTGAGACTTATATTCGAAAATATATGCTGAATATATTCAAATTCACATTCACTTTAAACAAAGGAATTTTTTCTACATAGCTAATACTGAAATAGAATTATTAATATATATATATAATAAATAGATAATATATATTAAGGCTACAATCTTAAAAGTATGCGCCTAGATGCAACAGTAAGGACCTCTAGGACTTAGGATTTTCAGTCTATATTCATCCTCCACTCCATCTCAAATAATCAATACACATGATCACACACACGGTTGTTTGAAAGCAGTGGAGGATAAATATAGGCAGAAAATTCTAAGTTCAAATCCTTCTATTTACCATTTAATTTGTTTTTTTAAAGGCTATTTTTATTGTTTATTCCTAAATTAATTCTAATAATATATTTTCAAATATATTTTCTATATCCAACATAAATAAATAAAAACAAACAAGCAATTAAATTACATTTACTTTCTGTACAATTATAACAAAGAATTCTATTCAAATGTAGTATTACTAAAATTTCACATTTGATTTTAATTACTGACTTTAAAAAATTCAATTTTTTTCCATAAAATTTACCAAACTATTATAACAATACATTAATACACAAGTATTAAACAAGAATAAAATGACAGAAAGTAATATGAATATTTTACTCATGATAAATAATCTTCAAACAAATCCATTTTTCTTATAATTAAGTCTGTTTTTAATATAGACTTTTTTCATTGTTTAACACAGAAATATACTGCTGACATGGCACTGGAGTCATGTTTGTTCTCAATGTTTGAGTATAATTGTCAGTGAATGATCTAAAACTCAATGTCAACTGATTTTTTCTCTCTCAGTAGTTAATTCATATAACAATGTAGAACAGAACAAAAGAAAAACAAACAAGAAAGATTGAATTTTAACACAAAATTTTATTTTCCTACTTTTTTTACACATGACACTTTCTAGTTTTTCTAAATAATAAAAATTCTAGAATCTTTCACATAACTAACAATCCTAAATAATTATAAAATATATTTACTTAAATAATTAAGTTGTTTTTCTTTAATAGAATTCATATTTTGCATACTGTATAAAAAATGAATGGATAAAGCAGGGGTGGTGTGGAGAAGCGAAGCTAAAGATTAGAGAAGATGGATTGAGAGACTTTTATTCTGCAGTGGATTGATAATGGTTGATGATGATGATGATAAAAAGTTAAAAAAAATATTTATAGCTTTTTTTAGTTCTTTTAATCTAAAATAATTTGATGCTATTGATTTTAAAAACATAATCAATTTTATTATCTTTTAAAAAACTTTTTTAAAATTGAATTTCAAAGTACCGTTGGTGATTTCTAATAAAAAATATTTTTTCATTTTACTAAACTAAAAATGTACACTGATTTTAAATAAAGCTTTATTTAATTTGAATTGACTTTATATATTTATGCAGACAAACTTTTTATATATGTGTGGGTCTTTATATATGTGTGTGCCTTTTATTATTTCAAAACCTATTTAATCAATTAAAAAATTGTTATGTTGTCAAATATGAAAATAAAGATTGATTATGATGAGTTAGAAGAAGTTAACAGCTACAAATACCTTGGTCAGATTATTAATACAGATGGAAACATAATGGATGAAATCAATCATAGAATTAAACTTGGTTGGAGTGCTTTCAGTAGAAATAACTTGATACTAAAAGGAAATATGCCTGTGTTTGAAAAGGAAGGTTTTTTAATAAATGTGCTTTATCAGTTCTTACTTATGGATCCAAGACTTAGACACAATAAAAGAGCAATAGAAAGACTTCAGACCACTCAAAGAAGTATGGAGAGATGCATGTTGGGAATAATAAGAGATCGAAAATACCTTATATGGGTAAGAGAACAATCAGGTGTTACTGACCTCATTAAAAAAATTAAAAGATGAAAGTGGAGTTGGGCTGGACATATTTCTGGAAGAGATGATAATAGATGGTCAATCAAAATCTTAAACTGGATTCCAAGAGATTGCAAAAGATCCAGAAAGAGACCACATATCAGGTCTATGGATGAAATAAGAAAGTGTGCAGGAGTGATGTGGAGAAGAGAAGCTAAAGATCGAAGAAAATGGATTGAACTTGGAGAGACCTTCATTCTACAGTAGATTGATAATGATTGATGATGATGATGAATAATGCTTTTGTACTTACTTTGAAGCCCACAAAATATTTATTTCAATATATATATATATATAATTTGATTGAAAATTTAAAATTATTTCATAAATCCTTTTTATTGTTATTATTTATTAGAGGACCATGTTAAATATTAATGCAACATTTCTATTTATATTTATATCTACTTTTTTTCCAGATAAAGATTTTAACTTTATAAAGTTAATTGCTCATAACAATTTTTTTGAATGAGTCCCTATTTGTACAAGCTGATTTATTTATGGAATAATCTGAATCTATTATCTCATATATATTATGCAATGGTAAATTGCCTATTTTTATTATGAGTGGGAGAAGTTTGAAAAAATAAATAAATCTTTTAATTACTCATACAATTAAATATAATTTTCAAATATTAAATCTGGCCCATTTTGCAGCATTAGATTTAGATTTAATGGCTAGAATATGGAGTTTCTGGCACTATCTTTGCACCTCTGTAGAACTGAATCAGAATTCATCTGATTGTATAATTACTTTTTGTAACTGAGAAAAATCTATATTATCAACAGAATCTTCATATATGAGGTGGAATAACATTACTACACCAACTCCTCTTAATAGTCATATCATTAATTAATTTATTAAATTTAGTATATTTTTTCATGTCTTGGTATTATGGTTAATATTAATATGGGAAATCAGTCTGCATTTAAAACAATGAATATCAGCTATTAAAAATAATGACAATTACACATTTACTAATGAATGAATCTTTGGTGTTTAAGTTAGTGAGGACCCTGTTCAGTTTAACATGATGTTAGAGTTACAAAGCAAAGAACACAAAAATTCCTGGACCAATTTTTCTATTTTGATACATTGCTGCTCTAATGTTACACCCTTTCAAGAAATTTACAATAAATTTATTTAGGTCAAAAGTTATTTTTTATTTATTAGAAAAACTTGATGCCACATATTTTGTATCATTTCACATTACAATTTAATAACACCATTCATGAATTGAAATGTTATTTGTAAAATTCTGATTGGGCATTCAGCATTCTGATATAAATTATTCAATTACATTTTCAAAATGTTATGTAAAAATTGGCAGTGTAAATTTAATTATATATGTTCAGAGCACTTGTATTTTTTTAAAAATATATTCAATTAGACAAAACATCCATTCTGGAAATAGGATGAATAGTGCATTTAATTATATCATCTTTAATATATCAAGCATTTTGAATTTCACAAGCACAAAACTAAGCTCAAGAAACTGCTTAAAAACATGTAAAATATTTTCATCCCTATAATGCATCCATTCTTCACATAATCAGAAATAGGTGGCTTTCCCACTGCTCTATTATATTTGAAAATAAGAAGTACAACATACTTAAAAAACAACAAAGAATAGTGAAACATATACCTATACTCCATTAAATTATTACACAGAAATATCAAGAACAAAACTTTAGTCTATAATCTTTTTCAGTTATGCAACATCATAGATTAAATTTTTATTAAGAATAACATTTCCACAAAAGCATGTTTGGTAATTAAAAATTAGTTGAACATTTACTCATATAAACTGCTATATATTTTTTCTTATTTAGTTCCACTTTTGTCAGCATTGAACAGTTTTGTATTCCTCAAGTCAGGATCTATCATGGTTTTTTGTCTATGTAACATAAACTTTTCTTTGCACATACATCAATATTTGTATATAATATGTTATCAATAAAAAAAAATAGCAATAGAAAGATATAACATCCAGCTAACTATAATTCTCTAACACCTACAATTTAGATAAAATTATAAAGAATCATTAAATCTTTATAGTTCTTAGTCAAAATAAGAGTCATAGATCACATGACCCTATCTCTTAAGCTTGTAAGTTATAAATAGCTCTTAATTTTACAATTTTTGCATAATTGAGGATTTTTTTAAAACTTGAATGTAAACACATTAACAAAAAAATAAAGACAATATTATAAATAAATTAACATATAAACACATTTTAAAACAAAATTCAAAAAGCAGTGAATTTAAGAAAGTACATGCAAATTAATAAACCACATTGATGTGATAGCTACATTACCATTTTCTCGTTTAACCAGTTTTATTTTTTATTAGCAAATAAGAATATTTTTGTATATATTAAAGTTAAGGTTATGCTAAAAAATTGCTTCTAAGTTAAGTAATATTTTTAGAATTAGATTTTGGGGATAAATTAATAAATTTTCTTTATTTTATTGTAATGTATTATATAAAAATAAGTACACTGAATGTGTGTATATAAAATAAATATCTGTAATATATGATTTCAAAATTCTAACAGAATACAAATCATTTGTAGATAATGAAAATTAGTAGTTTTCTTTGACCAAGTTGCAATTTTTTCTGTTTCTAATAAATCATTAATAGAATTCTTATTACAACTTTTTCTTTATAAATTTCCCTTGTATTACAATCCATACTCTGCTTGAAAATTAAATATTAATAAGTATAAATTTAGAAGACTTCTGAATATTTATTTTTATGTCATAAAGTAAAAGGCAATTTATTTCCATAACTTTTGAAAAATTCATATCCATTGATATAGTGATAAATTTTTGGTTCAAAGTAAGTAAATAAAACTATTAAAAAGAATAAAAACAGTGTGTATATCTCTTTAGCCATAATAATTTACAGATATTTATTTAATTTATTAACGTCTAAAACTCAGCATTCCTTTTTTAAAATTATTTTTTACCAGATTAAATCCTGCGCAAATATAATATAAAAAAATGCACATGTAAATGTTTAATTACTAAAATCTTTAACAAGATTAATACTTCACAAACAAATTAAAATATACCAATGAACGTATAATACAAGTATACAATGAAACATATAGCAGATTCATTTTAAAAAGGATTATTTTTTTTCTATAGAAAAGGAATAACTATAGCATTAATTAATTTTAAAAAATAACAATAGTTACTTCATAAGTAAAAAAAAAAAAAACCCCACATTTATTGGATATAGGACAATATAGAAAATAGAGCAGAATAATTTATGCACTTTGACTCAGAAAACTGATTGCTGCAATAGAAGAGAAATTTCTAACACAGTATGTTAAACCTGAAGTGATTCTACAGAGTCAGAATCATTTGTAGGTTATATTTGATCTTATTATTACTTTATGACAATAAGGTCTTATATTCTCTCTCTATATATATATCATCATCATCATCTCAATAAGGTCTTATATTCTCTCTCTATATATATATCATCATCATCATCATCAACCATTATCAATCCACTGCAGGATGAAGGTCTCTCCAAGTTTAATCCATCTTCTCCGATCTTTAGCTTCTCTTCTCCACAACACCCCTGCACATTTTCTTATTTCATCCATCCATCTCACATGTGGTCTCTTTCTGGGTCTTTTACAATCTCTTGGAATCCAGTTTAAAATTTCAATTGTCCATCTATTATCATCTCTTCTAGCAATATGTCCAGCCCAACTCCATTTCAATCTCTCTCTCTCTCTATATATATATATATAATTTATGCCATATTTTGTAAA
Organism: Epiperipatus broadwayi; assembly: GCA_028023455.1. NCBI lineage: Eukaryota > Metazoa > Onychophora > Udeonychophora > Euonychophora > Peripatidae > Epiperipatus > Epiperipatus broadwayi. The sequence continues at coordinate 374,775 of JAQFVV010012780.1, forward strand.
TATGTTTGCTAATAATTAAAAGAGAAAATATTATTTTTAATTTAAATTGCCTATTTAATTTATTAAGGTTAGTTATCATGATAATAAAATATATATCTATAAGGTCTCATATGAAATTAAAATTTCTAAGCAGGAAATGTATCTATCACTTTGAAGTGAAATAAAAGAAAATTGTCGCAATCATTAAAAAGTAGGGGAAAAAACAGAATTATAGCCAAAGTAAAGTGCCACATTCATTTAAAATATTAGCAAAAACCATTATTTATGGCTAAAGAAAACTATCGTAGTCAGACCAAACTAGCATAGTTGATCAAAACTGGCACAATCAATTAAAAACTTGAGATGAGAATTTTATAGAGTAATGAAATAGGTATTTAAGACACTCAAAAATCTAAAAATATTAGGATAGGCAAACATAAAAAATTTTAACATTAATAAGACAATGAATAGCTCAATTATTTAGAACTATTAGAATTTTTTTCTAAATGATATTAAAAAAGAAAAACATAAAATAGTAGCTTTATTATGTCTGGGCAGTAATAAAATTATAGATTTAACAAAAATTATGCAATCTGAATAAGATGGATGAACTTACCTATGTTGATATGATCCCAAAATTAAATCATTCTTTTACTTCTACCCTTAATTGTTATGTTCCTATACTACATTTTAAGAGTAGGTGACAAAAAAGAGGTTATTTAATTACAATTTGATTCACAGAGATTTAGTACAATTTTATGATTGTAAAGATTTTACAAAAAAAAAAGGCTCTTCTTAATTATATTATTTGGGATATATCTGAAGACAAGCCCTGACAACAGCTATTAATAATGATTTGACCTATAAAGAATCAATTCAGATAAGAATAGCTAGCAAATTGGTTTTAGATCAAGTGAAAAATTTCCAGGGAAGTTGGAAAAAAATTCTGAAAATAAAAAAAAGAATTAAGTTAGGATAATAATAAAAAAATAGACACAAAAAAATTCAAATGTTTTTGGCAACAAATGCAAATTAATAAATGAATGATATAATCAAAGCAATTGTAGAGGCCATATGAAAAAAAATGTGTAAAACAAAAATGAAAAAGAGCAAAGTATTTAGAAGATTATGCCTGCAGTTGGAATTGTGACATTGATCACACATACATAGGTAACCTCTCTATTTGTTAAAGTATCCTTTAATTCTAAAAAAGATCAATTTACACAAGGTATGTGTATAAATATGACAGTGTATGTGAAAAAACTTAGATTGTCTCTTTTATTAGCTATTTAGAAGTCTCTAAAACAGTAGAAGAGATAACTTTGTTAAATTTGTATTTAAAAAATCTGTTATTAAATAATAGAAGAGATGGTGTCTATCTAAAAAATTCTGCCATAATCTATCATAGTTTTAAAGAAAAAATATATAAGAATGGAATTTCACTCATAATAAATGTTTTATGTTTTAATATTTATTAGAAGTGTGGACATTGCTAGCATTCAGACAATTCATGCATTTCCAGAAAGGATAAAATTACAATCCATCACTAATTTATATATAAGTAAATATTAACTGTAACAAACTCTCCATACAGTGGTACCATCCAGTGCAAGATTTAGTAATCACTGAATGCAGATAGGTTTGTGGATAAAATCTCATCTAGTATCTACTCATCCAATATCTCCAGATTAGTTTCTATCTTATGGCTTTTATCAGTGAGTGTTTTGGATCTGAGAGCACTGCACCTAAATCTAAGGATACTAGTCTGGGAATATTAGATAAGTAGGCACTAGATAGGAATTTTATGCACAAATATTCCTGTATTCATTGATTAGTAAGGCTTGCACTTGTAGCACTAATGTATGGATAGTTTACTATTGTTAATAACAGCTAGTCTAAGCATAGGAAATGGTAATTATGTGCTAAGTACATATCAGGTAAAGCTGAGAAACAAAAAAAAAACTGGTTAAAACGTCATATAATTTAACATTCTACTGGAGATGCTTCTTATATTTTATACTAATTCTTATATGACTTTTTATAATACAAACTGTTTCTTATATAGCGCACATACGTAGTAATATTATGTGAGGAGCAATTCCTCAGAGAATGCACTTTAAAATCTTTGCAAACTCTCCCATGAGAATTGATTTTAAAAGCAGGTTTAGTTAAAAAATTGGGTAGAATTATACAGGCATTATATGTTTATACAGTGTGTAGAATAAACAGACATTCTTTTCTTTTTCGTTTAAAAGTAATATAGAATTTGGTTAGAAAAACATTGTAAAATGCTGTGGAGCATGTTAAATCGTATTGAACGAATGGTTTCCAATAAATGAAAATATCTGCTAAAGATCTTGCAGATAAACATGAAATACCAGCTTTTAAACTAATTCTGAAACAAAATTTAATTGAAGCATATCCAAACCCAGATCTCTCTCCCCCCCCTCTCTCTCTATATATATATCATTAGCAATATCAATATCTCTTGCAAGCGCTAAAAAGATTTTTCCAATGTAAAAAATATTTAAAGCAATATAAGGCAGTTGGTAGAACTGGCAATGATATCAATAGAACTAGAAATGACTGAAATGTAAATATATAAGAAATATTTAGAGCATTTTGCTTGCAAAAAATTAGAAAAGAAAATATATAAACTTATAATATATTTATTATTGTGGTTTTCATGATTATATAAGATTTGTTTAATAAGATATAAGTTTATTTAAAACATTAGGTATTATTAATTATATCAATTGAAAAAAAAGAGTTGCAAGAATTGGGCAAATTTTTTTCCATTGATGGTTTTTTAAAATTACACACAAAATACATACACATTTTTTGTTCTCAATAAATTTTGATGACAACATCACAAAAAGGGCATTAAAAAGTTTGTCTGAGAGTGACACATATCCCATGACAGTGAAAGCAAAATGATTTTATCACTGGCATTTTTACTGCATATAAAGGAATCACACTTCTACAACAAGAATTGGAACAACTATGTCACATCAAATAAAACTGCACAAGTAGTGAGCTATGGACACTGATTACTCTCAGCACAACCATAGATGAACTGTATCCCCAAAATTCAGGGCCTTTTTTTTGTCTAAGATTATCTCAGCCTCTTGGTGTGTCTATTTAATCTCTTCTCCACCTTTCAGAATACTGAACTCCTCTAAACCAGAAGTCGCTTTAGGACGTAATGCACCTACCAAGAAACTGAATGACTAAACAGATACATAGGATCTCTCACTGACAGACTATTCAGGACTGTGCAGTATGTGTTCCTTTTTTTAGTCTGTATACTTTAAATACAATGTAAACCTTTTTAGTGTACAAAAAACACTTCATGTTTAAATAAAATATTTAAAAAAAAAATAAATTAAAACTTTTATTAGTGTTCTAGAAAACAGGGAACTATGTTAAAGTTAATTTTTTTTTTTTTGTTACTAAGAAGTTAATAATAAAATATTTAATTATTTAAGTTTTGAAAATGAAAATATAAAATTATATATATTTAAAGTGTAATTAAGAAAAATGATTTAATTAATCTATATAAAATATGTTTATTAAATATGAAAAGTATAAAAAATGTTAAACTGACGAAATATAGGATTTTTCCTTAGTAAAAAACTAGAAATTTCAATGTTTGAAAATCTACTGGAGAGAAAATATAAAAAGGAAGGCTTATCTGAACAGAAATAGTTTTTAATGATAAAATTGTAGTACCTAAACAAATCATGCTACTTTTGCACATGATCTACCAGCAGTGAAAAAACATAAGTAGCAATAATAAAAAAACAAATGAATTTCTGATATATGAGTTTCTAATCACTTGGAGAAATCATAAGTTTGATAAAATTTAGTAAAATTTTTCATAAAATTTTTCAATAAAACATGGCTTACAATTAGACTCATTTTACCACATCAATGTGTTGCAGTATTAGTCAATTTAACATTGAAGGCAATAGTTAACTTTAATAATCCTTTATATGAGTGTGAAATAAATATTGCTCAACTATAACACATAATTGAATATACAGAAAAACCATCGAACAGAAATCCATCAATGATGGGAATAGTTGTATAAAATATATAGTACTGCATATTTTAAAATTGCTTTATTAAAATGGTTAATTTTTAAATGCCATGTAGATCTCGTTTGAATTGTGAAAATCCCATGATGAAAGCATGTATTTCTACTAATGTATTATGGTTTTTCTTTCCAATATTTTTACATTTTCTTCTACCAAATAAATTTTCTTCAAGCACTAACAAATTTTATTTAGCAAAATAAGCTTTTTTCTCTCAGTATAAAATAAGTTTATTTTTCAATATAAATAAATTGATGAAATATTTATTTGCACGGCATCGTTTCAATTTTGTTTTCTGCTTTAGATTTAATTAAGGGACAAAGTTATATTAATTTCCTGACTAAGGTTTTATTTTTTCATATCTATTGACAAAACAGCTATAGGATATTAAAATTTGAGAAAGTAAGATGCGATCTAACTCCAAAAAATATGTATATTTCTAAGTTTTTTCCCCATTCATTATTATGTGTTTGCTTAATATTTTTTTCTTTTTTTGTTAAAAAGTGATTGAATAACATAATTTTGCTTGTATAATTCTAATATTATACAAACACATTTATCAAAATACATTACTTTTTAATATTTAATTACATTGTTATGCTTTAAAAACAGAATAAATATTAATTCACAAACATACTTTCAAAAGTAATTAAACATAGTTAAGTTTGATGATTAATAATTTTATATATTTTATAAACAGTATATCTGCCAGGAACCTATCTCTTTTCAGACCCAGATTTTTAGTTTTAATTAGTTGTTTATTTCACAATCATCATTATTATTATTATTTAAAATGTTTTTATCTTACATCACATTTTCTTAACATTTGTGTGTATGTGCGTGCTTGTGATGTTTGCTTTCCAAATCAATATTTTTAAAAAAGTGTTGACTTTGTAACAAATGACTGTAAGGATCTTATTACTTTTATTTTTAGTAGTAATTCATTTATAAATAATAATAACAGTTTATGATAAAAAGTTCAGTAACAATACAATTAAATAATTATTAATACAGTTCATAACTTTCTAAATAAATGGTTATAGTTAAAAGATAGAAAATTATAGGCTAATATTTCTCTCTATAATTCTAAGTGCAAAAATTGGGATATTGTACATTTTAAATTATTTCATTTAATTAATAAGATTTTCTTCACATTATATGCATTAAAGTTATTTGTTTTTTGAAAATAAAATAATTTAGTAATTCACTGAACTCTAGACATACCCAAAACTAAAAAAGCAATAGTTTTTAGGTAGAAGTGCTATTCAGATGCCAGAAGTTGTTTCTGATTAGAAGTAGTGAATTGCATATATTCATTCAACATTCCCAAAACACACTAAAATTTTGAACCCAGAAAATCTATTTGTGTACATTGATTAATTACAATTATGCAAATAATTCCAAAGTAATGCAGAATAGATTACTAATATTAGTCCTGATGTCATATAATGAAATTTATTTTGGTATACATTATTCCATTGTTAAAGAACTTAAAATCAATGTAATTAGCATACACAGTTACTATCTTAGTACCATATCTATATTATTTTTATTCTTTTCTCTATACATTGTTTATTACAATTTTTCTTTCTTACAGTTTTGATTGCTCAGCAGTCTTTTTTAAGCTGCAAATATATATATATATATATATATATATATATATATATATATATATATATATATATATATATATATATATATATATATATATATATATATATATATATATATATATATATATATATAAACAAATAGAAATAAAATGTAATTATAGTAAAATATTTAATTTATATATAGTCATGGATAATTAAATATTTTGTAGCTCTGAAGAAGCCTGCTGGACAATCAAAACTGTAAAAAAATAAAATTATTTGCTGAAAATATTATTATAAAGTAGAAAAATAAAGGTGTTATTAATTATAATTACATTAATTATAATTGCACATGTCATACCTATATGGCTAGGTAATTAGGTTACCTTGGATTCAAAATCTTAAGACTAATTAAAATTTTATATTGTCATGGTGAAAACCATAATAAAATTAAATATGTTATTGTATTAATCATGTGCAATCTAGGGTTCCACTAATGAAATGAAAGAGCTAGAATCTTATCTCATGGTCTGATTAGACTATCATGTAGTGTCCATTAAATATTTATGCTTACAAAAATAGTTGTAGATTAATGTGGAATGAATTACTGCTATGTTATAACATTTATCCCAAAAAAGAGGAAATTATATTTATAGGAAGCCATATTATGTAATCTAATCATTTATATTTGTTGCAATTCTATTTTACAATCATTTGAATTATATCTTTAAAATGATTATTTTCTAAATTACTTATATACATTGTGAAAGTCTTGCACCAAAAGAAAACAGCAGATAGTATGGCATAATCGAGGCACTCAGTATTTTGTGGTTTATTTAATAATATATTAAAATTTATTCAAATTGAAAAAATTATTCTAAGAATATTCAGTTAAAAAGAAAAAATGACATGAAAAAACTTACAAATTGTAATGAAAATTTTTGTCAAAGATAGTTTGGAGATAGGAAAGATAAGATTTACTTAATATTTTTAGCCAAAATATGCAATTTACCTGTAAGATTTATTTTTAATATGGTTTTACTTATTAAATGCTTTATTTGAATCAGAATATGTTTGTTTTTTGGCTTTTTTGTTCAAGCAAAATTTTAAAATCAAGGTTTAATATATTTAAATCCAATAGAATTCATTCAAAATTTGTAAATTTGTTATAAATCACTGACAATGTAATATGGTACTAAAATATTTTAGGTATGTTTCATAGTTTTTTTATTCTTGAAGAAATAGCAGATAAAATTTCAAATATTTTGATATAAAATTTCAAATATATTGATATCAATATAAGTTTCCAATAATATTGCGAGGGAAGTGTATTATATATATATATCCACAGATGGCATTCTACCAAAAACACCGATCAAGCGTATGTTTTGTTTACATAAACATCAGAGTAGTTAGTATTCACTATCTCTAACTATAATTCCACTTTCAGATCATGATTTCAAGCTATTTGCTATCATCAGTGAAAGACAGGAATAAAGAAACTAGATCTAAATACAAACTCTGAGCATTTATGAAACAATTTCTATTCATCTTGCAAGCGTGAATTTTTTAGACACGTAATGTCTTCAAACTCAGCATAGCAAACCAGATAGCTATATGGGTCTGATCTCAGTTCAGCATCACCACATAGTAGAAGCCTCTGCAATCTATATCATTGCAAGAAAGACCTCAAAGGTACATTTATGATAAACAAAAATGCAAGTTAAAAAACTTGCTAACGCTTGTATTTATGTCCACAGATGGCATTCTACCAAAAACACCGATCAAGCGTATGTTTTGTTTACATAAACGTCATAGTAGTTAGTATTCACTATCTCTAACTATAATTCCACTTTCAGATCATGATTTCAAGCTATTTGCTATCATCAGTGAAAGACAGGAATAAAGAAACTAGATCTAAATACAAACTCTGAGCGTTTATGAAACAATTTCTATTCAGCTTGCAAGCATGAATTTTTTAGACATGTAATGTCTTCAAACTCAGCATAGCAAACCAGATGCTGAGTTTGAAGACATTACGTGTCTAAAAAATTCACGCTTGCAAGCTGAATAGAAATTGTTTCATAAACGCTCAGAGTTTGTATTTAGATCTAGTTTCTTTATTCCTGCCTTTCACTGATGATAGCAAATAGCTTGAAATCATGATCTGAAAGTGGAATTATAGTTAGAGATAGTGAATACTAACTACTCTGACGTTTATGTAAACAAAACATACGCTTGATCAGTGTTTTTGGTAGAACGCCATCTGTGGACATAAATACAAGCATTAGCAAGTTTTTTAACTTGCATTTTTGTTTATCATATATATATATATATATATTGTAACCTCTGCTCTCTTCACTTGTTTACTTTATTAGATTTATAAATGCCCAGGCGCCAATTCTATACAAGATAGAATAAAATTTATATTGTAAATTGCTTTTAAACTTATTTAAAAGATTCTTATATTGTAATTATTCTATGGCTTAGCTCAGTTGAGGTTATAGGATATGGTCTTTATATAGGATGCAAATAAGAGTAATAAAACATTTATTAATAACAATTCTGTAACACTAATTTAATCATATGCCACACATTTATTTAATTATAAAACTATTGCAAAATTATCAATTATCATATTTAATATAGGATAGACAATGATTAGGATCGGGTACCTTTATATCCATATCACTATCTATTCTAAGCAAAGTAAAATATAATATTGGCACTGTAATATGGTGATTTATCATCTCCAGACAGATTAAATAAATTGACTTCTACTGGCAAATCTATATATTTTAGGGCTATGCTATGTTAACCATATGTGAGTGTGTGTGTGGAAATGGAGAATCGAATGTATATAATCAAGCAATTCATTTGGACCATTAATTTAATAAAACATTTATTAAAAATAAAAATAAAAGACAAAAGAAATAATAATAAAAAAAATATTATTTTATGCACCTTTCTAACCAATTATATTGTTCTTATAGTAAAACCAAAATTGACTAATATTTAATATACGAATCATATATTTTCGAATATGTGTGCTTTTATAATATCTTAAACATGATGTATTTTTAAAACATACTTTTTATTAGCTTATTTATAAAACTTGGATGATGCCATAAATCAATCATCTTTTATACATATTAGAAATTTTATACAACACTTATCTGTTATAATTGGTGTAAATCATCTAACATTAACTATACAAAATAAAGAAAGGCAAGGAAAAACAATAACTAAACACTTATATTTATACTTATACTTATATACATGAGGGTTAAATAATATCTCCAAACTCAATCTAAATAATCTAATCGTCCCTTGACCATTTCTACCTTCAACTCACATTCAATATACTTCCTATATAATGAACTTATAACAGATAAGGTTTTAATTCTTTATTTTTTTAAATAAACTTCATTAACAAAATTGAAGCATAATAAATACAACATTTTTAAAATAATAATTTATAGCATCACGCACACATCCGAATATCTATAATCACCTATAATATAATTTCTAGATCATACAAAATAATAAATTATCATATTATAATGATAATTATATTGTTTTGTTTTGTTTTTTTTTTAAAGAAAAAAAAATTGGCTATACATTTATTATAAGTAATAACGAAAAATACTTGTCAATATCTCATCATTACATGTTAAGTTTTTTTAAAAAAAAAAAATTGAAAGTTGAAAGAAATATACATATCAGTTTAAAAAAAACAACAACAATAAATTATAACATAAAAAAAATGTCTATCCATTGTTAAAGCATAATTTGTTAAGAATGACAATAGTCCTTTTTTTATCCTAGAATTCCGTTATAGGCATAATAAATGACATTTGCATGCATTGGAATTATTTTGTTATATATGCGCGAATAGCAAAGTTATACAGTATAAAATTATCTTCTTGATATAAGATTAAATAGATAAACTTTTCATTTTAAATTTTATTTTGTAGAATATTGATAAAAAATTCTTTAAATTAAAAATCAAGCGTTTAATTGTAGCGTCTAATGAAAAAAATTTAGCTAGCTTTATTTTACACAATTTTTTCATTTTAATATTATTCGGCTTTGGTAAAACTTTAAAATAAATCATAATAATTTAGCTTACATATCATCCAGGCATTTTGAAGGTGGTGAATATGGACCATCGTTTGACAGAGATTTGGAGGCTGGTATCCCTCTGGGGGGGGGTGTTTATCTTCTCATTTTTATATCATTCCAGTAGTATAATAACAAAAAATTCTCCACAGGTGTACTATTAGAATCCTTGCGATGTTTTTTATATAATACTCTTATAGAGTTATTGAATCTTTTAAGTTTTTTTTTACATTTCTTCTTCAGAGCTTTTTTTTTTACTTTCCTTCAAGTTTTAAACTCTATGTCTTTCTCCACTCATGCCCTCTGTGTTTTTTTATTATTATTGATCACTTGGCAACACTCCAAAACTAGCTTGCTTTATAAACTGACAACAATAGAGTATTAAAATAAAATAAAATATCAAATATTAAATATTAACTTACAAATACAGAGATAATTTTTACAATTCCAAATGTATTATTAGAAACAATACATAACCAGTAAATAAAAAAAATATAAATAAGAAAATCATTTTAATCAATTATATATGAGTACTGTATATCTGTTTTGTTTAGCATATAAATTTTACTATTACAATCTAGATATTATAAATAATTGTATGAAAAAAAAATGGACAAAGTATGAAATGATGTAAATGAACATACATCCACATACACAAGCTAAATCTTAGATTGGAGTAGGCAATAATCTAGAACACCATTGAACAACACCTGCTATGACCTTCCTATTAATTCTACTCTCATACCAACATTCCCTGATGTTTTTCCATCTTCCTCTTCACTATTAAATATATAACTTTAAATTCTATCAATTGGTACATCCAACTAAAGTTTAATATTTTAAATCTAATTTAAAATAGCAAATCTTACCACAATTTAAGTTTAATTTTTCTAAAACCCCAATTTAAATTTTTATTACATCTCAATTCATTTTTCTAAGATAACTATCTTTAGCCATTGTTAACACAAATGTGAACTTCCCACATTTCTTCCTGGTGCCAACCTGGAAGGTCACAATATATATATATATATATATATATATATATATATATATATATATATATATATATATAATATATATATATATAGGCTTTATTACAAAGTATTTTAGTAGTTATTTAAAACTGAAATAAAAACAAATCTTTGATAGTAAAAGCGTAAGACATTTTTTCTTTTCATGCTTTCCAAATAAACAAAAATATTTAATATGCTTGATTTTATTTTAAAACAACAAGTACTTTTACTTACTGTTACTGAGGATTAAAAAGCCAGAAAATAATTGTTTTATAAATTGCAATTGTATTTTTTATAAAAATGGGGTGAGGGGTTTAAAAATTAATTAAGTTAATCCCCAACAAGGGATTGATTTAATTAATTTTGGAACCCAACTTTTATATCAAGTTAAATATAAAAAACACAATTGCAGTTTAAAAAACAATTATTTTCTAGCTTTTTAGTCCACAATAACAGTAAGTAAACACATCTGTCATAAATATTTTTATATCTATTATAAAATTCATATCTGAATAATTTTTAAAATAGTTGTATCTATATCTATTAAAAGTGGTTATGTTTTCATAAAATCTAAATACATTTTGTCTCACTATACTGAATTTCTGCTTTTTAATCTAACATTGTTTAATCAGATTGTATTATGAGCAATGAATTGAAAATCCATTTTTTTAATAAAATAAGACATTTCTTTAATTCTCAAAATAAATAAAATCTTTTGAAAAAATTATAGTTGGTAAAAATCTTCCAATGAATACAATATTAAAACTGATATTTTAATCTAATATAAATTTGTACTTATCATCAAACTGGCATGTAATTATAAAGTGCTAAAAGTGATTTTTACATGTAATTATTAAATGTGTCTATTATGCCAGTGCAGTTTGAAGTACCGTTATGTTAATTATGGATTATTATTTATTACAAAATATTAATGTGAATTAATTCATTATTTCTCCTTGACAAAAACATATTTATATTCCCAATAATAAGGATCACATGATCACTGTTTCTTATGCTTGCTCAAAATTGTTATTAAACAGGCAAAACTCTCCATACAGTAGTGTCACTCAGTGCAAGCCTTCTAGCATACTACTGTACAGAGAGTTTTGCCTGTTTAATAATAAGGATAATGGTAGTAGTATTAACAATGCAAATAATAAGTGAATTGTGTTTTTAAAAATATTACATTTAAAAACAAATGTCACAAACAGTGCTACAATTTTAAATTATATATTTCTATATACATAACAATAGCAACAGTAATAGTAACAACAGTAATTATAACAATTTAGTTTATTCAATGAATTTAATAGAGATTAAATACAAGACCAAATACATAATTAATAAACAATCTCAAATTATACATTTATAATAAAAGTAATATTAACAAGAATAATATTAAAAACATAAATGTGATGAAATCTAGTATCAAATCTAGTATCTAATTTTGAGCTCTTCTGCAGTAAACCTTTCGGGGATTTTTTAAAATAATGTTTATAAAAATAACAATACAACAATTTAACAAGAACAATAATGATTTTCAATGTACTATTTATTATCATTAAGTATACTAGAAATAATTAGATATTAAATATTTATTACTATTAAAGCCGGATTACATTAATTATTGTGCCATAAATTTATATCTTTTCAGACTTCTACAAGAAAAATGATTAATATTGAACAAAGCCATAAAAAGTTTTTTACTGACATTAATTGCACAATAATTGTTTGCAATTAATTCACTTCATTATTGCCGGTTTTATTGCATTTTTGAATATGAACAGTTTATTGCTGACATAAAATGATAAAGAAATATTACTGTGTATATTTTTTCTATTTTAAAAAAGATGTGTGTGTGTGTTAGGTTTATTAAGTAGTTTAATGGAAAATAAATTTGTTGCCTAAAGTCTCCTGTCAATAAAAACAAGCAATAAAGAAATATTATTATAATAACTAGCATTTAAAATGGATTCTAAAGCAAGAACGAGAAAATCAAATTTATATATATGTATATCTTTTTTCAATCAATATTAAATGTATTAGAGTAAAAATCTCTACTCTAATCCAATTTTTACATTTTCTTATCAAGCTAGCAAATTTTCTTATGTATCCCTTTATTAGTTATATTTTTGGAGCGTTTGTTTTAGAACTTCAGATATCCATGCATTGTTTTTGCAAGATGTTCAACCTAATTCAACTTCTGTTTATTAATTCTTACAATCGTATTTGTAATAGGCGTTTATTCTCTCATCCATATCTTCTTGATATTAATTCAGACCAGTCGCACTTTAATTCTTGAAATAATGTTAGTTTATCTTATTTGTTCTCTTATTCTTGCATTTCAATACTAATTTTTTGTGTTAACCCTAACAAATATCTTAGTATAATAAATTGTTCAATAATCTGTAGTTTCTTTATTATTTCATTAAACTTCCATATTTCAAATCTATAAATAAACACTTTCAGAATACATTTGTTACAATTTTTTTCAGGGATATCAGACATGTTTTCTTTCATTACTATTGTGAAGATATTCCTTCACGTTTAAATTTATAATTATCCCATTCATTTTTTTTTGGTATTAACAATTTGATTTATGTATTTATGGTTGACAACTACTTTTAATTAACCAATATTCATCTTTTATTTCTCCTCCTCTCTTGATATTTCCCTATATAAATATATAATACTTTTGTGATTTAATATATGAACAATAGAAATTAAAAGGTTATATCCATGTGAATAAGCAAAAAATAAGTTTACCTCTGGTGTTACCAGACAACTATCAATTACTAACTGATAGTCCTGAAGTGAAACAAGTTTTCTCGATTTACTTAAAATAGTTCCTTTGTCCTGAGTTTAATTTGAAAGTAAAAAGAGATCCTCTTCTAGTTCTAATCTGAGATATAAAGATTTAAACACAGTCAGCTATTTTTTTATATGTTTAAAGATTTAAAAGAAACCTGTTTGAAAAAGATAAATTATTTTTTGAACATCAAGGGTAACTGTGAGTCTTCTAAATCTTTAAACTTATGAAAATAGCTGACAGGATTTAAACCCTTATAACTTGCATTAGAGGTAAAAGATCTCCTTTTTCTTCTAAGATAAATCAAGACAAAACATCTATTATAGGTAAATAGAAAACACTTATTTAGTTTCATAATGAAAATATTTAAGAGAAATGAAATAAAAGAATTAAAGAAAAATGTATGATCTGAAGCAATTAACTTATTTAAAAGCTCTTTTAATATTAAGGGTGTATGGGAGGTAAGTGGAAATGTGAAAAATGTTTAATATAAATATGTTATTTTGTATTTCTTTATACTTGAGAAGTCTGCTTGTAGCAATGAAACCATTGATAATATTTTAAGAGTTCATTTGATCCTGATTTAGAGTGTGATCACTGCCATTTTCAATTCTAAGGACCACCAAAAATCACTACTGACACTTTCAAGAAATTAATGACACTGAATGTGTTAGCAGTGCTTGTTGGGCAGTGCTTAGAATTCAAAATGGCAATGAGTGCACTCTAAATACTAAATGTTTTTAACTTCTAAAATACAAATATTTTTAAATAATGATGGTGCAAAGTGCCAGAGTATGCAGGAATGAGAAAGGATGGCTTGGATGATATGAAGTACCATCCAAAAGATGGAGAAGTCTGATTGTACCATGTTTATAATTTCCAAATTCTAAAAGATTATATCTTATAAAGTATAAATTATACTATATGCTCATATGAAATAAAGCATATTATTTTTACTAGCTTATTATTTCTAAAATATAAATTGAAAGTACTTAAACAGAAAAAGTAAAGGAAAAATATAATGGACACATATATTAATTAAAAAAACTACATGTTCAATAAATGTAAAATCCATAAAACATGTTGAAATAATGTAAATGTTGAATAAAAGTAGAAACAACTGCCAAAACATATTAATTATATAATTAATAATAAATCACATTTTATCTTAACATTAGTAGAAAGAATAATTGTCTAAAGTAAATAATATTTATTTTACAATTAAAAATAATAATAAATCATATTTTTTTTACCAAAGTGAATAAGGTTGTGCATTTAATTTCTCACATGTCATTATTATTGAATGGATAGATAAAAAGAATCTAAATGAGAAAGTTTTATTTATTAAATTTCTCAAAAATGATAAACTACCCATTGACATTAAAAAGTTTAGAGTATCTATTTTACATTTGAAATAATCAACAAAGTAATTTTAATAGAAATTTGTTGATTATTTTAAGTGTAAAACACGTATTGGATTTTAAATAAGATAAACACTATCATCTTTAAGACATTTAATGAATAAATCTCTCTCACATTTTTAAATCCATCCACCAGCTAATAATGACATATGAGAAATTAAACACACAACATTACTTGTTTTGGTAAAAAAAAATCTGATTTATTAATTTTTTAGTATTTTTAAAATTAATATTCTTTATTTTAGACAATTATTTGTTTGACTAATGTTAAGATAAAATGCAATTTATTATTAATTGCAGAATTAATATGATTCAGTAGTTGTTTTTTACGTTTATTCAATATTTACATTATTTCAACCTGTGGTTGTTTGTTATACCCATTTTTTATATTTTGTATATTTTAATCATGTGATTTGATAAAGTATAGTTGTATGAAATTTGCAGTTTAATTTTTTAATTATTGATGTTAATTATGATTTTGTAACAAATGGTCATAATGGCCATATCATGACCACATATGAATTATTCGATGTCATTTATCGGTTGAATGTATCAGCAGTGGTTTTAGCTGGTCTTTAGATTTCAAAATAGCTGTGCACTCAAACTACATTGATACCATTTATTTTTTAGGCTAGTCTGGTTGCATTCTGAATTTGGGGTAATTTTGATTAATTTAACATGTACAATTTCTGGGGGAGATATATTATTTTCAGCATGCCAATAATAGATGTGAATCATCCAAATCCTTAAACCAATAAAAATATAAATCTTTATAACTTGGATTGCAAGTAAAATAGGATCTCCTTTTATTTCTAAATTAAATCTCAAGACAAAAAAAGTATTATAAGTAATTAGAAAAAACTTTTTTAACCTCAGGTCTGTCATTTAGTAAATTATGGTTTCATAGCAACATCAAAGACAAACTTATTCTCTGCTTGATTATATTCATATAATATCTTAATTTCTATTGTACTTATTATATTAAATTCATGAAAAACATTTAACATACACAACTCTCTGTGGAAAATGAATTATTATGTGTATAAGTCTCTGTTAAGTGACCAAATTTCAACTTCATAAATAAGAACCACTGAAATACATTATTAAAAACCTGTCTTTTCAAATATATAGACATATTTGCTTTATAGAAAAGTAAAAAATGCTTTTGATTATATTAAGCAACCTTTTTATTATACCAAACATTTTAAATTATCATGGGAGATTTTAATGCTAGAATTGAAAAACAATAGATTGATAAAATTGCTGTTGATAAAGTACAATATAGAAATAGAAACAAAAGAAGATATTGGCCTTTGAAATTTTCAAAACAAGATAATACTTTTGTTAAAAGCAAAAAAGACATCATGATTTATATGGAAGAGTTCTAAAAAGAATTATATACCAATAATATGGCATGATTTCTCATATGCTTTTGAAAGAAGTTGTCTTCACTCTATTCTAAATTATCTTCTGTAAGCTTGAGTAATTAATGGAAACCAGATGGTATAATGCTATAAATCCACAACATTAAAGGGACTAATTTTTGGTTTTTACTTTTATCAGTAAAGTTTAGGATTTAAAGGTGCAATTTATTGAGATGATTATATCTCATAGCATACAACATATATATATATATATATATACACACAAACATTAAATATAATATATATAAATAAATATTAAACATTAAATCACCCCACATGGTTAAGAAATCCAGTACTGCCCTTTGTGAACTAATATATAAATACATTAGAGTGATATAAATCACTTGATGGTATATATATACACCCAGGTCTCATTTTATGTGGATTTATTTAATGCGATTTTGAAGTTATGTGGTTCATGTTTCTTCTTAATATCTTTGTATGAGGTTTTCTTTTATGTGATAAAAATTATTAGATCATAAGTCAAGCTCCGATAATGCACTATTACTTTAAATATTATAAATTTTATGCACTCACATGTCATATTTAAAGTAATAGTGCATTATTGTAGTTCGACTTCTCTCTAATAATTTCAATATTTTCAGCTCTTTATAATAGTACTATAATAAATTTTATGCAATAAAGAAGTTCAAAATTCACTTATATCAGGATTTCCCTATTTTATATACACACATTAAATTTTACAAGATTATAATGTAAATCTGTTCAAATGTTATAGATGCCTATATTATGCAGGTTTTTTTTTTTGCATTTTAAATCACATTCTACTTTTGCTTTTTAAAAAAAGAGTACATAATTAATTAATCATTTAGTGGTAAGTTTATTTCTAAAAGGTGAGTTATAGCATGGGAACAATTAAATTTGACAATTAAAATCTGATTTTTAATTATAATTAACAATTTAAAAATTATGTAACGTGATCTGAAATTAATGTGACACAAAACAATGAAATTGATTTTTAAATGGAATTGAAAATTAAAGACAAAAATAAGAATTTAATTTTTAATTGTTAGTTTTAATTAAATTTTGTCCGACAGTGGAGAGTCGGTGTCTTTTTATTATCATAAGTCTAAGTTCTTATTTTTATTTTAAACTTTTAGTTTACGCTAACGGAGAAGAAAAAAACACCCAAGAAAATGAATTTTTTTGGAAACAAAAATTTCAATTTTAGATTGCTTACCGCAATTGGAAGGATCAACAGCAATTGAAAAACATTTAGAGTAGGCAGGCGAGTCCATGACAAGAGCAATTAAAAAATGAAGTTGGCACCAGTTATATTTCATCTTGTTTCTCTGGACATAACTGCTGAGAGATTCTTGACTTCATTTAAGGAGAAGCCACAATAAATCACATCACATGATATATCTGATGTCTTATTAGTTAACAAACGAACTTACTTATCATCAAATAGAGATAATAATTAAAATACTGTACATGTATGAAGAAATGAAAAATACTATAAATTAGTCATAAAAATATATTGTTTTGAATAAAATTAAATACTGTAGTTAATAAATAAGTAAAAAAAGTTTGTCTTGCATCATTTTTTTTTCAAATTTGAAATTGTTTATCAGTCATATTTTATTTCCTTATTTTTTTGTGTGAATTTTAAAGTAATTTTATGTTGTTGCTTTGCTTTTATGCGATTTTTGAAAATTACAATAACCTATCCCTCATTTTTCAAGGTAAGTTAAGTCTATTTTTGTGTGATTTCTTTTGTGCATGTTTTCTGAGGAACCTATCTATAGCATAAAACAAGACCCAGGTTTATATATATATAATAAAGTTTGAAAGAAACATAAAAGTGAAAACAAACAAAAACTTATTGTAAATATTTTTTTATAAAATATATGCATTGGAATAGCAGAATACTGCTTAAATAATAATTTAATTTATACAATTATTGTATTTTAAATCAAGTTTTAAAAAAGATCCATTTTATGTTGTATTTAGTTCTAATTTTGACAATTAAAAAAAATTTAAAACAAGCTTGTTTTCGTGTTATAAAAAACAGATAACATTGGCAATTATAAAATCCCCCTATCTATTTTTAATTAGGTTAAGAAATTTCTTTAACTTTTTCTAAAATTAGTAGAATATACTTTGATTTTAAATTATTCAATCTAACTTTGTTTAGAGGATTAAGAATATTTTTAGATAAAAAAAATTGGATTTGATTAATGGACATTGAAAAAGTCATTAACTTGTTTTTTTTTTGATCAAGACAAAAAATGTACTTAATTAATGTGTTTTCAGATTCCATCATAGACTATAAAAATGGGTTTAAAATAAAAGAGTATCATTATTATTAAGTTATGAAGAGAAGGCACAGAATTCAAGTGTAAATTCACAGAGAGGGTCCAGATTTTCTGTGGTTCATAGCCCATATTTGTGTTCTATGCTGCTTCCTGCATGAAATCCATCAAACTATATGAGAATTAACAAAGCTGACCAATTTCCAATATTTCCTTGATATATACCTTTCCCAAAAATGTCAATAAATCAGTATATTAATTTATCTTGAAAATGATTATACCAGGCCAACTTACCAAAAAATTCCAGTTATAGCCTGAAAACTGAAATATTATCAACTATAATTTTATACATATGCTGATTCATCTATAAGCAAAGAAGCATAAACAAAGGTACTGCAGCACATATATATATATATATATATATAGTATGTGCATATGAGATCTACTTCATGAACCAATGTTAGCTGGTGAGTAGAATATATTTATTGAAAATGAATTATTTCAAATACTTAACTTTGCAGTTAAATATTTAATAAGTTTTAAAAGTAAATAAGTTTTGACTAAATTATACATCTAAAAAAATATGGGTAAATCAATCATTTGTCTCCAGAGAATTGATTCTAGATTTTATTTTATTTTTGAATTAAAAAAAGAACTTCCAAATATTTTTCTTAAATATTGTACATGAAGAAATAAAAGCCTAAATTTTAAAAAAACTTTCCAAACTGGACCTAAAGATAATGTTTGTCTGTTTTTTTTAAAAAAAAAAAACTTTTACCAACTATTAAAAATAATGTACTAATAACTTTGATTTATAAGAAAATATTTAAAATTCATACTGTATATTTATTTTAAATTAGAAGATGCACTATGTGTGCATTTTATGTATATTTTTAACATCAAATTAATTGTCTTGTAGA
Source organism: Epiperipatus broadwayi (assembly GCA_028023455.1). Classification (NCBI taxonomy): domain Eukaryota; kingdom Metazoa; phylum Onychophora; class Udeonychophora; order Euonychophora; family Peripatidae; genus Epiperipatus; species Epiperipatus broadwayi. The sequence continues at coordinate 394,428 of JAQFVV010012780.1, forward strand.
AATATATTATGAATTTAATAAAACTAATTTTTGACAAATGAAATATTCTAATATGTAAATACCAGTGTGTGTACACATTTGAATGGTACCATGTTAATATCAGTCATATATGTCTTATTAAAATGATTTTTTATTAGTTTATTGACAATTTGAATATGTTAATTTTATATTATTATACAGACATGTCTGTGTGCATATATAGGTGTGTGACATGTACACAGATTGACAGATTTTTAAAGTACAATGTTATAGCATTTTTAAAATTGTTTTTAATCAAAATCAGGATGATGTATTTATATTTATTGCATACTTAGCAGATCTTTCATTTTATTGTTATTGTTTCTAAGTAATAAATTCCAGTGAAATATATCTTACTAAAATAGGCTTAGAATATTATATATTAGTTATTTGCTCTTATTTACAATCATAGTCTCTAGACTTCTTGCTTACTGAACTAGATTAGAACATAATGGTTGGTTTATATATATGTGAGTATAGATTGGTGTTTTGGACATTCAGATAACCCTGAATGGAATGAAGGTATATATATATATATATATATGAATGGAATGAAGGTATATATATATATATATGGTCAATAGATGGAGCTTTACCAAGAACTCCAAACAAGTGTATTTTTGTTTACATAAATGTCAGAGTCAGAATTAACTGTTTCTTTCATTGGCTCCACCCTCAGATCAGCTGATTTGCTATAATCAGTGAAGGATAGGAGTTAGAAACTAGACCTAAACACTAACTCTAGGCGTTTATGCAACAAGTTTCTATCAGTTTGCAAGCATGAATTTTTTAGACATGTAAATGTCTTCAAACTCAGCTTATCAAGCCAGATAGCTATATGGGTCTGATATCAGTTCAGTTTCTCCACATAGTCAAAGCTTCTGCAATATATACCATTGCAAGAAAACTTAAAGGCACACTTATGAAAAACAAAAACCAAGTTTTTTATCTGGCTTTATAAGCTGAGTTTGAAGACATTTACATGTCTAAAAAATTCATGTTTGCAAACTGATAGGAACTTGTTGCATAAACGCTTGGAGTTAGTGTTTAGGTCTAGTTTCTAATTCCTATCCTTCACTAATGATAGCAAATCAGCTTGAAATCAGTTGATCTGAGGGTGGATCCAACAAAAGAGACAGTTAATTCTGACTCTGATGTTTATGTAACAAAAATACACTTGTTTGGAGTTCTTGGTAAAGCTCCATCTATTGACCATAAATACAAGCGATAGCAAGTTTACGTATATAGAACTTGTTTTTGTTTTTCATAAATGTACCTTTAAGTTTTCTTGCAATGATATATATTGCAGAAGCTTTGACTATGTGGAAAAACTGAACTGATATCAGACCCATATAGCTATCTGGCTTGATAAGCTGAGTTTGAAGACATTTATGTGTTTAAAAAATTCATGCTTGCAAACTGATAAAAACTTGTTGCATAAACACTTAGAGTTAGTGTTTAGGTCTAGTTTCTAACTCCTATCCTTCACTGATGATAGCAAATCAGCTTGAAATCAGCTGATCTGAGAGTGGAGCCAATGAAAGAGACAGTTAATTCTGACTTTGACGTTTATGTAAACAAAAATATGCTTGTTTGGAGTTCTTGGTAAAGCTTCATCTATTGACCATAAATACAAGCGATAGCAAGTTTACGTATATAAAACTTGTTTTTGTTTTTCATATATATATATATATATATACTATGTTTTTGTTTTTCATATATATATATATATATATATATATTAAGTTAATAGTTGGCCAGTACATTAATGATTGTAAATAACCAGCACATTGATGATGATCAGCATGTTCCAATATCTCAGCATTTTTACTGTTATATTCTGGTGGGTCAGCATTTAATTAAGTTGGTGCATCCAAATTGTTGGTATTTCTGACCCCTATCAATGGTTAAATAATTAGCCTGTCACTAGTGTTCCATTTCAAATCCAGTTACAAGTTTGTCTATTGATTTTTTTGTTGATCATTCATGATGACAATGATCTGATTATGTTTGTTTGATGCTGGATGAACTTGTAGTTAATCTTAGTCTTTGCTGATCTCTCATGTTCATTTCTTTTATACTTAATTTGATTATTTATTTTGTGATCAGTGGAGATAATGATTTCTTATCTTCCCACACTGACTCCTCATATTCCATATTGTTACATTATGTTTACATTTAGCAACCTCTTTTTATTATTTTATATTGTTCTAGATAATAACCTGAAATTTTCCAAAACTTGAAAGTTTCAAACCCAGACTATCTCATTTGCATTGCTATATAGATCTGAAATTAAGTCAGTTTCTATATATTTTAATAATCTCAATTCTATGGCAACTGTATATCCCTTCTATTCTTTGGCTAGAAAAGTTAAAACTAACAAGAGCATTACATAAGTTCCCATATTCTTATTCATATATTTTCAAAACTAGTTATCTTCATCCTACTTTAGAATGATCTACTATAAATTTAAGTAAGAGATGTCCACACCACATCTTCATATCATATAAATAAACACATGGAAGATCATGTGATAGTGTTGGTGATGTTAACTCTCCCAGTCAAAGAGTCTCAAAAATCCTAAAAAAACTTATCTGATGTCATATATTTAACTTGAGCCTCAAATCTTAGGGTTTTTTTTATGATCTGTCTGAAAAATGCCTAAGAAGCTGAATTGAAGTATTGTATCCTAGCATTTCCAATGAAGAGAAAAATCAATAAGCAGTTAGTTCAGAGATTAAAATTTTATAGCAATATACCCATATTGGTTAGTCCAGAGATTAAAATTTTATAGCAATATACCCATCTTGCTGTCCATTGCTCAAGAATACTATAATGAATTCTAAAGGAAGATAAATATAAGAATTATATACTAATATAAAAAAGAAAACAAAGTAAGATCTACATTATAATATCTGAATAACCAATGATTTTAAATAAAGAAATGAATCATGCAATTAAGACAGTGAAGAAAAGAAACTAAGGAGATAATAGCATTATTATTGATAAATTAAAACAAACAGGTAAAAAATATTTATTTCTTCCCAAAATATCTAAATAATAAAGATGTACAATATTAATAATGACATTTAGGAAAGGTGAAAAAAAATATTAAAAATTATAGATTCATTCTTTTATTCTCAGATCTATATTAAAACTTCTACTAATATACTTACAAACTTTGCATTTAAACCAATAAAAGAAGTAAAATGGATTTAAAAGTGGTTTGAGTATGTAAAAGACAACCAAGTATTAAGAAAAGTAATAGTGAGTATAAATTGTCGTGATAGTGAGTATAAATTGCTGCTGTGCTTTACATTTGTAAATAATAAAAATGCATTTGACTCTATAAGCATTTTGACAATAATTAAAGCTTTAGACCAAGATATAGATCCAGATAATTGTCAAATTCTGATATTTATCAAAATACAGCAATAATGATCAGATTAAATAGTTACTTAAAAATTAACATTGGTAAGGTTTATAGCTGGTTGATTCCATATTTCCAAAACTTTTTTACAATCAGTACTTTATGAATAAAATGAAAAGCTGAAGAAATAAATATATGAATACACCTGGGTCTTGTTTTACGTGATAGATAGGTTCCTCAGAAAACATGCACAAATGAAATCATGCCAAAATAGACGTAACTTACATTGAAAAAGGGGGGATGCAGTCTGTGATTTTTCAAAATTCGCATAAAGCAAAGCACCAACATAAAATTACTTTAAAATTCGTGCAAAAAAAAAAAATAAGGAAATAAAATATGACTAATAAAAAATTTCAAATTTGAAAAAAATTGATACAAGACAAACTTTTTTTTAACTATAATATTTAATTTTATTCAAAATAATATATTTTTATGCATAATTTACAGTACAGTAATTTACATTTTTTATACACATTTTAATTATTATCGCTATTTGCCGAAAAACACGTTCGTTTGCAAACTGGTAAAAAATCAGATTCTCACAAGAGGAAATACAACTAGCGCCAAGTTCACTCTCATGTTGTGTTAATGATTTTCTGTTGACAATGTAATTAGTAATTAATCTTTGAGATGATGATTTTATTAATTGTTTATGAACTTAGACTTATGATAATAAAAAGACATTTATTCACCACTGCTGGGAAAAATTTAATTAAAACTAACAACTAAAAATTAAATTCTTATTTTTGTCTTTAATTTTTTAATTTTCAATTCCATTTAAAAATCAAATTTCATTTTACATCACATTAATTTCAAGTAGCCATAAGTAATTTTTAAATTGTTAATTACAATTAAAAATCAGATTTTAATTTTTAATTGTCAAATTTAATTGTGCCCACTTCTATTACTCACCTTTTAAAAATAAACTTGCGGACACTAAATGATTAATAATTGATTATGTTCTTTTTTAAAAAGCAAAAACAGAATGTGATTTAAAATGCAAAATTAACACGCACAATGTTTGAAAAAAATTACATTATAAACTTGTAAAATTTAATGTGTGTATACATAAAATATGGAAATCATGATTTTAATTTCATTATTGCATAAAATCTTACTATTATAAAGCACTGAAAATATTGAAATTACTAAGATGAAAGTCAAATTCCAATAATGTGCTATTACTTTCAATATAATGTAAGTGTGTGAAATTTATTATTTAAGGTAATAGCACATTATCAGAGTTCGACTTCCAGTGAAACATGAATCGTGTAACTTCAAAATCGTGTTAAATAAGTCCACGTAAAAAGAGACTCAGGTGTATTATCTATTTAACTCATCTAGATTTTTCTGATGATGCTGTTGTTTATGCAAATAATATTTGAGATCTTTAATGAATGACTTATCAAAGGAACGAAAAAAAATACGATTAAATTAATGTTGAATAAATGTTCTCAGAAAAGACGATAATTAAAAATTAGAAGATGTCAATAACTACAATTACACTTGTATGGAGTTATTTTGGTAAAAATAAGAAATATTAATCAGAAATAGATGGCACTATATATAAATACATAATAAGACCATGGAGTTGACAAAATTATGTTGTGGAAATGGGATGGAGCAGGATTGAGAAGAATATGAGATAGACTTAGGGTGAGGAATGGAAAGGGAAGGTGGCCAACAGATTTCTCTGGGCATAGTAGCTAAGACATTCCTAACTCCGAAAGAGAAGAAGCCACAGTAAATCGCATCGCATAATTGTAAGATATTATAATGTTTAATTTTTTTTGGAAATGATTCTAAAATTGTTACAATTTTATAAATAAAATCCCACAAAGGAATAATTTTTTATTTCACATGGTTTTTAGTATATTTTTAACAATACTTTTGTGATAATATTGATGTTTTATTTTTTATTCTAATAATATTGGATTTTTATTTTATTTCGACACACACGAACTATTTTAGTTTCATAGCAATACTTTTTTTAAAAAAATTCAAAAGTAGAAATTATTTTTCACTGAAGGGAAAACGTCCTATTGTTTTGATTATTGTGTTTGTGACATTGATTTAACTATATTTAATACTAATAATATTACAAAATACATCTAGGTTTTTTTTTTCTATTGCTAAGTATAATATTTATCATCTATCTTTTGGAGAAGGAAATTTTGCTTTATATAATGGACTTGGACAAAGTTCTTATCATTTGCATTGTTCAGAATTAAAAGGGATCTACTTATAGGATGAACAGTATCACTAGAAAATTCTGGAAATGTCTGAAATGTTAAAAGGAAAAGTTCTAGATTAAAAATCAACGTGATAATTCCATAGGGGAAGAAATGATTGAAATTAAAAAAAATATTAATAAAATTTTGAAACAAAAATTAATTTAATTAATAATTTAAAATGCCATTTTAGTCATTTCTAGAAATTATGGAATTTTTAGCAGCTAAATGTGATAAAATTAATGTAGAACATATTCTTAAGAGAAAATATCGAAATTAAAATAAATGTAAAAAAAGATGAAATTAAAAATAGACTGCAAATGTTTGAGGATGATAACAATAAGCAGAAAATGGAAACATTTTTGATATATATTATCTACTTGAGAAGAAATTGGAGTGAAAAATTTTTACAATGCAAATATAAGTAATATATATATTGATACATTTTTATTTAGCATTGTCAAACTCACTCCACTAGCAACTTTGACACCATCCAACTCAGATACAATAATGATTATTACTAATCATTTTCTATTCTAAAGATTATCTCTAGCACAGATATAAACTTTAAATCTTAGTTAAAGATTAATATATATGATTTTTTAATTTTAAATATATTAAAAATTAAATATAAAAAAGAAAATCCTGTAATAAAATTGAATTTATAGAAATTAATTACCTAAAGAATAACTAAATTAAAAAATATTATTAAAAAAACACATTTATTATGACTTGATTACTTGAAATAAACATAATGAATGAACATTCTTTAATAAAGTGTTAAGTAAATGAAATAAAAATTCATTATGGAAAACTAAAAACGCAGGGAAACAAAACAAATATTATATATATATATATAATGAAAATGGCATTAATTTGTGATTTCTATGTTAATTGTCTTAAATGCATTTTAATGCAAAATGAAAAGCTTTAATATTGGAAGACATTGAAGATATCTGTGTAAAGAATTTTAATATATTTAAAGATTAAAGAATGTAACATTGAAAACAATATAACAAATTTCATGCAAATCTTAAAAATACAAGAAAAAAGTGAGATGAACTAATTGCTACTATATATTTATAATGTATTTTTAAAAAAATCATTTAACATACATTTCTTCTTTTAAAATCTTGTTTTTTATTTTCATTTTATGAATCTTTTTTTATTAATTTTCCAACATTTCAACCATATTTCATGGTGATTGTCAGGGATTGTTCTATATATATATATATATATATATATATATATACAAATGTCTATTTATAAAGAATGTCTAAAAATAACATAATAATTTTTTTTTTTTATATAAATGACAATTTTTCTAAATTATTTCCTGATTTCTTTCATATGGGTCTATATCTTTTTAACATTTAAAATTTTTTTACAAAAAGGTATTGAAAATTTTTAAATATAAAATAGACACATATGAAAGATACCTTATAGCAAAGTTATAAAATATCAAAAATATTTTTTCTTTGAGTATTATTATTGTTATATATACACTCTTATGTGAATCTTTATTGAGATATAGTGGTCTTGCAGCCATTCTAATATTAATAGACTAACATTATTGCAAAAAAAAAAAAAGAATTATTAATTTAATAGAAGAAAATTGTATAAAAAATTGATTATGACAATAATAATTTATTGTTTAATTAACTTGTTGGATATATAATTATAAAAGAAAAAAATTGAAAATACTTAAATAAAACTTCATATAAAATTTAAAAAACAGATTGAGATATAGTTGCAAAATCTTGTAATAAATATAGTACTATAATGAGAAATTACTATGTCTCTAAATCATTGAATAATTTACCTACTGAATTAAAAATCCTATAACATTATAGGGAAATAAAATCAAATTTAAAATGTGTATTAAGAACAGAGTGAAAAAGATAACTTAGAATATAGAAAAATATATATAGGTATATAATTAATATGTATTATTAATATTAAGCCAATAAACATCACATGATCATCATTTCTTATGCTTGCACTGAGTGGCAATACATATATGAAAGTTTTGCCTGTTTTTTAATATAATTAATATTAAATAAATCAATTATTTTATATAGCACGATGTGTTATAAACTGTAATAGTTAAACAGCATTAAGCTGTGCACATGCGCTTTCACTTTCAGACACTTAAGATTTGCCCATACAAAAGCATTTGGATTCGAAAAGATAAATGGCCATTCTATCTTTTCCCAAAGACTTTATCATGTGTTTGAAGTGTTTGTATTCAGTCATTTATAGTTATAATCTGCAAAGCGCATGTGCACAGCTTAATGCTGTTTAACTATTACAGTTTATAATTAATATTGCAATGGTATAGTTAATATTGTTCTTATCATTAGTTTATTTTGAATTTCTATTTAAAATCAAGAAAATTATAACTGCTTATAGCAATTTCTCTTACATAAAAATGCAACTAAGGTTTAATAGGAGAAAAATGACATTTTGTGTAAATATACTTAACCTATATTAATAAATAATTAAATACATAAAATTAAATAAATATGCCTAAGATATTCAATATCTTGTAATCTTTTTGCATTGCTTATATTAAAAAAATCCAATAAATTTTATTCTTTATGTATTGTCTTTGCAATTATTTATTAACTTCAATTCTACTAGTCACTAGAAACTTAAGAAAATTTAATTGAATACAGTACTGTGAAAGGTTCATAGAAATGAATTAAAGATGTCTATAATGTTTAAATAGAATGTTTTTAATAGATGTGTTTTTCCAGTTCTTATACTTATAAATAAGACTTATATTTTTAATGGATCTTACATTACACAAAAAGGATGAACATGTGTAAGTTAGGAGTAACATCAGAGGATTGATGTGAAAACAAACAAACATCATTAACATTGTAAAAATTAAAAAGCTAAATGGAACAAAAGAGATGATAATATGTAGACAGTGAAATTTTTTGAAATAAATATCAAGAGATTGAAAAAGATTTAGAAATGAATGGATCAGATGGAAAGAATGTTTGCTGAAGATTGGAAAAAATATTGGATTAAACTTGTAATTTAATTTTGGAGAAACATTAATACTGAAGTGAATCTATAGTAGTTGAAAATAATAATTATACATTTGCACATGCACATACATATATATTATCCCATAATTATAGATGTTATTTTCAGTTATAACTGATACACTTTTAAAAACTGCAACAAATATAGCTGGTAGAAAAAAGCAAAATTAACCAATAAAATTTATACTGACACTAGAGAATTTATGAAGAAAAAAAGGAATATGAAGATATACAAAAATGATGCATTAAAAAGAATTGAATATCTCGAATTTTGTAAAATAGTGTGGAAAAGAGTTGAAAGTATAACTGTGAACTAGCAAGGAAAGCTGTAGAAGAGAATAAAAGTCTCAAGAGTGTAAAATAACATTTTGGTATTGGTAGGAAATTTACATCTGCAATAAGAAAAAAAGATGGAATTATTACTAAAAAGAGAGATGACATCATAAAATTGGTAGAAGACTTTTATCAAGAATTATATAGTAATAAATAACGAGTACCTCCTATATCTATTACATCTTCCGAAGTGCTGAGAATTTTAAATGAAGAAGTGAGACATGCAATTAAAAGTATGAAGAAAGGAAAGGCTCCAGGTAATGATGGAATTATAATTGATATATTAAAAGAAGCAGGTGAAGAGATAGAATTTTTTTTTAGCAAAGTTATATACCAAATGTCTAAATGATAAAGATGTACCAGATGATTGGAAGAATGCAGTAATAATATTAATATTTAAAAAAGGTGATAAAGAAGATATTAGAAATTACAAACCTATCAGCCTTTTATCAGTTTTACATAAAAATTTTACCAAGATAATTACAACTCATCTACAGAGAACACTGGATTTCCACCAACCGAGAGAACAAGCTGGATATAAAAGTAGTTTTAGTACAGTAGATCATATCCAGGTATTGAGAGAAGTTATAGAAAGAACAAATGAATATGAGTTGTCATTATGTTTTGGATTTGTAGATTATCAAAAGGCATTTGATTCTATAAACATTTCTTCAGTGATTAAAGCATTGGATCATCAAGGTATAGATCCAAGATATTGTCATATTTTAAAGAATATTTATAAAAATGCAACAGCAACAATTAGATTACATAATGATACTGGGAAAGTGAACATTGAGAAAGGTGTAAGACAAGGTGACTCCATATCTTCAAAACTTTTTACAGCAGTGCTGCAAGAAGTATTTTGTGGATTAAAATGATAAACTAAAGGAGTGAAAGTAAATGGAGATTACTTAAGTCATTTGTATTTCGCGGATGATGTAGTTGTTTTTTGTAAATAATGCTTCAGAGCTGCATGAAATGTTACAGGAGTTATCAGATGAAAGTAGGAAAGTAAGACTAAAGATAAATGTTAAAAAGACTAAAGTAATGTTGAATCAATTTGCTCAAAATATGAAAATAAAGATTGATTATGATGAATTAGAAGAAGTTAACAGTTACAAATACCTTGGTCAGATTATTAATACAGATGGAAACATAATGGAGAAAATTAATCAGAGAATTAAACTTGGTTGGAGTGCTTTTGGTAGAAATAACTTGATACTAAAAGGAAATATTCCTATGTGTTTGAAAAGGAAGGTTTTTAACAAATGTGTTTTACCAGTTCTTACTTATTGATCTGAGACTTGGACACTTAATAGAAGAACAATACAAAGACTTCAGACCACTCAAAGAAGTATGGAGAGATGTATGTTGGGAGTAACAAGAAGAGATCGAAAATGCAATGTATGGGTAAGAGGACAAACAGGTGTTACTGACCTCATTGAAAAATTAAAAGATTGAAGTGGAGTTGGGCTGGACATATTGCTAGAAGAGATGATAATAGATGGGCAATTGAAATTTTAAACTGGATTCCAAGAGATTCTAAAAGACCCAAAAAGAGACCACATGTGAGATGGATGGATGAAATAAGAAAGTGTGCAGGAGTGATGTGGAGAAGAGAAGCTAAAGATCGGAGAAGATGGATTAAACTTGGAGAGACTTTCATTCTGCAGTGGATTGATAATGGTTGATGATGTTGATGAATTATAGATGTAAATAATAAAAGATTTAATGAGATTTTTTTATGCATTTTGTTTAGACAAGAGTTTAATTGTGATGCAACAAAGCTTGCAGCCAAAAAGAATGATAAAAAAAAAAAGTAAAATCGGTTACTAAATTATACATTTGCCTCAACTAAAATAAGTTTCCTGAGAATTTAACCAAGAAGTAAGAGTGAATAACAAAATTTCAATTTTGGACAAAAAGAAAAAAATAATAATAATTGTACGATCATTGAAATAATGTTATAAAGCTCTCTCTATTCATTTTGATTCTCAAATGTCTCTTGATTTAATAATTTTAATGGTAAATAAATAACCAATTTAAATGTATTGCTATAGTAAGCATATATAAAAGTTACACGTGTCACAGTCTTTATTAATATGATAATAATTATTATTTGCATCAATAATTGTTTGTAAATATATATTATGTTATGTAATATTTTAGTATATGAAAAATATAGTAAGCATTTTTAATCAGCACAAAACAAATTCTCTGGGATAAATGAATAAAAAATATGGATATCTCTATCATTGTGCAATAATGATTACAAAATCTTATTAGTTAACATTTGTCTATGTTATCTGTATAATCTTAAGCATTATGTAATGGGTGTTTCTAATTAAAAAAACAGTTTCTTGATATGCTATTATAAAACAAAAACTTTTTCATAATATTTTCTATCGCACACTGTCTACTTTTTATGCTTATAGCATAGATGTTTCCTTATCAGAGATCTAACAGCTGCAACTTGTGGATAAAATTTTTACTGATGAAGCTGTACTAGTAAAGTTTACAACAGTTTAATCTACTAAATAGTGAAGTATATAAAGATAATGTTCCACATTTAGCATTATATAAAATATACTTTTTCCTTTCAATAAGCTTTGGTTTCTAATCATAGTTACCTTTTTATTCCTAAATCTTTAATAAATATAATAATCAGATTTGATATTGTCAATGTTAAAGTATTAAATAGGTCAACATGTTTGTAGAATAACAATTCACTAATAATTTAATCTTTTTTCTCATAATTCAAACATTTCTTCTTATACATTTATTAATATTATTGAACATCTTGCAAATAGGTGCCCAGAAGATTGTGTGTCTGTGCACCAATTTACAATTTTAGTAAAAGATAAAGTATTATGTTATATTGATTTTTATGCTATATGATATCAAAAATATATTAATATAACAGTTATTCTTTATATCCAACATCAATATACATCACTGTGCCATTTGAGTTTATTCCAGTAATTCAACTATAATTTCTTTTTTCACCTTCCAATATTTTTGCAACTCTTTTGTCTTTATCCGTAAATCATGCATGAGATCTTTTTTCAAAAATCTGTCTCTGCTTCAGTCTGTGGATTCTTTCAATGATAGCATTAATATTATTTCTTGCCTTATCATTATATTCTATTTTCAGTTTTTCTTTGTTAATCATGGTAGAATTTTTACACACTTTACAATTGCTTTTCCATTAAATATTATAAGTCTTAATTTAAAGATGAGCTTTGGTAGAACCTATCTTTAATAATTTTTTCAGGCATATAAGAATATGACTTTAATAGATATTTATATAGAAATGACTTCATTTAATTTTATCATCTTTATTATTAGCTAGATATCAAAAGGCATTATTTATCAATCTAAACCATCTTCAATCTTACTATTCTTTGTGCTTTTTCTTAATATTTGTAACTGCTGTCTCCAATCAAAATTTTCCTTAGCCTAATTGTTTTTTTTTTACTATTCACAATTTATTTTAACAAATACTCCATTATTCTCTTAGCTAAAAATTTATGTTCCATTCATTTTTTCCAATTTCTTCAATAAATAAAAGTATTTCCATGTATAGTTTTCAGTATTTTATATACTAACTTAAGATTATAACTTAAATACTTCATTTATCTCCAAATGTACATTTAAAAGGATTCATTCTTCTTTTTTTCTTGCTATGTTTATGCTCTACATCAAATGAAATTCTTAACAAAACATTTAACATAACAATTTTTCTTAAGTTTTAATTTATATAAAAAACAAAATAATATCCTATTTTTTTTAAAAGCTATTACTTCCAACATCAATAGTTATTCAATTTCTCAAAAGTTCAAAAGTATTAACATTTTTTATAACCATGTTATCCACTTTTATTGATTTATCTTTATTTCTGTTTATTTAAACATTCTTTACCTTACAGTTATATTAATCTTATATGTTTTGTTAAGCTCAATTTCACTATATGTAAATACAGCCATATCATCAATATATTTGATAAGAGGTGAATTCTATCAATAACAGCATGGCATTTCTGTAAATAAGTCATTAAATTGTGTGTATATATATATATAAACAGAAAATATATAACATTACTATTTTATTCTTTTTTCAAGATCTCTCTTCACCTACACTAAAGATTAATATTACAAACACTTTGACTCATATACAATTTTTAGTAAATATCTCTTCTTGCAGTTTACACTTTTCAAAAATATGCAAAATGTTTTAACAAATACCTTTTCAAGCTAATAAAACAAAGACATATAATTACTCTCCTACCTTTGTATGCCTCTCAATAATAATTTTTATTATTCCAATTTTATCCGTTGCCTTTTTTTTTTTTTTTAAATCTATCTGCCATTCTATTAAAAATCATCCTAGCAAAATTCTCAACAATGTCTAATTTGTTTATGTGTTTAATCTAATTATTAAATTATTTAAAGCTTTCATTCTTTATTATTGTGTAAAATATTTTATAATTACCTGTCTTTTGAAGTTGCAATAGATGAAACTTGTTTATATAATTATATTCTTAATGTATATTCAATGAAGAATATTGTTTCATTAATAAGTTGCTATTTCCAATTTAATTATTGGTTTATTTCTCCGTTGCTGATGTTCTAAACATTATTGTTTTATTTTGCTACATATTAAAACAAAACTACATTTATATACAATTCTATTTTTATTTTTACATTTCCTGTTAAAATACTTGTTTCAGAATCCATTAGACATTACTTGTGAAAACAAATACATCATTTTTCCAATTCAAATGACTTGGTAATCTTAATTAATATTATTTCTTTTACTTTCTATTTTAATCCGCAAAAGTTGGAAAGAAAAAAATTTTCTGCCACGCTCAATCTTAATGTAACCATCTAGTCTAAATACTAATGTTGCATTTTGATAAATATTTTGCAGAATTGCCAATATCTTGGTCTCAGCCATGATGATGTAAGGTTTTCTCGGAAATATTCTGCTTATCAATCATGTTAAAAAAATCTTTATTAATTAACATATATTTAATTGTGTATGCACAAAACATTCCAGTTATGAGCAAAATGCGCATGACTAACAAACACGTCAAACTTTTTTTATAGAGAGAAATAAATAGATAGATATAGAAAGTCACACTTTTTTTTTTACTACTAATATTATCAAAATAATAAAGTGCGTTCTATTTTATAAAAGAAAAGTTTATATATTAAATGAATAAAACAAAATATTTTAGAAATCAAAAATAAAATCTTAAAATCAAAACAAGGCTTATTTCCCTATTATCTCTCATACATATATAAATTTAAAATATGCTTTTAAAAATATACTTATTTTAAGGGGTGGTATTGAATTGGAACGATTTATTATTTGCATTATTCAAAGTTATTCGAAGCTATCAAAAGAATAATCAAAAATTTTATTTAAAATATTATTTATTTTTATTACAAATAAAAATATAATTATCATACCTCGTCTTATTCCGCTGTCAACGTCATCTATGATAATCCGGATATTGTCACAGTTAGCGATCCCAATGCGGGACATACGTCTGGCTGTTAGATATCCAGCCGCAGCAGGGCCTGTTTGAATAGAATTTCGTTTTGAGGCCGCCACGGACTCATTGCTGACTCGTTCAGTAATAGCTCGTTCGGACTGCAGCGACCGTCGTCGCCGCTCATCGGTGGCTACCGTCAGCGAGTCTTTACTGGGAAGTTGGGTGATATTCTCCCTGTCAGGACTCCACGAATGCCGCCGATGAATATCCGCCAACATGCTGTCATCTTCTACTTCTAAGAAATTACCAGTTGTTGTTTCTTCTATTTCAGCTTCTGGCTGTTTTGGAGCCGCTGCTTCTATTTTTGAAAATGCTGATTTTAAAACCATTCTTTCCACAGCAAGAGGCGTACTTGACCGTCTATCAGCTTTTTTCTTTTGTGTATGCATCATGTGTTTTCTTAAAAGTTCTTTATAAAATTTTTCTTCATTTCTTCGCATTCGCATTTCTCTAGGGTTTAAAGGTTCACCATCATCTAGAGATTCTCTAGGCTGAGTTCTTAAAATTTCAGATAAAGCAAATGAAGTTCTTGGTAGGGATGGTATATGATCTAATGGTCCAAATGTTGGATCATTTCCACCACCAAACCTTACATTGGCATACAAAGAATGCCTTCGACCAAACTCTCTGCTTTTTGCTTGTTGACTACGTTTCTCTTCCCTATCTGAATCCATAATATCATCATCAGAATCCATATTGACATCTGAACTTTCTCTAGAATCACCATGATCTTCTTCATATGTATCTTCAGAGCTAGAAGATTCAGAACCATTAATATAATGTTTACGTTTTTTATTAAAAATTTCTTCTTGGGATTCTTGAGATTTTTGCCTAGAAGATTTAGATCTTCTTCGTGCTTTGTTTTGTCTTTCCTTCCAACATCTTTCTCGAAGAAGCATAAAATGTTCATCATCCATTTCAATTTCATCATCATCCTGAAAATTTTTGGATACTTCCGACAATATTCTTCTCATTATTGCGCGTTGAGCATGAGATGCCGAATGCCTTCGAACTGATTTAAAATGTGTCAATTCTGGCTCACTTCTAGCATTTGGAGTGATTTGTTTACTTCCATCAGTAAGTTTTAAATTTTTTCTAGAATCTGCTAGATCACCCTAAAAAAATAAAATAAATTAGTCATGGAAAAAGTTAGAGTTAACGTATATCAAATTTAAATAAATTAATCTACGAATTAAAACATGATCAAATATAAAATTATTCAAGTCTAATATTATTAAAAGCTAATATCTATCACCATAAAATAAAATAAAAAAATCAAATAAATGTTTTGTTTTGTATTTTATGTAAAAACGTAATATCAAAAATACAATTATGATAGTGAAAAAAGTGCATAATTTATTCACTAGCCCATATCATGGACAAATGATTTTGGCACAAATGTAGAATATCATCTATCAAATAGTTTTTTATATGTTATCATTTAATATCACTTTCTGCCTCTTAATGGATTTGTTTATTTACAAAAGTTAATGCTCAGGTACTATAATGATGTGAATGTAAACAATAAAACAAAAGATTATCAAATAGATTCATTGTTTAGGAATTCATAAGAAGTTTCAGCCTGGGAAATAACAACTATTTGTGATCTATGTTCTTTTTCATTATACTACTTCACTAAACAATATATGATAATGTAAGCAACAATAGAAAGCTATGAATAATCAAA
Organism: Epiperipatus broadwayi; assembly: GCA_028023455.1. Lineage (NCBI taxonomy): Eukaryota > Metazoa > Onychophora > Udeonychophora > Euonychophora > Peripatidae > Epiperipatus > Epiperipatus broadwayi. The sequence continues at coordinate 410,743 of JAQFVV010012780.1, forward strand.
AGATACTTTTACCATATTGTTTACTCAGCAAGCAAAGAAAAGAGTATTAAAAATGTTGGTTACCTTACAGTAACTCTTATATAACATATAAATAAGATTATACTTAAAAGGGTACTGTTGGGTGTGCTGTACTTTGGCCACTATAATTTTTAAATTGCCATCAATTTCATCAATTTTTGGATAGAAATTTATCACTTGCAGGCTTATTGGTGGTGCTGCAGCGTCGCCCGGTGATCACAGTACACTGCACCCAACAGTACCCTTAAAAGTTATTCATTCTTAATCAGAGCTTTACATTAATCTCATTCCACAATATTATTATAGATATATTTTGGATAGTTAAAATTGCAAGAAATTCCAGAAAAAAAGCAACATATGCTTCATTGATTATTAATAAAGTCTTTGCTGTCTCTGTTATAATAAATTATTGAATATTTCTTTGAATAACGTGACAACCAAGAGCACTTTGTTGTTTTTATGATAAATTTATACAAACCTAGAAGCAAAGTAAATTATATATTAAACAGTTTAACTTTTCAATAGCAAAGAAATTAGACAAACTGCATGTTGTTGTTTTATTTACAATATATTGAATTTATAATGGAGAAAACCAGCATGAAGGAAATAAATATATTAAAGATTGGTTGAAAAAAGCCAAAACTATTTGAGTGTTCTCATGTTACAACTATTATAATGGAAAACAAATGCATCTAAAGACATTTGCAGACAAGTTAAAATTTCTGTAGAAAAATATTTTGATATGGAAATAAATGATCGGAAAGTTTCAAAATGTGATATTTTGTGACTCTGTAAGAATATGAAAATTTGATATAGAAAATCATAACAATAAACTTAAGCCAATAAACATCACCTGATCATCAGTAAACATCATGTGATGTTTATTGGCTTAAAACCAATCCTACCTAATAAGATATTGGTGGCTATGATTATTAAAGAATCAAAGACACCAAAATGTATGAGTACTGAACTGGGTTCAGACCTATATGATTATATAAGCTGATGGGCTTGGATTGAAAATATTAAGGTGTTATAAATTTAAGACTCATAGTTTTGTAGTTAAATAGATATAAAAGATGGCTGCTGGAGGGATGCATTAGATTCTAAGATGTAGGTGCAGGGTTCTCAGATCCAAGGCTCCTCACTGATGAAAGCCACAAGTCAAACACTAGTCTGGGGATATTGGATGAGTAGGCACTAGATGGGAATTTTATGCACAAGCCTTCTGGCATCCATTGATTACTCTAGCTTGCAGTGTGGCAATATGTATAGTGAGTTTTTGCATGTTTTAATAACAGTGAATTTACTGATGTTTCTTAATTATGTTACTTTGGTAAAGAATTTTAACTCTGGATTAGAAAGAAAAATAAATATTGATATTTAATAAAGTAAAAACTGAACTTTCACTTAAAATACAATGAACAAGTTGAAATTGCTTTATTATTGTCATGTTGTAACATGATTTAATGCATTAGAAAAGTTTATAATGTTCGAAAAGATTATAGATTACTAAAAAAAATAAAACGTTACCAGCATTGAAATGGATAATTATCATCTTGACAGTTTCATTCATAATATTTTTGGTACATTCAGATATTGATGTTGTAAAGTGCAACAACTAAAGATATTTTGTCTAAACACTGTAATCGTGGCTCATGAGAAACTTTCTCAAAAATATTTCTTTATTGATCTTTAAAACATAGCTCTGATTAGAAGCAAATCCAATATGTCCATAATTTAATAATCGAGATGTAAAATCTTCATCAGCCTCAAACCTGTTTCATTTTTCTTAAGACTGATTATCCATATCATACATTAGTAATGTGGTATGGCATATACTTTGCTCTTTCTAATATTTTGACTAAGTCTCCTGCTCCACAATTGTTGCTTGGATTCTTGAGTAATTTTTCAGTATATGAAATAGTTGATTATGAAATTTGACTTGAGATAATTTCTTTCTTGCATTTGTATAGTTCAATTTCTAATAAAACTGATACCTTAATTTGTTTTAATGATATTGCTTCTATTTTTTGCATACTATTATGAAGTAAGCAGAAATATGAATCAGATCTAAATCTTTGGTTTTAATTTGTGGAATAAATGATGTTATTTTTGACTTTTCTTAAGAAATTTAATAACTGCAGAAGCTTCATGAATAATAAATGTTAACTTTGGAAGAAAAAATTCATTCTTCTCTGTTTTTTCCATTAACTGTTGTCTTTTTAAAATTGACAATTGGAATAAACAATTTTAAATGTAGGCCATTATCACTAGAAAACAGATTAAAGTAAAATTATTTTCACAGTTTTTATTTTCATAATTTTTAGGTTGAAATATTTACATTTAAATATTTCACTGGAAAACATATTTAAGTTTATAATACTTTTATTTATTCCCAGTATATTCTAACATAAAAAGTTTATTGAATATATAAATTTTGATTTATTTGAGTGTCTTATTCAAAGGATGAAAAACCAACATATTTTTTAATGTCAAATCCAACAACAAAGTATGGAGTGACTAAAAAAAAACCTGAAAGCATAACACTTAAGTGAGAGAACAAACAAGTATCATTGAAAAAATTAAGAGACTGTAAAGGAGCTAAGATGGATGGACATATTTATATTTCTAGAAGAGATAATAATAGATGTACAATTGAAATCATAAACTGGATCTTGAGAGCCAATAAATGATTTAGTAAGAGACTATTATGAGTTGGATAAATGAAATTAAAAAGTTGGTTCATATGATGTGAAGAAAAGGCAAAGGATCACAGAAAATAGATTAAATTTGAAAAGACTTTCACTGTTTAGTGAATTGATAATGATTGAAAATGATGATGATGAGGTCTATGTAAAGAAAATAATTTATCTGATAAGTATATAACAAATAAATTTTAAAATGGAGTGAAATTTATTTTTAAAAAAATGTAAAACCACTCAGCTTTTTCTTTCATTCCATAATCATTGTTAGTATTAAAGTATTACTGGTATTTAGATTCTTAATAAATTACTTACTGTACTTTGATCTCCACAAACATTCAGAGATTTTAACTTTTTAAATAAATTTCCATTTTAAAGTTATATTTATTTGTTTAAATATATGTATGTGTGAAAATGTGCATGTTAACAGTCTTAAAAACATTCAGATTATAAAAAATTGAAGATTTATAAAATTTAAAAAACAATATTTGAAAAAAAAATGTGGCTACAATTAAAGTTGAAGAAAATAAAATAGATTTAAAGCAATATTTTATATATGCTAAAATAAAGAGCATGGTAATAGCTCTAACAAACTTTATCAATAAATACTGCAAGAGAAAGCATTCAAAATATCTATCTAAAAATTATCCTGTTTCAGACCAGTTTCAAGCTACTGGCTTTCTTCAGTGAGGCACTAGAATATTTCAGATACTAGATCCAAAATACCAATTCAAATCCAGCACTTATCTGATAATTAACTTTTAAGTAGAAACTGAAAATTTCAGACAATTATATGTCTTCAAATCCAGCTATCCAATTTAAATAGCTATATGGGATTGAAAAATCTTCAGCCTTACCATATATTAATAGCCTAAGACTTAAAAGATAAATTGGGGCTGGGGTTAATTTCTACATATAGATTTTTGAATGCTTTCTCTTGTGGTATTTATCAATAAAGCTTGGAGAGCTATTTAGCACATTCTTTATTTTAAGTTATAATTATAATCTTATCAAATCAAGTCACATGATTTAATTTACTATTTTATATATGCATTTCTAGTTTGTAAAAACCTATGTAATTAGCTTAATAGTAAAAAAATGTTAATATACAAATTTAGCAGTATATGAAAGACTTTTGATAAATATTTAAAAAATTGCACATAATTTAAATTAATGTTTTTTTTTTATTAAGGAAAATATGCATACAATTACAATATAAATCTTTTTGGTATACATTTGTTTAGATTTCTTACACTTATTACAACAATCATCAGTAAATGAGTTTCCAAATTAGAAAATATACTCCTTTGATACATTAGATACAATTATTACGACAAGTTAATTTCATGATCAGAGCGAGAAGCTCATTGTTCAAACTTAGTCAGTAATTATTATGTAACTAGTTTTATATCAGAACAACTTGCTCTTCATTTAGTGACTTAACCAGTGATCATTATGCAGTCGATATTTTAGTTGGCAGCAATCCTTTGTTATTCTCCATATGACTGGACCATTTATTTTTTAACTTTGAATTAATATTTAATTAGCATGTCTGAGGATAGGCTCTTCATCTAATGGCCTAAGTTGCCCCCAAGTCTCTCTTCCTGAAGAGCTTTTCCAGCATTAACAAGTGATCCCTGACCAGAGTCCTTTGAATAAATTTTTTACATATCTCCCACAGTTCCTTAATTCCTTGCTTAAAATCAAAATAATTTCTAGTTAACCATACAGCATAAAGCAGGAACAGTCCCATTATAATCACAGCAAAAACACCACTCATTATAGAATCCTTGATTCTTAGAATTTTCATGTTAGCCAGCAGTATTCTAGTTATAATATTTTGTCTAGAAGGACTCAAAAATGGGCAAGCAGTATTAATATGCAATATTTTCATCTATTATTTTACATAAGCTATATGGTCGTTCTACTTTAGAGGAATTTTTTATAATTTACCAAAAATGATTCATTGGCAAGGCTTTCAAATTAAGTTTTATGATAAAATCAATATGTTTGGTTTCTAAGTAGCAAAATTTTAATTTCATGATTAGTAATCTGGTAGATAAGTCAAGCTCAGTAATTCAGTAATGTTTGCATGGATGTATTTGAAAACTTACCAGTAAGTGTTAGTATTGTTAATGATTGATGCCGTAACTTTGAAGAATTTGTTGGCATATTGTAGCAGCTCCATGGTCCACTTACTTTGTAAGGGTGGTGGCATGTCAGTAGGCTCAATCTCATAATGTAATGAGTCCGCTGTCAATCTTGCATTCATCACCTTAAGCATTGATGGAGATTTCTGAATAAAAAAGTGTTATGATCATGCAACCCAAGCCCATTCAGGTCTTTCAGTCTCTGCATCTTGGCTAAACTGATGGTTACTGTTTTCCTCTTCCACAAGATACCAGTACAGATCAAGTTTATTGCATTCTGAAAGGACGTAGTTGGTTTAAGAAGTGGCATGAAGTAATTAATTTGCAGAAGCACCAACATGTTGATCAGTGCTGCCTTACCTGGAAGTGATAAGTGGATCCTTGAGAGAGCACTTTGGTTTTATCTAGAAGGCTGTTTTTCAGTGCTTTTCTCATAGCCAACCTGGATAGCACCATGGGGAATCCAAGAAAGTTTTAAGTTTTCCTGAGAATCTTGAAGAAATTGCTGTCACCTGATGGATTTTCCAGGTAGCAGAATTTTCAGAGTTTATTCTTAGCCCATATCTCCTGGTGTATTCATCCAGAAGTTTATATAGTTTGGGCAAGAATTTATGCAAGGAGAGGAAGACTGTAATGTCATCAACATATGATATGTGATGAACCTCTTCCCACAGCACCAGGACAAACATGCCAGGAAGATGTTTCTCAATAGTTGTTAATAGGGGGATTACATAGGCGATGAAACACAAGGTACTAAGGGGTGACCCCTGGGATATTTATAGATGTGGTTTAAATCCTGGGGACAAAGTGCTATCCAATAATTCTGATATAAACTTTGGGTATCCCGTAGCACTCCAAAATTGAGGATAATTTTGCAGGCACCACAGAGTCAAAGGCTGCCACAAAGTCCACTTCCACCACAATAGGTCCTGATGTTTTTTGGTCCTTATATACTCCACCAATAAAGCAAATCTCTTTACTGCCTCAATGATGGATGATCCCTTGCAGGCATACTGGTGCAAGGAGATTTTACTGAGCAGCCACTGTTGGATCTCATTCTTAACAAGTGATTCAATGATTTTTATTAGTAATCGCATTACTGATATGGGTCTTAAATTTAGTTAATGGAGATGGATTCAATGACTTTTTGAGAAAAGGTACAAGCACAATGGGATACAGGTCAGGGATGATCTGAAATTCCCTATCCAGCACACCAATGATTTGATGGATTATTTTAACTGTAAGATTATTCAGGTGCAACAAGACAAATCATGGTATCACATGAAGGCCCAGATGTACATGTTCTGTATAAGACCTCAGCCAATGGTGAATTTGCTGCTCAGTAATGGATTACTGTATAGAGTTAATCATTGTTTAGTCATTATTATACAATATAAAAATGGTTTACAAAAGACTGATTAATATGAATAAATTTTATAGATTCAAATATAATTTAACTATAACTTATGCATGAATACAAAAAACAGTTTCTATTATCTATGTCAGGACCAGCATCTAATATTTTAATGAAAGTTTTTATTCCTTCATCCATATGACAAAAACTCTCTAGTTTATGCATATATTTACATAATTAGTTTTTTTTGTTTATAAACAATTGACTTTTGTACTAATTTTATTCAAATATGATGCAGTTTTATTGTATTAAGTTTTTTAACTAAATACTTACCCAGTCTGATTCTGTCTCTCTGCTAGGTGGCGCTGTTTCTTCAGCTCCAGTCTTTTCTTTGGTATCTGAGGAAATTGATTCCCCTCGAGATAGTACATCTGTTTTCAATTTACACATATTGCACTTCCACAATCCACGAATTGACTGAAACAAAATATATATTTTATATAATTTTTCATGTGAATGTATAAAATCTAGTAAAAAAGTATACAGATTTAAAAAAAGATATACATATTTTAATGTGATATATTAAAAAAAGCTTTCTTTAAAAAATAATTTGGTTGTTTTTTAAAAAAAGATGTAAAACATTTGTGTGTAAGAAAATAAATCTTTTGATTTCACATTTGTCTTATTTCTAACATAATATTATAAAGAATTATTTTTTAGGTTCATAAAAATATACTTTCGATTATCTTCATTTGTGCAAGTAAGATAAGTTTTCATTTGAAAACAGATTAAAGTGAATAAGCAACAGGACATTGATCCAAGATATAGTTTTAAAATTTTTGCTATTGCCATTTTTTCTCTTTCAAATCACATTAACTATTTATAAGCACTTTCTAGTTCCTACAGCATACATCTCTGCTATTAAATATGCAATATAAGAACTGGACAACATCAGAGATTTTAAGGACAACTTATTTTTCCAGATATCTTTGGTCAACCTTAATGGTTTATTAAAATAGGGATTTTATGCACTGATTGCTCTGGCTTGTACTGAGTGGCACTACTCTATGGAGAGTTTTGCCTGTTTTAATAACAGTTATGTGAAAGCATAAGAAATGGTGATCATGCAATGTTTAGTGGCTTAATGGTTATTAATGGTCTAATCAAGTTGCAAAATCTTTGTATTCCTAAGTCATGATTAAAATTTCTGTTTGATATATTACAAGGTATAATTCCAACTGAAACATTTCTCAGTGACTGATTTAAGCTCAATCTCAAACTTTCATTTGACTTGTACAATAATTATTCAGAAGAAATACTACATATTTTTCAAATATTCCCATATTTTTTATCTCTAAGCCTAATTGCTTTAAAACTGTAAAATATTTTCATCTTTATAATGCTTCCATAATTATTCACATACTAAGAACGATGTGACTGGCATGATGCTCCATGATATTTGATAATAAAAAGTACAATGTAGTCAAAAGAAATAACAGAATGGTTTAACTCATACTATAATTTTTATTAGTCATTCATTAAATTAGAGATTATTTATATAATATATTATATTTCTGTAGTGTAATTTTCACTACATCATGCTCACCCAAGATAGGGATGGTTTCTATTCACTTTTAACACATTATGGAGGGTGTAGTTATAAATATATGACCAAAGACATATAAAAAGTTGTATGATTCCCAAGGTACACATTTAGTGTTGATCCAGCACGATCACTTAGCTGAAATGACAACCTCTTACGGATATCTTTGTCATTGTTATAGTCCTCTGGTTGAAATATTATATTATTTATTGCATTTATAAGTCTTTTTTTTTTTGTTTTTATATGTATTTCCTTTGGTTAGTTTGTTATATATATATATATATATATATATATATATATATATATATATATATATATATATATATATATATATATATATATATATATATATATATATATATAGTTTAATTAATAAGTGTCAAAGTTAGTGCCCTCACAACTTTAGCACAAACCACTTAAAAAAAGTATATTAATAATTTTTATTAGTCATTTGTTATTAGAGATTATCAACAAACCACTTAAAAAAAGTATATTAATAATTTTTATTAGTCATTTGTTATTAGAGATTATCCACTTAATGAATAATACTTTTGTAGTGTAATTTTCACTACACCATTTCCTACCTTGCATGAGAGTGGTGTAATAAAAATTACACTATGAAAATATTATCATACTTATACTTTCTCAAATTTCTCCTCAAAAATACTATGAACAAAACTTGGCAGTCTACAATTAAATTTGCAATTGTGCACTATCATAGCCTGAACTTTTATTGGTGTTAACTTTCCACATAGGTACTCATTCTTGAAGTTATTATAAATTAATTAAGCATTCATATATTTATTGTAATGATATGGAATCTTGGAGTGTGAACCTGGGGTGATGGCACTCATCATCATCAACCCTAAGTTGATACAAAATTTAAAGATCAAAGAACTGAACATAAGAGATCAGCACATAACTAACTATAAGTTCACTAACATTACAAACAAAAGTAATAATTATTCATCATCATGAATGATTAACAATAAAAATAAATCAACAGTCAATCTTGTGACTGGATTTGAAATGCATCTACTGTAGGCTAATTATTTAGCCCTTGACAGCTTGGAAAGATTATTTAAGCATTAATTTGGATGCACAAACTTAAGTGGTAATCCATAATATAACAATTAAAAAATAATACTGGGATATTAAAACAAGCTCATTATCATCAATGTTCTGATGTTTTAATACCATTAATATACCGGCCAACTATAAAGTTAATTTCTAATAAATACTAAACTAAACAAAATGTAGTGCATGAACTTTAAAGGATATCATATTTGCATCAATTCAGGATCAAAATCAACTGGATGTTTATAAACACTAAATATAAATCCCTTTTATACAATGGACCATTATGCATGAATCTAGCACAGGAACAAAAGCTCTATAACTGTTATTGTTAACAAGAGATATAATACAACATATAATAATTTATAATACTATTTATCATTAAATAAATTCACTGAAATAACTTTAAACAATGAAATATAATTTATTAATAACAATAAAATTAAATTAAAATCTGTAGAATATGGTTATACATATAAATTAAGCCTTCTGATTTTGATTAGTACAGTAAACTATCACATAATTTACAAATATCCCATAATGGGTATATATATAAACATATATATATATATATCATCACACAGACATGTGGTATAATAATTTATGAACATATTTGAATTATCATAAACTTATAAATGAAATTCATTTTTGTCACATAATTAATGACTGATTTAACATATATGTAGGTCACCATGGAAATGTGTGCACACACTGATGTTTATATCACATAATATTTTAATTTATCAAAATAATAAACATTAAAAAAATCTAATATTAATTCTTTGACAGTCCTTCATAAAAGTTTTCTATTTTAACAGCTTACTCTTGATTAATTATAAATGTCTCTTTAAAAAATACACCAACATGTTTTTTGTTTTCCAAACTAGAAAGATTTTTTGGAGTTTAATTTTTTTTCATATAATATACTGGAAATGCTTCTCACTTTTTGTTAAATAAAGTCATTTACTTAAAAAAAATTATAAATTTATTTAATGCAGATTGATTATGTATGTAATATTTACTAAGGCAATAAACCTAAAGTATGTGCAATTGAAAATGTGAAGGTAGGAACCTTTACAAGTCTTAACCTCAAGCATATGCATTGGAAGATTATGACTGTCATTTTCACTAAAGAAAAAATTTCAAATAATTCACCAGCTATACTTTATATATATGACACTGTAACCCTATCTGCATTCCTCTGCATATAGGTAAAGCAGAATATGTATAAACTAATTCTTCAGCAAGCTGATGGACTCTCTGGGTAAGCTGGTCCATTCTAAACAGTAGAATGTCTTATTGTTATTTTCAGCAAAGGTATAAACAAGGTAATAACTGTTGGCCTGCAATGATCTCCCTTCAATTTCTATGCTGTCTAATACACACACACACACACACATATATATATATATATATATATATATATATATATATGCTATGAAGAACACAGAAAGCAGCTCCTTCACTTTCATGTGAATCCAAACTACTGTTATTGCACAAGTAGCAGCAACTGGATCCACTGTCTTGCCTTCTGTTATAACTTCATGGTAAATGTCATAATCTGTAAAACTTTTTTAACTTTTTTCCAATCTTTTTATAGTCAGGGTGGAGATAAAATATACAGTAATTAAAAATAAGTTTTATTTATCTTGATTGAAAAAAGTTAATAACTTTTCAATTCACTTTAATCCTTTGAAAAACTATTTTATAGGATCAAAATTTATTATACAAGCTTTACTTTTAAAAGAAATTAATCTAATGAAAATAAATAGTGAAAATTTTATAATTACCAGTATGTCTATTTTAACAGGCAAAGCTATTTTAAAAACATGATTGTTTTAATGTCAAAATCAGAATTAATAAAATATTAATCAGACCTTTTTAAAATGTTCAATTTATAATATCTTTTTAAAATTCAAAATTATTTAATCCTTAACTATTATTCCAGTGTAATATAAAAAAAATCTACAAATTTTTTTTGTCTGTGCTTATTTCTACTTTTCTTTTCAACTGTTATCAAAGCAACCTCCTTTTAACAATATGAAAGTATCCCAGTGCATATTGTTAGCTGAAAACTCAAATACAAAATATTCAAACCATTTTCCCAAATGTTGTCTTTATTCAGTGATGTCTTCTGAACTTTTATACTTATTTACAGAGAATGTGGCTAAAAAAACTATGCTTAGAAGAATGATTTGAAAATTATATATATACTGACACAAATAATCCAAGTGCTTGCATGTTCATATCATAAAAATTTAAATGATTTTTGTGATTTGCATCCTAATAATGCTGGCAAAATAGTATTCTGGTGCCAAGTTTCTTCACTTCTCTTTACGAACAGATCTTAGCATATATAATATATTTCATCATATAGTCATACATAATGTAAAGTGACATGGACATACCTGAAGCATAAAATAAAAACAATTTTGATCATTCCTGAACATTTTAAAGAAAATTATTCAATGTATAAAAGAGATTAAGTAAAAAATATTTTCGGAAAAATCTGGTAATGATTCATACAAATATCACATAAACACATACCCATACATATAGAATATTTACAAATGCCATAAATTCTTATACACATATATAATAAACATGCCGTTTTTAAACGTAAGTAAACTGCTAATACAAACCAATAAAATGTCAAAAATAATGGCCATTATCAGTTTCCATAAATATAATTTCTTTTTTTAGTATAGAAATTATTTATTGCTGAAATTGTCATAATAGCAGTTTTTCATAATTTAATGAATTTAAAAATATTTCCTTTAGAAACAAAATTTGGTATATTATTTGTTTTTACATTAAAAACACATTATAATGAATTTAAATGCTTTATAAAAATATTATAATTTATTTTGAAATACAGGCTTTCTTTATATACCTGGAGATTAATTGTAAATATGGGGGATTTAGACTCAGACGTTCAAGCACTCTTCAACTGTCCACATTATTTCATATGTGTGGAAGATGATAATCTGGACCAACTGATGAATGCTGGTTCAGCATGAAATATGCTTATTGGTGGTTATTTATCTTTTATACATGTGTGTGGTCATGTGCATCAGTGATATGAGATAGTGTAGGCAGTTGAAGAGTGCTTAAAAGTCTGAGTTCAAATCCCTATATTTATAATTTATTTTGAATTCTGCCACTGCCCCGCGCCCAGTTCACTTCACATCAAGAGTTACTACCTGTATGTAATTTCTAAAACATTGCCACATAAATACAATAATTATCTGCAAAAAAATTAACTATATGTAAATAAATACATTGTTTACAAATAAAGTTATATAAGTAATCTGATCGATTTATGTTATAATGTACACTATCCATCAATATGATTTGAGTATTAATACAATGTTATTTTCAATATCACTTTTACTAATTTTTATATATAATTTAAAACATTTTAATTTAATAAAGAATTTATTTTTTTTTCTTCTACAAAACACATTGTTCTAACTAGACAATGGAAACCGCGACCATGTGATAAATAACATTTAATTGTCGTGGAAATTTAACTTGATTTTCAGTCTCTTTTCATTATTTAGTTCATTATAATGAGTCCTTTACATAGTTAAGTTAGAATGCAGTAAAATTAATATTAAATACATTAGTACTAAATAATAAGTACGATTAATAAATGTGAGAATACAAACAAAATAAATTGATTGAAAAAAAAAAAAATATTTAAGGAACTAAAAATGGCAGTACTTATTTTTACGCTAATTACTTTGTCTTAATTAAAATTGGAGCTGTTTTGCGCAATAAGTAAATCACAAAACTGTATGTTGAAATTATTGTAAATAATACATAGAGACATATAATCGTACATACGTGCATGCACACACACACAGAGGAAGACAGAAAGAGAAAGAACTTTATATAAATAATAAAAAGAGCACTCAAACTGTGAAAATAGTCTTAAATTATAATTATGTAAGAGCTAAAAATAGAAATACAAAACAATCAAAAAAAGGCAAACAAAAATGCAGAACTTTTCATTGAAAATGTGTAAAAATAGCTTTTTAAGTGTGCAAATAATATAAAGTGATTGCTCTAGATATGACGAGAATATCTCATAAACATTAAATTAATATTCTTTTCTAAATGAGAGTATTTTAAAATATCGCAAAATAGCACCAGGCAATGCAATAAAATATTGAAATATTTGGTGAAAAAATAATGTTATTTAATTCAATAAAAAACTTCAAAATAAAAATCATTTTTAATAATTATTTTAATTTTTTTTTGTTTACATATATATATTAGTAGAGTTGGCAAAGCAAAAAACGGTGCAAAACTAAGAATACATTTTTATTATATTAAGAATATTAACTAATGTCACTTGATTTATTATTTCTACAAAATAAAAAAAATATAAACATATTAAAATAGAGAATCACTTCTTGAAATGCGATTTGTCAATTATAATTTCCTATAGTTCGTTTTTTTTTAATATGATATTCTCAGTTGTCTTCTTACACTGGGTTTACACAATCCGTATTTCATATCACATTATTATGTGATGCAAAAATAGAATAGTCTGTTTTACTATTACTATTCATGCCATTTATATACATATCAATATCCTGCATTGTAGAAGTATTCTGATAATGTTAGAAAAGTACATATGAGTTGCAACATGTAGATCCATGTGCATATAGAAATAAGTTCAGTAGTGAAGACTATACGTATTGAAATAGTGTGTACGTCTCTTTTGTAAAATTTCATTTCTTGATGAGAGATTTGTGCAATAAACAACTTAAACTTTTGTCCAATATACATAAACTCAGTCAAGCTGATTTAGAAAAAACTTAAAAATATTTCGATCTGCAAATTTACTTGAGTGACAATGACAATAAAGGCATAAATAAAGAGGAATTATATGAAGTTGTATGTTGCTTTAAAAAATTATTTTCAAGTGAATTACCTCAATTCAAAAATCCACTTGATATTCTACCTTATATTCATGAAAATTATTTGACCATTTCGTTCTTAAATTTGAGCACATCATTAAGAATATTACTAACTTTTTCTGTAGCTAGTGGTATGAGATCATTTTTGAAGTTAAAAATTCTAAAAAATTGTTTACGTTTAACAATGTCACAAGAGTAGCTGGTAAATTTGACATTGACAAATGAAAAAAATGACATTTGCAATACTTTAAATGTTGATAATATTATATCTAAGTTTAATTCTGTAAAAGCTTGAATAATTTATAATTATGTAATAGTAATTTTTTTCATTGTCATCTTTAATAAAATATTAAAATATACATAAAATCATGTAGAATTTTTTTTTTTAGAAAGGGGGAGGGCCTGCCAGTCAGAGTTTTGCATAAGGGCAATGATAATCTTTCATCCAGTATTGTATATTAGTATTTTTTAAAATAAATTTCCAACCATAGTAATTTTTCAGAAATAAAACATTATAGTGTAAATAAATAATAAGATTTCAAGACATACAAAACTTTTGGAAACTAAAAAACCAGTTCACATAAGTAATAGATAAAAGCAACAATTGTTCGATTAGATTTTTTCTAGGAACCAAATTGCTATAGATCTAAAATGACATCATATGTCAGCAGCAATAGCTACTCACAAATGAGTATAGTCATTCCAGATCTAAAAAAAAAGATAAAACAAAAATTTAAAAAATCATAATAGATATAAAAATATTTATAATAAACACTTTTATTTATTATGGAAATTAAAAACTAAGAAAATAAATGTTTTTTGAACTACAATTGGGATTTTTACATTTAACTTGAAATAAAAGTGTGTGTGTGGGGGGGTCCAAAAATTAATTAAATCAATCTCTTAATTATAAAAAATAGGCATTAACTTAATTAATTTCTGGACTTCCCTTCACAACACTTTTATTTCATGTTCAATATTAAAGACTAATTGTAGTTAAATAAACAATTATTTTCTTGGTTTTTAGTTCCCATAGTAAATAAAAGCATTCATTATAAATATTTTTATATCTATTTGTATTTAGTTTTTAGCACTAAGATTATAATCAAAGATATTTCAATTTTAAATGATGCTAAAATATATTTAAGATTAATAGTAAAATCATAAATATTAAATCAACTTTGTTTATAATACAGTCATGTTAACTTGTTCATTGCTTTGTACATAAGAAACTTAGTAATCTACCTAAAATATTTTAATGTTATACTACATTGCTGTTGATTTATAAAAAAAATGAACTAAATTTGCACAAATAATACATTAAACCTTGATTTTAAAATTGTATTCTAACTTCAATAAGAACATTTAATTGAAACAAATAACCTAACAAAGTATATATATGCACCACTTTTTAGTATGCATGCATTGCTGAAAACATTTAAATTTTTTTAACAACTTATTTTAAATTTATATCAAAATATTTCAAATTTCATTGACCTACTACATACCTAAACAATTTAGTGTCATATTTCATTTTGAGTGATTTATATCAAGTATACCAAATTTAAACAAATTCTATTGTGCATAAATATATTAAGCCTTGGTTTTAAAATTTTTATTCTAACTTAAATGTTTACAAACAGAGACTGCAACTTAAATAAAAGCATTTAATAAAAATACTAATATATTAGCAATGAGTTTGTTATTATTATACAAATTAATTTATTAATCACAAATACATCCTTAGGTAAAACATGATGGCCCATTATTTTGTTTATTTGGAATTTTGTGATGCTATCTTTTAACTTTTTTGCAAAAAAGTTTTCTTTCTGAAATACTTTAACACTATAATTATAGTTCTCCAACAGTTCCTGACAGAGATATTTTAAATGCTTTCTCTGGCTAAGCATTTATCACAAAGCTTGTTGAGGAATTGGCAATCCTCATTGTTTATAACTTACAAGCTTAAGAGAATAGAGTCATGTGATCTATGACTCTTATTTTGACTATACTAATTATATGTTTTGTTATATCTTCTCATTAAAAACAATCAGTGTATTAAGCTAATATTTATAACCAGCTCATACATATTATACTCACTTCTCCACAAAATATAGTTAAATATTGTATAGTTTACTTGTTTTATATGTCAATTAAATAAAGATATGATTTTATAATAGTGGACTTCATAATATCACATTTGGCAAAGCGAAGAACATATTGGTTTTTATACTACATCAATAGGGTATCCAAATAAAATAACAATTCTATATACAAGTAATTTATTTATAGTACTTTATTTTTCAATGATACCATAATCTGTCTGATAACTTCAGCAATGTATGGGAATTTATGCTGTTTTAATACTTAACATCACATTCTAATACTATCATAGGTTAGATAACAATCTTCTTAACAACAATCATGACATTTGAAACACTGTGTTATAAACAAAGTTGTGTATTATTGCTAACAATTAGATCTGTTTAAAAAATTTAAATAATATTTAAATTTTTATTAGATGAAAGAAAATCCAGCATATAATTACAAAAAAATGCCATCATCCCAAACATTCAAACAAATACTAAATACTCAATATGAACAATGTTACATCAACCTTTAGACAGTAGAAAAAAATTATATACAAAAGTAGACAAAATAAAAAACCATTATCATTCTTATGCAAATTTAAATTTTCAAAAATTGTTCCAAAAGGCTTGCAATTAAAAACTTCAATTTCCTATTAAAGCTGAAAAAACTACTCACAAAGCAATAAGATTTGTTACACAAAGAATAAATTCTCAAAGGTTTTTCAAATATCATATCTTGTGTTTCTTTTAGTAATATGAAATGATTGTTAAAAATTAAATTTTATTAATAAAGTCTTCTTAAGAGTTTTTTCAACTGTAAAAAAGTTAAATTCCATAAAAATATAAATGAATATCAACAAAAACTTGCAAACCTACATGAGCCTATCAAATATATTAAATTTGTTTTCAACAAAGATTAGAGCTGAAACTTCTGTCTAAAAATAAATTAAACTTTCATATCACACTATCTAATATTTCTTAACTAAGTATAATAGGAATAACTAGAAGTTAGCTAAACATTTACTAAAGAAAAATTAGAATTGCATTAGAGAATTAAAAAACATTTGAAAGACACCATAAACCCAAATCAATTGTTATATGTGTTAAAACAAATGCTATTAAATTGCTTAATCAAAACAAATCTATAATCATACTGCCTTTTGATAAAAGCAGTACTAAAATTGTAATGGGTACTATTAATTATAATAATAATAATAATAAAACTCAAACAGGAGATCAATAAAAAGGTAATTATTCTATTACAATTATATGACCAATATTACCAGAATTATTTAGAAAATATTAATATTTCATTGATTTAGAAAAATGTGCAAATTATCAACAGATTTCAATTTTTTTTATATATCTTTTTAGTTCCACCTAAAGACTACAAGGGACCATATTTCACTAAGATCCACTGTTAGTTTTAGAAACTCAACCCATATCAAATCTTCTCAAAATTTCTTCTTGAGATTTTTAGTCCTTTGATATAACCCTCAGTTCTTTATCAGTAAAAAACTATCTATCATATTGGTAGGTTCTGATTTAGAAAGTTTATTTATAAATTTTCCTTGTTGCGAAGTATTATCTATTATAAAAAAATAACTAGATGAGGATAATAGCTTACAAAACAGAACAGCTCTTTCTACAAATAGTATAATTAAAATCTTAACATATTTTCAATAAAATACAGAATTCTTTCAATGAAATCATGATGTCTATGGATTCACTACTGTCACCTGTGATCTGTGATATTTACATGGAAGAACTTGAAGCAACATGATATATAATATTTCATTATCTAATGTCTGGTTTTATTATTATCATGATATGTTTGTTGTAGCATTTTCATCACATATTATTGGGCTATCCACTTCAATTAAACTAAAATTTAAAAATCCCTTCCGAACTCAGAAAAATATTTAGTAAACACATCCAATCACAAATTTATATTATGTTATTATCAAGAAATGGTGTAAAAGAAGTTATACAAACTTTCATCAAGAATAGTTATCCATCAGCTATCACTAGGAATACTCTAAATATGTAACAACAAAAAGTAATTATAGAGATTATAATGTATCCAAATATATAAGGCATAGCAAAAAAGTTAAAATCTATAAATACAATATTAAAAAGATTTCCAAAGTTACAACAGACTATGAGAAATTTATATCTCTATAAATCCTAAATTTAAAAGGCTATAAAACAAAAACTCTGTCTAAGGAATACTATGCAAATATGAAATATCATATATTAAATGAAACCACCATGTCCCAATGAAAAACAATTAAGAAGAGTACTAAGTAATAATTTGGAAGGAAACATATATAACAAAAGTATCATGAATGGATCAAAGAACATTTGTTTGACTGGGGAAAAGTATGGGCAATAGAGAAAAAATGTAAAAAAAGAGAGAGTTTAAAGAAGGCATTTACATTTCAGTGACAAATAAAAAATGGAGATATCAAGAAGATACTCTTAGATAAAAATATATAATTTGTACTGTTGCTTTTGGAAGAAATAGTCTAATTAGTTGGAACATCACCTTCATTTCAGTAATCATATTAAATCTAAATTTTATGGTTTAATTCCCATGCTAGTAATGCCATTAGTTACGCCTGGAATACCCGAAGAAAAAGGGATAATAACATCACTTGAAATATTGTACTATATAATAACCTCAAGACATTTAACTATTAAAAATAGATGATAAAAATAGTTCAACATGTAGTTAAAATTATAAATTATCTTCATTTTTAATTCCAAAAGAAGAACAAAATCATTCTGGTCTCATTTGCAAAATATGGGTTACATATATATAATAAAATGGGTAGTAACTGATTTAAAATATTTTATTTCAAATTGCAAAAAATTAATGTTTTTCTTTTCTTTAAAAATAAAAATAAATGAAAATATTTATTGTATAAACTTTGGTTTTGATTTTTGATTTTAAACAAGTTAATAGATTTATTATGTTTATTTTTTTAAAAAAAAAAACGTTTTTATTTTGGTTAAGGATTAATTTAAAACATTTCTTTTGATTGCATTTTGTTATTTTAAAGTAATGTTATTCTTAAAGACTTGTTTTGTTTTTTTTTTTAAGAAAAAGGAAAAATCTTTTTTTGTGATAAATTAAATTAATATTGTTTATCAAATCTTCAGGGTTAATTAAAAATTAAAGATGTTGATTTGATGTTTTATTAATAAATTAATTATTTCCTTTTTAGTTTTTAAAAATTGGTTCATTAAAAGAATGTAGATTATAAAAGACTTATAAAAGCTTAAAATTATAAAAAGTTTAAGTTTTATTTTAGTATATATCAAGCAACTAACAGCTGATCATTGGAATAAATAAATTACAAAATAACTATTATCTATACTTCGTAATGAGAATCAATTAGAAAGAAAATAAAATGCCACATCTGTGTATCATATATCTAAATGATAAAGATGTATCTGATAATCGGAAGAATTACAGTAATATTGATATTTAAGAAAAATGACAAAAGGTAGAAATTACAGACTTATCAGTCTTCTATCAATTCCTTACATGATTATCATAAGATAATTACAGTAAGGTGATAGTAAACTATGAATTCAAACTGACCAAAAGAAAAATCTGGCTTTAAAAATGATTTTACCAAAATAGATCTTATTCCAGTATCAAGAGAAGTGATAAAAATGGTCAATATATATAATATGCTATTATGCTTAGGATTTGTAGTTTATAAAAAGGCATTTACTTCTATAGATATTTTCATGGTAGTTAAATTTTTGGATTTAAAAAAAAACTATAGACTTGGAATATAATATTAATATCATTTACATTCTTTATTATTTTTATATTGCTTCATATAATTGCAAGTCAGTATGGATTATTTCAGTTTCCACACAGCAATCTTCTTCAGAATTTCTATTTAAGCTCTGAAGAAGATTGCTGAGCATTTGAAATCATCAGCAGTGAGTTATAATTACATGAAACATTGTAAAAGTAATGCAATGCAATAAGAAAAATAAAGTTGTAAAACTTCATAAAGAAGATAAAGACTTGGAATATTATTTATCAAAATTCAGCAACAATGATTAAATGAAATGATAATACTAAGAAGATTAATATTAATAATAAATAAAAATGATTTCAGAAAGTAGATTTACAATAATCGTTTTATGAACTAAAGTGGAAAATTAAGTAAATAAAAATAATGGAATTTATTTAAGTCATTTACATTTTTAGATTATGCAATTGTTTCTACAATGTTGGAAGATTTATCGAATGAAAATAAGAAAACATCACATAAATACTAAAATGTCAAAAATAATGTTCAATGAATTTTCTCAGAAGAAAAAAATAAAGTTTGATAATTATGAATTGAAAGAAATTAAAAATTACAAATACATTGATCAGATTATTAATACATATGAAAAAATAAAGAATGAAATTCATCAAGAATTAAATTAGATGGCATACATTTGGTGGAAATAACAATATTAAAATAAAATATATTTATATGTTAAAAAAAAGTTTCTAATATATGTGTAATACCAGTTTTTACTAATGGATTTGAGACTTGGACAATTAAAACAAGAACAATACACATAGATTTCAGACTATTCAACAAAATATAGAGATGTGTTTGTTAAAAATATCAAGAAGAGATTGAAAACAAAATACATAGGAGAAAGAACATTAACGTAGAGAAATAAAGTCAGGCTGGACTTATTGCTAGAAGAAATAATAGTGTATATACCATTGAAATTTTAAAGCCAAGTGATTGGAAAGAACACTGCTTGTGACATTGATGGATAAAATAATTAAGTTTATTGTGTGAGGTGAAAATAATCTAAATTAAACTCGGAGAGACCTTCTTTTCTGAAGTGGATCAATAAAGATTAAAAATGGTGAGTAATTTTTCAAGCATAAGTTGCAAAATAAAACTTCAGTCTAGGCTATCTTAAATATCAAAATGCATATTCTACAGACTGCATAATCTCTTAAATATCAAGATATAAAAAGTTTATTATAAGATATATAAAATATCTATATATACAACAAAAAACATGAAAATAACAAATTTTCAATAAAAAAGCTTTTTTCGATACATATAATTTGTATCCTTTTCAATATGTCTACTCACGATTACCGTAAAACATACATATAGCGACATCTATTTATAATACAACCAACAAAAAACAATTATTATCATCAATTATTTCATGAATACATACAATACAATATAAAAAATAAAAAATATATAAATATATAAAAATATATTCCTTCATTAATAATTGTTTTTTGTTGGTTGTATTATAAATAGATGTCGCTATATGTATGTTTTACGGTAATCGTGAGTAGACATATTGAAAAGGATACAAATTATATGTATCGAAAAAAGCTTTTTTATTGAAAATTTGTTATTTTCATGTTTTTTGTTGTATATATAGATATTTTATATATCTTATAATAAACTTTTTATATTTTAAAATAACAACATAAAGAAGTATTTTTATATTCTTTTTATATGGATTATATCAAGATATATCTGCTTTCTTTTTAATTAAGGAATTTTTATTTCTCCCAGTATGATTCTTATTCTTTTTCTGTCTTCTTATATAATTTATTTAATTTATATTTTTCTGCTTTATTTATTTAAATGCACTTATTTTTCTAAAATAATAATCTTGATTAATTATTTAATTTATTAATTCACTGAATACCTTTTAAATATATGCAAGCGATTTGCTATTGATCACAATCACACACATATATTTAAATATCCGATTTCAAATTATACTAAAATAACTTCGTCAGAACATAATTAATTGCAGCTAGTGAAGCTTTTTATTTGTTATCTGAGAAAATAGGATTGTACCTATTTCAATATATATATATGGGTGTAAATGTAAGTATATTATATTGAAATTATAGAATAATAATATATTCTATATACGAATACATATATATTTTTATGCATATATATATAATATAGTTCTATAATTTAAAATTTTCAATAAATTATAAAAAAAAATTATATTTACATAAATTATAATAATAATATATTTTATATACGCATAGATATATATTTTTACATACGTATATTTATATGAAATAAAGTTCTATAATTTAAAATCTTCAATGAATTATAAAAAAAATTATATTTACATAAATTATATATATATAAAATCTAAATTTGCATATATAAAATTGTATTTATATATCTTTAAAATATAATAATTAAAATTTGCTTTTTCTTTTTGAATGAATAGAATAAGACTAGTGTTGAATATTAACGTTTTGTATGTTTTAAGTATATATAGATATGGCTACAGAAATGAGTTGGCTGTTATCAGAATGGAGATCCATTGATTCTTCTTAGAAGTTGGAACCAACTAGCGGAATTCCTAATGTCCATTTTCTATGTTATTGTAATTGAAGCTATTATTATTATGTAATTATTCATATTAATAAATGTAAATATATTAAATTTAAGCGTAAACAGATAATATTATAATAACGTGAAAGCTAAACACCTTCAAACAGATACGCTTTAAAAATGCTTATGTGACAGCCAATCAGATGGAATAATGCTTTAGTCTGGTTTATTTAAATATAATTGAGGCATAGATTAAGATGGGTCCCATTTTTTTCTAATAGTTCTGGCTTGTGTTTTAGAATTTAGAGTCCCATGTGAAGCCATTATTCCATCTGATTGGCTGTCACGTAAGCATTTTTAAAGCGTATCTGTTTGAAGGTGTTTAGCTTTCACGTTATTATAATTATTCATATTGTAAACTAACAAGGATGGACTGTCCACTGACATGCATTAGTTAGCATGGTGAATTTATTGATTTTTTATCTCTGAGTTTAAAATCAAGAAATAATATTGTATTTTTATCAGTTGCCTGATAGTTTTAAATCAGACATTAGCTGAGTTTTTTTAAAGGCAGGATGAATGTAAGTGTGAGTGAATGATCTTTTCTTTTTATAACAAATAATCCTTATTTTTAAAAAACTATATAGTCACTAGTCAAGACAGCAATATGCAGTCAATGCAGGGGTGCTAAAAATTCCCTGGCTGCATACCCAGGCTTCTATTTAATGATCTTTATTTAGCTATCTAAAAATACAGATCACTTTCACGTGAAGTACAATTACATGAATTGGAAGATGAACTGTCTAATACATAAAGTGAACATTATTGAATATTGTAAGTTACAAGAAAAGGTGAAAATATAAGTGAATAAAAAATGGACATATATTTTAATATAAAGGAATAAATATTGGAAACACAAGTTCAATGGGATTCATTATAAATAAATAAATAAATTACATTATACTAATGACATATAAGGCAGAGTACAAAAATAGTTATTCAATTTAATAAAAAAATAAATGTAGACAATTCAGTTTTAATCTTCAACTAGTTCTCATTGTGAGGGAGAAATTGAGAAATCTTTTATGGAGATACAACATGCTTATGATTAGCCCACACAATATTTTAACATTACCATGGAGAAGTTTAATGCTAGAATTAGTAAATAATTGAAAGATTAAAGTACTGTGGGTAAATCTAGTTATGGTGGTAGAAATGAGATTGTAAAAAAGATAAAAATTATATATTATGAATTTTTTTTTGAAAAAAAATAACAACTATATATGGAAGTATACAAAAGGAAGTTTATAAATGAAGGTACATCAAAATTGGATTATATTTTGACTTAACAAAAATATGCACTTCTAAATTATAATGTTCTTAATAGATTCAACACAGGATGTGATCATCGATTAGAGAGATGTAAGATATGTGATAATAAAAACTAGAGAGACAAAAATATTAAGAAAATTAGTAATAATAAAAATAATAAATAATAAACAGTCACTCATAAATAAATGTGGCAATTACACCTTCAAAAAAGTGGGAAAGGGTGACTAGAAATGAGTTTACTACAATCATGCAAACCAATTTCCAAACCACAAATATGTTAACAAATAGAACATGCTGGTCCATTTTCCTGTTCCCTTGATATTTTATGATGTTGTATTTTAGTTTCCTTAGTAGAAAATGTTTTTTTTCTGAAATATTTTAACATCATGTCTAATTGTAGAATTTCTATGTTTTTATTCTCTGACATATCTTCTCAATCGAAACAATTGACATTGAATTTTTTTTAAATGTCTTAGATAGGGTCTACTCTTTTAGGAAGTGTTCCATTATTCATTCATTTTATACATAGAATTAAATGAAGGTGTGATTTTAGAATAATGGACACAATAGTATCACCTCCAGAAAGCTGAAAAAAAACATCTTGATTGTTTTTATGATCATGCTATTGTACTTTTAACATTTTACAAAGCATCATTAAGGCATACTTTTCTAATATCTTTATATTGCATTGAAAGAGTGTCCAAGTTTCATATCCATACAATACATTGTATAAAACAAGGGCTCTACATACAGCTTAGTTGCAGTGGTTATTTTTCTATGTTGAAATAATTTATCTTTAAATAGCAGTAGCAAATTGAAGTCTATACATCTAATACCATTTGCCTACTTATTAGTCTACCAAGGTATTTAAACTGATTTACATTCTCAAGTTGATCACTATCTAAGTTAAAATTTGCTGAGGATTTGTCTTTATACATTGTATTTAAAACATTAAGAATTTTCTTAAAATGATCTTTTTGAACTAAAAAGAATTACAAAACAATCAGCATACTGTGAATCCAGAATCTAAGAAAATGATCCTTTTAATTGATTCAAATTGTAAATTCCATTATAAAACCTATAACATACCTTGATCCCTATTTAATTAAGCTCCCTATAAATAATTCCAAAAACCACTGCCATAAAATTTAAAAACAATTTTGGAGCAAGTGCACATCTTTATTTATGGCAAGTTTAGATATTCCATTAGTAATAATAACACTCCATTTCATAACATCATGCAGAAATTGTATAATATGAATAAATTTTAATGAACAATTAACTAATTTTAAACAATGCTAGACATCTGTTCTATAACTGAATCAGATACTTTGACCAAATCAAATATATATATATATTGTGCCCTTGTATATATATGATAGGTCGACGGTTTAGGAGGGTACAATATATATATATATGTAAACCACTCCTTTGTTTCTAACACCCTTCTTGTATTTCCCTGGCAACAAAACTCATATCTATGATGCTTCTTCATTCCCCAAACCACAGTGAGTTGCTGATAACCAATAGTATATAACAAAAATAACTTATTCAACAAAAGTTTTGAAAGTGCTTTTGCTGTAGTGAATAATAATGACATTCCACAATAACTACTTTAATATTATCCAGTATTAATAGTTTTAAAAACACTCCAATGGGTTTAAATTAGAATTTTCAAATCATTTTAAATATAAATAAATTTTGAAGATGGTTCACATTTGTCTGAAATCAATAAACAGATAACTGATACTCTGTATTTGCTGTAAAGTTTCTACTAAGACAGGAAAATCCATGAAGAAGATAAAAAATATGAATATTTTTTTAAATAATGTGCTAAAAAATGAATATTTAGAGTTCTGTAAAATAATATGAAAAAGATTTAATATGATGGGCAAGAAAAAATATAGAAGAGAATAAAAGTCTCAAATTTGAAAATATCTTGGTATTAGAAAAAAAATTTTTTTTTTTGCAATAAAAAAAAATGAAGCTATTATCTAAACAAAGATGACATCAAAAATGTTTGGAAAAATTATATAAAGAATTATATAATAATAAATAATAATAAATATAGTATCTTGTGTAGTTTTACATATGAATTGCTTAGCATTTTGAAGGAAGAAATGACACATGCAATATTATCTATGAAAAAAAAAAAGCTTTAATAAATTGGAATTATAATTGATATCTTAAAAGAAGTAGGTAAAGAAATAGAAAAATTAGTGATAATGTTATATGTATATCAAATGTCCAAATAATAAAGGGTGTATGTTATGAGTGAAAGACTGCAGTAGTAATATTGATATTTAAGAATGGTGATAAGATATTAGAAATTAGAGACTTACATTGGATTTATAGATTATAAAAAAGCATTTGATTCTGTAAGCGTTTTTATAGTGATTACAACCTTGGTTATCAAAATATAGATTCAAAATATTGTCATAATCTTAAGAATATTTATCAAAATATAAAAGTGATGATTAAATTGCATGGTCATACTATAATACACATACTTCAGTGTGATTTTATATCTGCAAAACTTTTTAAAGTAGTTTAACAGAAAAGTATTTCATAGATTAAAATCTGAAGCTAAGACAGACAAAGTAAATAGAGATAATTTCAGACATTTAGATTTTTGCAGGTGATCTCATTGTTTTTTGCACAGAATACTTCAGAGCTTCAAGAAATGTCACAATAATTATTGTATGAAAGTAAGAAAATAAGTCTGAAGATAAATGCTAAGAAGACTAAAGTAATGTTCAATAGATTTTCATAGAAGTTAAAAATAAATATTGTTAATCATGAATTGGAAGAAGTTAACACAAACATATATCTTGGTCAGATTACTAATACAGATAAAAATATAATTGATAAATTAATCATAGAATTAATTTTGGATGAAATGATTTTAATAGTAATAATATTAAAAGGAAATATGCCAATGTGTTTGAAAGAGAAGATTTTTAAGGAGTCTATGTTATCAGTTCTTACTTATGAATGTGGACTTGAATACTTAACAAAAGGGTAATAGATACTTCAGCTCCCTTAATATATATATATATATATATATATATATATATATATATATATATATATATATATATATATATATATATATATATATATATATATATATATATATATACACAAGAAGCAATCAAACAGGTATTAATAATATCTTTTAAACAATTAAGAGCTTGAAATCAGTTTACTTGAACATATTTCTAAAAAAAATAATAGTTTGTTGGATACTAGAAATTTTAATTTGGCTGTCAGCCAAATTAAAATTTCTAGTACCCAACAACAGTTGAATGCATTTGGAATATTTAACTAAAAATTAAACTTTTCCAAAGACATTCAACACACATATTAGATGATGGAAATAGTCCAATATAAAAATACAGCTAGAACACAATCATCACAAACCTTCAGAAAAACACTAATTATAACCTTATTTTTTTATTTTATTAATTTATAAAATTAAATTTCTCTATTTTATAACTTAAACTTCTGCTTTTTTACTTTTAATTACTTATGCTTGGTTGAAACACTCCATTCTCCCATGCTTTATGTCTAATATTAAACTTTGCATGATGTCCTCATGAAAAATCAAATAGTCTTGGGTGTATATATTATGGGATGTCATGCATATACATATACTTAATTTGATTTGTTTTTATATTGATAATATGAGAATTCTTTATTATTTCCTTTATGCATTGTATCATTATAAACAGCTTATATTTTGATTTTCTTTTTTATCTTTCAGTCATATAATAACATATGTGATATATGCATATAGTTATTATCTCATTACTAGCAATGTTTGTCAAATAAATTTTTTTTAAATCAATCATTAACTTTATGAAAATTTTAAAATCAACAATGATTACTTTTTGCTCTTTTAACAAACAAAAAATCCCCTCCTTCTTTACTTTAATATCTTAAATGAAAAACAAACTTGTTTATTATTTTTATAGTAGTAATAATTATCAAGCATTTTTAAACAATATACAAATAAATTGGACTTTTAATCTCAAGAGTGTGTAGTTATATGTTGGGTCCCACTTTGGGCACCACTTATATTAAAAAAAAATTGTAATTGCCAAAAATGCACAAATAACATCAAAATCACCT
The DNA here is from genome assembly GCA_028023455.1 of Epiperipatus broadwayi. Lineage (NCBI taxonomy): Eukaryota > Metazoa > Onychophora > Udeonychophora > Euonychophora > Peripatidae > Epiperipatus > Epiperipatus broadwayi. The sequence continues at coordinate 438,508 of JAQFVV010012780.1, forward strand.
AATAGTAATTTGCATGCAGCTTCACATTCTGATGTCACATGATCAAAAAATTTTATTTTTATATTCCTTTAAATTGAGTTAGATGCAAGAAATTATCATATTTTAATTACTATTACTGATTGCAATAAATGAAAAATGCTAAAATAATGAGAAATTATGATTTAATTATGTATGTATATATATAATGACAAAACAAATAATAACACAATCGGCAGAAATCCTTGGAAAACATCATGCTATTGGTTTTTTCTCTGAGATTGATTTTAAAATAACAATAATTAATGACTTATTGTTTTATTTAACAGCTCCAGCTTGTTTGATGAAACATTATTCATTGCCTTATTATTATGCACAGATAATATATGACACTGTGCATTTTAATTGTCCCTGGATTGAAAGATTTTGATTCTGATATTAATTTTATTATTGAATAGAAATTTGTTAAGCTAAAATTTGTAGATTTAATTAATAAGGTTGATAATATTTAACTTTGTAGTTATTTTATTAAATAAAAATTTAAGAAGTATAAGGCCTGATAATTAACTTTTTACTCATAACTTTTTTTTATTAAATTTTTGTTATAGGAACAAATGGTGAAATAATTTTGAAAATAATGCTTATATTGAAAGAAGTCAATATGCTTCTAATTATAATGAATTGGGTTAAAATCATGAATTTAATAGGAATATTATATCTAACAAAAATATCAATAAGTCTAATATTAAAAAAAAATAGTCTTGCATTGGTGGTCGAGAGGTCAGCACGACTGCCTTGCACTTGCAGGCCATTGCCCGGCTTGCGGGTTCATGTCCCGGCCAATGCTATGACACTTAAAAAAATAAAAAATAAAAAATTGAATGTAAATGAGAGAAAAAAGAATTTATTAGTTTATCATTTAAGTCTTCAATTTATGGATTGGTTTATAAAAATAAATCATTTGTTGGGTGGTATTAATGTTTCTTGGAAGATAAACTTCGATTTAAATTCATTTGTAAATTGTTTAAAACAGCCCATTGATGGAAAATGTATTCTTGATATAGTTTTAAAATTTCTTGAGTTGTCATAAAATTTATATAGACGAAAATGTATTAATGAAAGGGTTAAAGTTCATAAAAAAGAATTAAAAATAAGCACCATAACTCAGCTTCATATATTCATGAACTGAATACAGATAATAAAGTACTGTTTGACAAAATCAATCTGAGGTCAGTAATCTTATGAGAATTTCCTTTGCTATTAAAGGTAGGTGGTTTTTAAAATTAATTATGTAACTGATTTTTGTTTTGTTGTATTTATATATTGGACTATTTCCATTAATAGAAATAATCTAATACATAAATACAACTAAAACACCATCAGCACAAATCTTCAGGAAAACACTGATTTTTGTTTTATGTATAAGTGTGTGTTATATGTAGTTGATTTTTATTTGAGAAAATATATATAGTAATTGATGAAATCATGGTCATAAGAAAATTTTAGTATAAATTTGATATTTTGTTAATATTTAATATTATATGTTTTTCTATTATTTTAGAATCATATGTACATGTGAACTTACTATATACACTTAATATTTAAATTTTTATATTTTATTACAATACTATTAGCCTGTATAGTTAATGAAAGTAATAATAACAACTGGAAAATTTTGTACTATCAAACATGCACATAGGTGCATACAACTTGGATATTTCACTAACTATAATTTAAATAATATTAAATGTATAATTTTGTTAGTCAATCTATAGAAATATTTAATATCTGCAAATCAACATCAGAATGATGTATTTGTATTGTAGAAATTATATAGATTTTAATTAACATGTAAATAATTTTATGGCTTATCAAATATGCACTACTACAAATATTAATCTATTCATAGAAGAAACAAGTTTGAATATGTTACTAAGATAATTTGTAAGCTAGATCTCCAAAGAAGCATTTAAATAAAATTGTAAATAATGCCCAATTTTTGTTATAACAACAAAATATGAGCATTATTTACAAAGTAATATTCATTGGAAATCTAGGTTGTGAATTATTTTAATAATGTATTTGGATTTAATTGTTCCATGAATAGATTTGTATTGTGAAGTATTTATGAGATCGTTCATTTTATTATTATTAATTCATCAATAAATTTATTAATCATTATTTTAAATTAACTTAATAAAGTTATTTAATACTAGAACTATATTACTAATTATGTATTTTCTTCTGCCCACCAGTTACCTGTAGTCCTTATGATTCCAAAACTAGATTCTGATGAAGGGAATATAAAATGTATGTGGAAGGACATCTATACAATTATTTTAAAATTATTTAAATAGTGCTAAGATAATGAAAATAATTTTCAAAATTCCACTTGCCATATTTTTATGATAATCATTAGTTTACTGATGACTAGTACATTTACAGCCCTTAATGGCCTAAAGAACAGTGATGATCAGCATTGATATAAAAATCTCAATATAAATATATATATATATATATATATATATATATATATATATATATATATATATATATATATATATATATATATATATATATATATTGAAGTGGTAAATCTGTAGTACATATTTAACTTCACTGCCTGATGACATTACATACCTTTAAAGTAGGGTTTAAACCAGTTTATATGTTTATTTGGTCATCTAGGAATGTTAAACACACATATCACTTCCACCCTGTTTATTTAAAATGGTTATGTATAACCAGTTGAATTATTATTTTAGCTTAAGTATATTTTATTTCCAAACTTGTAAATTCCCTTCACTTAGATAATTGTGTATGTGTGTATATGTATTACAGATATAAAAATAAATACAATTAATGTAGAGCTAAAGCAATGCCAGAAATTCTAGAAAGTATTATTACAATTTAAAAGGGTCATTCTCATTTAACTATTTCAAGTCAAACCAAAAATCATATTTTAAAGTTATTTGCAATTTTAAAAATACGTTTAAATAATGCTTTCTGGAATGTATTGTTTACATCTTCCAATATTGCCAAATTTCAAGTATAGGAGGAGCAGAAGTTCTAGGAACGCGCAAAAGGGAGTTCAAATCACTCTTCTCTCTTGTATTCGTTTAGAGAGTGGAAACAAAATGAACTGTGAGTAAAAACAATTTGCCTCCCTGATCTTAAATCGTCTCTGTCCTGCCTTCTGCCATGCCATCGCTGCTTGAGAACTGTTATGTTTAACTGTAAAGGAATATTGGAAAATGCTTACCATTATTTTATTAGTATTGTGCCTTGCTAAACTTTGTATACGTTATTATAAGTGGCCACCATAACTTCTAAAGGTAATCCGTTTTGCCGAAGAATGAACTCTTAAGTCTCCTTACTTCACTTCTTTCCTAAATCTTAATTGTAATCATAATGTAATCTTTATTTATTTGGTAACTGACTATAAACTTAATTATCATTAAATTTGTGATTTTCTCTCTTAAGTTTTAAACTCATTCTTTGAAATGCTAAGCACAGAATTATGTACTTTAAATCTATCATTAGTTTTTTTAAGTTTCACACTTTAATTATTTTATTTCATGCGGCAAAACTTATTTTGAATATATATCTTATTAAATTAGTTTTAGTATGCTAATGTTTTAATCTAGCAAACTTATATTATTTCAATCATCATTCCAATATTTTGGAATATTTAAATAGTTAAACGTAAAATTTCTTACTGAACGCTGTTCGCTCGGTTAAATATTTGAAATATATGCTTAATGGCGGATTGTTTAAAAATTATATTATGGCATAAGATAAACCTTTTGTTGTTGTCACTATCGATATTTAAATGCATTTTATCTTCTTAAAATAAATTTGATTATTAATATATTTTAATAACTATTTATTATTTATACGCCATTAAGAGTTAAATTGCTTATAATATATTGTCATTTAAAATACTTGGAATTGTTAAATAGGAAAAATAATATTTTTCCCTCTTCTATATTCGACATCCTAAATTTATTAAAGTTATACGTACGATGCTGAGTGGGTTATTATTTTATCATGGCGTTACGCATGCTATTATTGCTTTATTTAAGCTTAAATTATTTCATTAGTCATTTAAGACTTAAGCCATATTCGCGTTGCTTACTTATGATAGCATTTTAAAGAATTATATTTTGCTTTATCATATTTACTCATCCGAACTCCGGATTTTCTTCACGTAACTCGTATAGGAATGAGGTTTGGTATAACCGATCTCAGGATAAACATTAGAGTATTAAGGCTCTGCATGTGAAATGTCAGAGGGCGTACCATGGAATCCTTACCACTCATATTTTCGAATATCGCCTTGTGATAAATACAAGCAGAATCATATATGTGATAAAGCCTTCCAGTCCAAAGACGGACATCTTCTCCATTTTAAACGCTGTCATTATAGTTAGCACTGCGAGTTCTTTTATGTGTAATTCTCATATTATCTATAAGACGTGGCGCAGTGATGTTTGTAAACCACTCATTTATAATTTATCGAATATTTTAGGATTGTCACAGTAAAACTTATTAGGTTAACCCATTCCTCATTTGTACAGGCCCAAATATGCTCATAAATGATAAATTATTAACTATCATATCAAGAGTAAACCTCTCTTTAGAGATGAATTTGTAAACATCCTTATCATTACTTAAAGTAATGATTACCACATTGATAACATTAATTTATTATTATACTATAACTCATTAGCATACTAAATCAGTTGCTTATATGCAAAGTAATAACTGCATTAAATCTGTGCTATGTTTTCTAATGTAAATTAAATTGTTTATATTTATTAAATTATTATGTTTTAATAATTACTCATGCATTGTGTCTTACTAACTCTCACTCATTGAATTCCATTAAATATTTATAATAGTGTTAGTAATATTTAGAAGTTATAACTGATTACTTCAAATAGATATTTATCTCTGGGTTATTCTGTTCTTGCTCATTCTGGATGGATACTATTTTATAATTCATGTTTCTTTTGCAATGCTAGCTGTGTGCAATTCATTTAAAATTTATAAATTGTTCCTTCACATAAGATATTTGATTGAGCCAAGTTTTAACATTATTTATTTATGCTAATTACCCTGTAGATCTCATGTTTCTCTGCTGTGTCTCTGGGACTGGAATGAATAAAATTTCATGTTATCATCAGAAGTGTTGTTTATAATGTTATAGTTTTAGAAAAGAGCAAATAGGGCAGAATTCATGATTGCTCCTGACCTGTGTATCTCGGGCATGAGTGGATTTAGGGTACTTTTGCTTAGATTCTAAACCTTGTTAAATGAACATACAATTCTGACCAGTACAATATCATTAAAAATCAGTCAACACTTAGACAATCCCAATATCAATAGAAATCTACAATTTTAAACAGTTGCCTTGACAACAGTTTAAAATTGTTGGTTGTTATTAATATTGGGATTATCTAAAGTTCACTGTTTTTAATGAGTACTTACTAACCCATTTAGTATTGAACATTACTATATTATATATATTTTTATATTTATATATATATATATATATATATATATATATATATATATATATATATGATTAGTTGTATAGTTAGATAGTTAGTTATTTTAGTACATAAGTAAATGCTTGCAACAAGAAATATTGATAAACGATCTTTTAAAATTATGCCCCAAATTTGCCTTATCTGCTAATGAACATTTATACTTTGATTTAATCAGTTTCAATATTGAAAAAATGCTTTTGCAAAGATATACTCCCAAGCAATGAAGACATCTTGAGTTTTTCTTTTGGTAGTATTTTAAAAAAAACCTCTTTCTTTTTTGAAATATAAAAAATATCTGATTGCAAATCACACAATACCAGTTAATGATCTGATCCTGCAGTTTCAATGTTGGTAAATCATGGGTTGAGTTAAAATTGAAATATCTTCTTAAATTTTTTCACAATTACAACATTGATTCTCAAAATCCTCAATGATTTTTTCAATATATTTTACAAAAGCTGTAAATGATGCTCTCTCAAAATTCTCCATTCCTTTAAAATGTTATTAGCCAACATTGATTTAAAAATGATTACAATACAAATTCTAATATCCAAATCATTATGTAGATATGATTGACAATCAGACCACTGATAAATTTAAAGTAAACAATGTTAAGATTAATTTTTTAAATTTATTTTTGCAAATCAAACAATTACAAAACAACAAATGATAAATATATTTTTTGGTAGTAGCATTAATTGTAATATTATGTTTTTCCATCTTTTTTTCTTTTACATTATCTGTGTTTTTATTGTGCAATACATTAAAACATTACATGATATTATAATCATTACATATTAACATGTTTTCAAATGATTGCTTCTGTTTTATTATTTTATATTATGCAATACAATTTTTAAATTGCATTCACTTTTTGATATTGTTGGCTGTATTTTTTTTAAATATGAATATTTAGTTTTTAAATTTTATCAGTTAATATCTTCAGAATAGATGTCTCAGTCTCATAAAGAAATGGAATATAAACCATATTGTAATGAATAACCATAAAATATCAACAAATCATTAATCATGTGCTAGTTTTAATTTCAGTTCTTTGTGATTGTTTTTTATTATGAGTTAAATTTTATTTTGCTCAAAAACAAATTCCTGTTTTATTTAAAATACTTGTTGATCAATTTTATTGGACACATGGAATTGCAAAAATATGAAAATGGCACAAATTTTTCAAAATTGCTTTAAATTTATTTTGAAATATGTATTAAGTTTTTATTGATACATCTAATATTTAAAATATTATTTAAGTATACCTGGGTCTCATTTTATGCGGTAGATAGGTTCTGTATAAAAACTGTATTAAAAAAATTGCACAAAAATAGACTTAACTTATTTTGAAAAATGGGGGATACATTCTGTAATTTTCAGAAATCACATAGAAGCAAAGTAACAAGGAAAATTTATTTTAAAATTCCATAAAAAAAATAAGAAAATAAAATATGACTAATAAAAAGTTTTAAATATTTGAAAAAAAAATTGATACAAGACAAACAGTATTTAATTTTACATTTTTTCATACATATTTTAATCATTATCGCTATTTGACAATATGCAGTTTGTTTGCAAACTGGTAATAAATCAGATTCATCACAAGAGGAAGTACAACTAGCACCACCTCTAGTCTTGTGCTGTGTTAATGGTTTTCTGTTGTCAATGTAATTGTGATTAAACTTTGAGACAATGATTTTACTAATTGTTTATAAAGCTCATATTTAAACATACAACTATTTAACTCTTGTTGGAATTTAAAAGAATGTTTATTGCAGCAAACTCTCTCAGATTTCAGCATTTTTTGGTTTTTTTGTTTCACATATTAACATAAAATCTGTGATTAAATGAATATTACTTATCAGAAAATAATAAATTTGTCTTCATTTGATAGATATTTTTGTTTACTACTGAAATAAATTTTAAATGTTCACATTTTGTTTCTATATTAAAAAATGAGATCACCATCAAAAGAAAAAGATTATACATTATCATTAGAAAGATTATTTTCAGTTTACAAAGTCAACAAAATCTTCATTATTTTTGATTATTTTTAAAAATCTAAAAGAATATTTATTTCTGTTATATCTAACAAAATATGTTTTAAAAGTTTAAAAATTTTAAATATTTATTGTGATATTTTTATATTCATAAGTATAAATCTTTTATTATTATTATTATTTACTCATAAGTATAAGTATGTTATTTATGTAAAAGCCAAAATTCTAAATGGCTTCAGGCTATATTCACGTTAGCTTCTAATATAACATTATACTTTTGAAAAAAATATTTCAAGTCAAAATAAAATATTAATAATTTGAATTTCTTGATATCTAATAAATATAGTGAAATATGAACTTCCTTATCACATAAAAGAAAACCTGCATAAAAAGATATTAAGAAGAAACATGAATTGCATTAAAAATATGCATAAAACAAGACCCAGGTTATATAATGATATAAAAACACAAAATAAAATTATCAACATCAAGATTACTGATTAGTAATAGAATTAAAATATTAAATACACATTTGATTTAAATTATTAATTTTTTTCAAGCTTAAAAATAAATCTATAGGTGGTCACACAAGATCCTATTGGATGCAGCCCATGTATCACAATTTGAACAACCTTGATATAGGATATTCTATAGAAATATTGCAAAATAATTCTGCTTGTTCAAATGAGTTGTTCATAATATACAAAATAGTAAAAGAAAAATTAATATGCATCAAAAAAGTAAAAAAAAAAAAGATAAACAAATATTAAAATTGAAAAAAAGTTTTTTCATGTAGAACTTAAAAAATATATTTTAAAGCAGACTAAAATAAATAAAGACACATATGGAATAGCTATATTTGTAGATAATGGTTAAAGTATTTATTAACTTCTCCACAACTTATGAAACAATACCTATACATTTAAAAATCCTGCTGAAAGTAATATGTGATTGTATAGAGAATATTTAATTTAACTGTTGAAAGATTTACAAAATTATAAATAAGCTGAAAGTCCAATAAAATATTTACAGATCATGAAGCTTTGAATTTTTTTGCCCCATAAATCAATAGCACTTCCGATTTCATATATATCCATGCTGGAAGTATGGCAAAAAAGATTTTTGTTAACATTAAAAAAATGAAAAAAATGTTATTTTAGACTCTTCTAATTTTAATAACTTCTTCTACACACAAGTCAATAAACCATTAACGCATTGTTCTTTTTTGTTAAAATGATTAAAATCAATTACCATGTGTTAAAATTCATTTCAGGTGTTAAATATAATTTGATTATTTTTGATAATAAAAAAAATTATAACCCTTGAGCTTATAAATCTTTTTCTTTTTTCTTTTACTGGATTCTAAACTTGTCACAATTAATCAGCAATGTCTTCAATTTTTACTGTTTTTATTACAATTCAATTATATGTAACAGACATTTAAATAAAGAGATAATTTACAAGCTATAAGTGGAATTCTCATTTTATCTATAGGCTGTTGTACTGTTTTAAATGAACTCTACTTAATTATTACCGATGACATTCAACAGAAACTGATTTAGAGATCATTAGATATTATTTAAGAGTACATTTTAATAATGCTATTTCATTTTAGAAAAAAATATTTTAAACTTTTATAAATATATTTATATTGTATGAATATATTTATAAAAGTTAAAAATATTTAAAAAACGTAAATTAATTAACAATATTTTAAAGATTAATATCTTCACAAATTTGAAGAAGATATATAACATAATTTTCACTGAAAAAAAAGAACAGTTTGGTCATGTACACATAACAATATTATTGACATTTTATATATCACTTGATCGTGATTTCATATTCTTACACAAATTTTCTTGCACCCACTGATTACTAAGTCTTGCACTTGGTGGCACTACTGTAAAGAGAGTTTGCTATTTGATATACATGAACATTTTGTGTGCACTAATTTTTTCCTACCTTAAAATCTATTCTATATACTAAGAGTTACTTAGTACATGTGAAATTTTTTTGAAAATAGTTTCCAAGAAAGCTATATATGGGCCTTGTAGATGCTATTATTTTTTGTAAAAGAATTACTGTCCTTAAACATTTTTGATTATAATTTACTAATTCTTCTGGAAAAAGTATATTTCTTTTCACTTTTTTATTTCTTTATGCATTCATTTGCATATATCTGATTGCAAAATGATATTTTATAAAATTTATTAATTGTGATTAAACTGTTTTTAAAATATGTTACTTGCACATCCCATTTTAAATAGTTTATTTTAGATGCTCATAACATATAATAATTATTATTTTCATTAATAATATATATATTAAAAAAAACATCAATTATTTTTATCTGAAAATGAAAAAGCTGGATAAAGCAAACTTAAATCAGACATAATGAAGTGGAAAATATATTACACATATTTTTGCTTCACTGTCTGGTGATTCAAAACCTTGAATCAGAGGTTTAAACCCAGCTATATATGTGTTAAATCACTAGAGAGTGAAAGGACACACATACAAGTTTTAAAACCCTCCTTTATTTTTGTACTTTCATAAGTTAAACGTTTTATTATAAAAAAATATTTAATAATTTTTAAGTCAGAAATATTTAAATTTCCATTCCCTTTAAATAATCATGTATGTGTGTTCAAGATTTGCAAAAATATATTATTGATAAAAATATATTTTTCGTTATTAAATATTATGTATATTTATTTTGTGGTTGCATATTTTATTTTATGATGCAATACCAAAGAAAGTTCTAGAGAGTAATTAAAATAACTCGGAAATGTATAAATAAAAGAATCTTCTAGATTTAATTTAAAAAGAGTAATTAATAAATTAAAATCCCTTAGCAAACAAAATGTTAATGAAAATTATATCTTTTAAATCTATTTCCATTCTCGAAATAGATTAAAACAATACTCTCTAGAACTTGTTGCATTATCATTGAAAATAAACAATAGGTGCATTCAGGCCACTTAATGGACATCCGGGCCTTACCAAGCGGAAACAGAGAATATTCGAGAAGGTCTTACTAATATAAATAGAGCCAAAATTTTAGGCTAAGTCTCTTAGTGCACCATTTTACCAAGTGTTGCAGAACGGACCCACATCAATTTAAATTTTGAAATATGAATCCGGAGTAGAGGGACTAAATTTGCTTCCCCTTTCTTCTCCAAAAATCATTTCCATACTGCTATACTAACCTACAATCTTCACTTATGGACTGCCTAATTTAAATTCTGAACTAACTATCTCAAGATGCCAGCCATTATTTTTCAAAACTTTGCCTTGCTAACTGTGTTTTCCTCATTTTATAATTTTACACTTACCAATCTGTATGGATGTCAAGACATCAAGAAATGGAAGGTAAATCCTAATCATGCCGCTAGTATGAACTCTTTCAAAACTTTCAATTTAAAACTTAAATCAATTATAATGTAATTCTCCTTCTATTTAAACATGACATTGTAATGCTAATTGTAACCATTTTTTTCTGTAGTATAAAAATTTTCTAATGCACGAATCTATAACTTTATTTTTTTAAATGCATTTCTTTAATGGGTTTCACAATTTCTTGTTTTAATAGTTTAAATGCGGCAAACTTTTATTTTTAATATTATAAATTTTGTATGATTTAATTTAATATGCTAATAGTTCAATCGAGCGAACCGATCCTAAATTTTCTTATATTAGATATCCTCGATATTATGGGATGTTAAATCGTAAATGTAAGCTTTCTTACCTAACTAAAAGTTCGCTCGATTGAATAATATTTTAAGTTATTCTATTTGCTTAGTGGCAGATTATCTGCTGCTACATTTAATATGTCACTTTATTACCATGTTTACGCTATTGATTTTATTTTCAAATTATATTTTAAAGTAAACTTAATGACCTACCTTTGCTGTGTTTTTTTATTATATGGTCAATCATTTGCCCATCATGCCATCTAGTATGGTAATTATTTATGGAATTAATTACTAGTTAGCATATTAATATTTGTTTAATGAAAGGAAAAATATTCCCTCTTTTATGTTGTGACATCCTAACTAATATTAAAGGTCATTTGCATACCTTTCGAGAGGGATCAAATTATTTCATATCATTACGCTAGATTCTAATAAATTACGAGGGCCTTAATCCACATATCAGCATCATTAAGAACCTGATTTATTTTTTAGTATTAGCATTGCTTGGCTTACATAATGTTATGAAATTTCCTCACTTTGCTTTATCAAACTTAAAACCCTGAGAAACAGGATTGTTTTACTTATGGGCATATCCTTGAATGGGGTTTGGCAGCACCGACTCCAGGATATTGTCAGGTGGTTGTTTAGGCTCTGCACAGGTTAACACTGGAAAACAGACCGTGACATCCCATACACCATCCCCTCTTCAAATGCTGACCTGTCACATGTACAGGCACATTCAGATTCTTATATAGTTGATGAAGCATTCGTCCTAAAATGGACTCAATCTTTTCTAGCATTATTATTTTAGTCAGCACCATGATTCTTCTTTAATATTCTTATATTTGCCCATTTTAAATCTGTAACATGTAATGCCATGAGCTCTAAACCCATCTCATATTTTCATTTATTATTATAAGTTAGTGAATGTCATTTTAAAGCTTATTTAAGCTACCTGCCCTCTCATTGAAACAATGTTCGACTGTGCTAACAAATAATGTTAAATAAATCTTCTCCAGTCAGAAAAGAATAGAATAAAATACAAATAACTTTTCTGTCTGAACATTTTAAAGTCTAATGACTGTTTAAGTAAATAATGTAAATTAATAAATATTTTCATGTGTGGTTCAAATAAACCATAATAAAGTGATGTAACTTATATCCCATTTATCTATTTTTAAGGTCATTTATTTTTCATAAAAATAATCATAGCGTCCAAGTTATAATATGGTAAAATTGGTATCTGCTGTTAGCATATTAACCCGCATCTTTTGAATATCTGTACATTTTTTTTGAATCATAATATCCAATCGCAGATTTGCGTATTATTTAATCAGTAACTTATGTTCTATTATTCTGTAATTTTTCAATACGCAAATCAGCATTAATAACCAAGTGAAACCCATAAAATCTCTTAGTGTTATAATATAAATAGATTTGCAACTGTTTGATAAATTAAATATTTGTTTATTCATTTTTCTAATTAATATTAATAAATTATTAACCATATAATTAGTATTTAATTCTGCTTTGCCTCTTCATTTATGCATACACATCATTAATTGGATTGCATTATATATAGCTGATTTCCATTGACCTTAGGCCAATTTCTAGATTTATTAATGAATTTTATGAAAAATCTAATTATAATCTTAAGCTATTTCATTCTGTTGGGGGCTGGGGTTCAAAGCCTAGTAGTATTATAATTCCCTGTAGATCTCTTGTTTCTCCGCTGTTGCTCCAGGACAGAATGAATAAAATTTCATTTGTTATCATCAGAAATGTTGTTCATAATGTTATAGATCTGGAAAATAGGCAAGAGGGCAGAGTTCATGATTGTTCCTGACTTATGTATCTTGCACATGATTGGATTCAAGGTACTTTTGCCTAGATGCTAGCTCTTGTTAGACAAACATACAATTCTGACCGGTACAATATATTAATCTTTACTCAAAAGCAATGAGGACATGTAAAATTTTTAGTGGAAAAATATAAACCAAACATAAACCCTGAAGAAAATTAACATTTAATATTTTTAAAAAATTATGCAACTTACAAATTATTACAAACTTTTATACTTGTACATTTATTACTTTATTAATTGTTATTATTAAAGTGATATTAACAGTGGTGTATATGCATTTAAATGGTTTTTGGTTGAAGAAGGTTAAGAAAATAAGTGAAAATATTTCTGAAATTTATTATATTATTACCATTTTAATTCCTTATATATAATGAACCAGGTTCCCCTAATATAGCTTGTTTAATCAGGTTTAAATCAATGGGATGGCCCTTCAAAATGAGGAGATAATACTCTTGATAGCAGAACCATCAATGATAACCACAGTCAGATTGAGCTATTCAAAGCATAACCCGATCACATTTCCAGACCATGACCCACCTCAACTACTAAATTCAAACCGCTACCATCCAAAGAATTTTATTTGTTTTGAGGATCAACCTCAGAGACCAGCCAACCATACTTTATAATGAGCTTGCTTCAGATGACAACAGACAATCCAGCACATTGAAATATCCCATGGCTAGCTCATACTCTAAACCAGGATCTGGCACATTTAACTTAACACAAAGAATAATTATACTCTTAAATGGATAATAATGCAGTGACAAGAGAGAGAGAGAGAGAGAGAGAGAGAGAGAGAGAGAGAGAGAGAGAGAGAGAGAGAGAGAGAGAGAGAGAGAGAGAGAGAGAGAGAGAATAGACCAAATATTATTTAAGCAAACATTAATATTTATTCATGCATACACATATCTAATATAATATAACATAACACAATATAACATTTACATAAAAATATAATTGATTACTTTCAGGCTAAAATTATAATAGTTTTTAGTTAATTAAAGTTCATTGACAATAAATATAAAGTGTCCATAGACTGTTATTTAAAACTATCTTTATCTAGGTTTTCAGGATTGTTTCCAAGGCAGGTTGGCTTTTTGGTCTCCATCGATGGTTCAGGGTTTGTTTTCTATTTCTTTGTCTTGTCAATGGGAGAGAAAATAGTGGTAGCATCTATTTTATGATTTCAGTATTAGTTTCAGGCAAGGACAGTTGATTTGTGGATAACTTTGAGGCCTGAAGCCAAGTTGACTATTTATAAAGTTGCCTAGCAATGCATATTGCTAGATCTGTGGCTTTTGCATCGATGTTGAAGGTAGAAATAATTGATTGTATTACTATTGTGCTAATAGTTTCTGAATATTTGGATATCTGGATGTTTGGATTCTCAATGATAAACTCTGTGTCAGAATTCTGTCTAAACTGAATAATAATAAACCAAAGTGAAACAATAATGGCATGAAGACTGGACTAGTTCAATCACAAAATGAGGGCCAAAACTAATCAAATCACAAAATTCAGTCCAGACTGATTTACTGATTGCAGACCTGACTGAAAAACAATAACCAAGATGTAACTTTTATACTTTTTTCTCTACCATTATTTATTTTTTTTATCATATTTTAATTTTGATCATAACTTGAAATATGTCTTTTAATTAATTATTTTTACATTTGCTTTAATCTCCTATCTTGTTTATGGGATAGTTAACCCATTTTTCTTTTTAATTAATTCAATCAGCCATCTTTTAAACTAATTGAATTTTTAAGTTTTCTTTTACAAACTAATTTTTATTCTGTTTTCACACTTGCTTACTTTTTTATTCATTTTATTATTTTAATTTATTAAAAAGGAGCGGTATTTTTTTTTAAGAACACATTTTATTCTAACTTTAGACCCCCCCCACCCCACCACCAGATCTCAATAATTTTATTCTGTTTTACTAAAAAAATATACACAATATTTTTTTTGTTTGTTTTTAAAACTATGTTTTAAAACCATTCCCTAAGTAATTATTACTTTGGACTATTCTTATTTATTTGATTTTATTTCTTTTATTAATAAATCTGATAATTTATTTTTAAATGAAAAATATGTAATGTGAGCTATATATGTATGCCAGTAATAGATGGTAATGTTGCCAAACTAATGTAGAAAAATAGTGGGGTAGAAGATCCTTTATTATTGTTACAAAATAGCTACCCAATGCTGGCTACAGTTAGTGATTGTTACAAAACACCACATCAACTTTAGAGCTGTTAGAAAATGGCATTCCACATTTAGGTTAGATTTATATTATTATGAATGATGTCTCAATTCTGAGACATATTAAAGTTTTTATATTTTCATCTCATATTTTAATCATTATACTGTTATAAAATGGCAGCTAATGATTGGGCAATATTTTATTCAGATTTCTTTAATCATTTCCCAGTGTCATCATTTTTATATAAAGACTATATGAGATAATATTATATGCATATATATATATATATATCTGATATATGATGAAAAATTAAGTACCCTTTAAAGAGATCACTTTAAATTAAAAGCCTTCCAATAGTAGTCCATCCCAGATGAATAAGGAAATAAAAGATAGTAATCACCAGATTTTGAAACTGATGAGTAATGAGAATTTGAATGTTTTTCTATCTAAATTTTCTCTCCTATATAAAACTAAATATCCATTACTGAGTAATATTGTATGGATAATTAAATTGAATATGAGATGTCATAAAATAGATTCCAAGTCGATTAAAACAATTTTTTTCAGCCCAGATTCAAATCCGATCAAGAGATGCAGGCACATGTGCTTTATTGCAATATCATGCTCTTATATACATACACACACATTTACATTTGTAAATCAATGTAATCTTAAGTATTATTAACTTTATTATCTAAGTAAGACATAGTGTCAATGGAGTTTGAAATTTACAATTGACTATGTTAATAATTTTTTATTAGTCATATTTCAGAATAGAGATAATCCACCTAATGAATAATATTTCTGTAGTAATAATTATAAAATAAAAATAGTACTAATAAAAAATAAAAGTATACAGGAATTTATAACTACTTTTGGTCACCACATGTAGGTGTATTTACATCCATCCATCCATCCATCTATCTATCTATCTATCTATCTATCTATCTATCTATCTATCTATCTATCTATCTATCTATCTATCTATCTATCTATCTATCTATCTATCTATCTATCTATCTATCTATCTATCTATCTATCTATCTATCTATCTATCTATCTATCTATCTATCTACCTCCCTGCCTGACTCCTTCCCTCCCTACTTATCGACCTCCTTACCCATCCACTTATCTATCTACCTACCACCTATCCACCCACATACTACCTATCTACCCACCCACCCAAAGATCTACCTACCTACAAACCCACCCACCCATTTACCCACCCACCTATCTACCAACCCACCTATCTAATCACCCACCCACCTATCTACCAACCCATCCATCTATCTATCTACCTACCTATCCACCCTTCACTTCCTACCTCCTTCCCTCCCTCCCTACCTATCTACCTATCTTCCTATATACCTATCTACTGTATGGAGAGTTTTGCTTTGTTTATGATACTTTTATAAAAAATTAATTACTATCAAATACTATACTACTAGTTTATAAATAAAACAGAAATTCATATACCATTGCATACAATATTAGCCACAAAAAGAAAATTTTTCTAAAATTCTTCCACAACCTGATTTCATCGAATAACAAACAGACGTTTTCAAGCAAAATTCAATTAAACTTACATGTATATACAAAACAAAATAGCCTTCCCATCATTCACTTCAAAAAACAACTTCCTTTAAGATCAAAGGGTTGTCTACATGAGAAAAACTTTGGTTTTTTTTTTTTTTGGTTTGCATTGTATGTAAGTATGTAATATTATATGAATTTCTATTTTATAATACTTTTACATATAGTTTTGATCCTGATATTTCATTGAAATGTGTTGTACAATCAAACATAAGTTGTTGTTTTTTTTCTACATTAATATAATAATAGTAATCTATTTTTTTATATATTAATGAAGGCATTTCTTACCTTATTTCTAACAGGATCCCATATTGGCTGACTAAATGAACCACATCGTTGGCATACTTTTCTTTTACAATCATAACAAGGTCTACAAATGCCTTCTGATACTCGTGATTTGAAACAAACTCGACAAGTGTTTTGGACGATTTGTCGAAATCGAGCTTTTTGCTGATTGTGGTTGAACGGGACCTTTAACAATTTTTAAATCCGTTTGTAATTTTCTAAAATAAATATATAGAAACAAAAAAATTAAATAATTATTGATTCGATTTTATAAAACAAAAATTTCTTAAAATTATAAGATTAACAATAAAATTATTAGATATATGTTCATAGAATAATGGAAAAAAAAATCATTCATACTTATATTCATTCCTCCCCTATAAAAAAACGTGTCAATTTTTTATACAAAAAAAATAGAAATTAATCTTTAACCTATCTTTCAGAATGAGGAAATAGTCATATATAAACTGAAAATCTATCTTTATCTATAAACCTCCTATTACTTTTTTCTATTTATATTGTAAATAATCATAAATTATAAATTAAAAGACTAACTTCTATATTGTCTTTTCTTTAAGGATAAAATGTAATCACAATAATTAGTGAATGTTTTGCGCAAACCTATTTAAACATCTTCAAAATAAATTGCAAAATAAAATTATATCACAAACTTAAAAAAAATAAAAAATGAAGTTGATAAATAATAATCGAATTACTAAATCTAAATTATTGTTTCATTCTATACTTTTGTTTATTAATGGTTTGTTTATATATAGCTGACAGGTTTTTCAGTACTTCTAACTACTTTATCTATTGCAACACATATTTTCTGAGAAATCATACAAAAAATATATAAATGACAAACGTCAGAAGATAATGAATATTAGCGACTAGATTATATTTTAATTCAAAAATATTTTTTGCAGTTATATTAGGTTGTGCCAAGGTTACCCAGAAACAAATGTAAATTCTGATTATACTTTGATTATGATATCGAATTACCACATGAATCGTTAAAAAACATAGATATACACATATGAGTAAGAAAAGATAGCATCTAATTATAATAAAATCAGTAATAAACTTCAGTTAAATTTTACAAGCTTTTATTATAAGAAACCAGATAATACTAGCATAAATAAAATATTTGAAATAAGAAGAAAATAATGATTTAAGCATCTGAGAACCTGATAAATAATAGAAGAAATGTTGATTATGATGGAGAAATGAAAACAGTGTGCAATGGTATAAAAAGAAGAGGAATATAAAAGATTTAGTAATCGCATTAACAGAGAAGCTAGAAATGCAAAAAAAAATAATTAAAGGATTTTTGTAGAAAGGTAAGTGAAAGTATAAAAAGATAAAACATAGAAAGTACATATAATGATATTAGAAGATAGTTTATCTTAGAAAAAAGACATGAGTACAATTGAAAAAAATATATACAATTTTTGCTAAGATGAAATTAAAAAAATGATAGCATAAATATCCAGAAGAATTTATATGGTGGAAAAAAAATGAGTAATTTAATGATTGAAAAAAATTTTGAGTGGATTATTATGAATTAATACCATCAATTTTAAAAAGTAAATTTGAAAACATGTGAAGAATTAATTGTTGAGAAAAGCAACAAGAATAGATGGCATTCCAACTGAGATATTAAACAGTTTGTGAGATGAGACAAAAATATAATTTTTGGATTAATGAATGAGATATATACGATGGGAGAAGTGTGATCAGATTTTGAGAATAGTATAGTGGTAGTAATTCTTTAAAAATTGAGCCAAACAATGTTAAAAGTGCAAAACTTTAAGCTTGGGTTGACATACTTCAATCATTTTAACTAGGATTATTTATGAGAAAACTGAAAATAGAATTTAAGAAAATTATTAGATAATCAGTTTGAATTTACAAAAAGGAAGGTAACAGTGAAGCAATTTTGAGTCTTCAAATATTGATTGAGAATAAATGATATGGTATCCTGGAACAAATGGAATTAGATACAAAATATAGTCTTTTTAAACAATATATATATATATATATATTGTAACCTTTTGATTGTTTATCTGTGGTAGGGATAGAATATGAAATGTATATTATAGCTCCAAAATTTGTAATTTATAATTGAGATAGTAGTAATGCTGACTTAGTGCATAAAGAGTAAAGATAGAATTCTGTAGAGATTTAGTAACCATCTTTATTTATAATCATTTATATTATAATCCACTATATAATTTCAATACAATAGTTGTCAATTCAAATAAACATTGTTATTTATAAATTTGGCTTTAAATTATTTTCTTACAATATTTCTTTAAAAGCTAAATATATAGAATTGTAATAAATAAAAAAAGGAACAATTGGAGTTAAAATTATCATAATAATAAAATATTTTAAGTATAAATATTTATTATTAAACTTTATATTTAAATTCAATTAATAATATCATATATTAAAAATATAATTACATTTACTACTTTAGTCTTAAAGAAATGATTTAAATTAATTTCATTTGTAAAATATTTATTGATTTTAATTATTTTAAATAGCGATAGTAAAATATTTATTTAAAAGTTGTAATGGTTGATTTGGGACATTGACCAATGATATTAAAGCAAGTAGTTTTCTGATGTCACTTTATCTCAGGTTTTTAAGAGAAAGAGAAGCAGACAATCAAGACAGAGATTTATGAAAAAAATAAAGCAGAGAGCTGTTTCAATACTTTTTCTCAGTAAAATTATAAAAAATTTAAAAGTATTTAATGTTTTAAATGGCAAAAATAATATTTAATGGCTGTTTAAGGATATAAAATATATTATATTAAATGTCAACATCATGGGGTGAGTTTAAACCAGCTTCTGTATTATGACCTAATTGCAGCCCTGATTGGTTACTTATAACTAAAATGATATCTAAAAGAAGTTTAAAAGAAAAGCTAAAGATATTATTCTTATTTGGGATAATCATGAGAAAGAAGAAACAACTCTATTTCCTTAAAGAAAGATATATCTGCATTCACATAAGAAAACATTTGTTTATTTATGTAAAATTAAATAACTTTATTAGTCATATATTAAAAATGAGAAAGAAGTCTAAAATCCCTAGAAATAAATTTTTAAAACTTGTAAAAGTATGTTATCAAACTTTAAAAGTAATTACTTAGATGAGAGTGATAAGTGTAATGAAAATTAATATTCTGTTTGAATTGAATAATTGACATGTGATAAATAGCTTGAAAAATTTAGAAGAAGAAAATGTTTAGCATACATTTAATAATGAGTAAAAAAGAGGACAGATAAAAGATAAATTAATATTTCCCATGTTTTAATAGAAAGTAAAATATTATTTATTATATTATTATAAGAAAGGAACATTAAAAGGGGTAAGATGATACATAATAGTCATTATCATCATCATCATCAACCATTATCAATCCACTGCAGGATGAATGTCTCTCCAAATTTAATCCATCTTCTCCGATCTTTAGCTTCTCTTCTCCACAACACCCCTGCACATTTTCTTATTTCATCCATCGATCTCACATATGGTCTCTTTCTGAGTCTTTTACTATCTCTTGGAATCCAGTTTAAAATTTCAATTGTCCATCTATTATCATCTCTTCTAACAATATGTCCAGCCCAACTCCATTTCAATCTTTTAATTTTTTCAATAAGGTCAGTAACACCTGTTTGTTGTCTTACCCATACATTGCGTTTTTCGATCTCTTCTTGTTACTCCCAACATACATCTCTCCATACTCCTTTGGGTGGTCTGAAGTCTCTGTATTGCTCTTCTATTAAGTGTCCAAATCTCAGATCCATAAGTAAGAACTGGTAAAACACATTTGTTAAAAACCTTCCTTTTCAAACACATAGGCATATTTCCTTTTAGTATCAAGTTATTTCTACCAAAAGCACTCCAACCAAGTTTAATTCTCTGATTAATTTCCTCCATTATGTTTCCATCTGTATTAATAATCTGACCAAGGTATTTGTAACTGTTAACTTCTTCTAATTCTTCATAATCAATCTTTATTTTCATATTTTGAGCAAATCGATTAAACATCACTTTAGTCTTTTTAACATTTATCTTTAGTCCTACTTTTCTACTTTCATCTGCTAACTCCTGCAACATTTCCTGCAGCTCTGAAGCATTATTTGCAAAAACAACTACATCATCTGCGAAATCTAAATGACTTAAATACTCTTCATTTACTTTCACTCCTTTAGTTTCCCATTTTAATCCACAAAATACTTCTTGCAGCACTGCTGTAAAAAGTTTTGGAGATATGGAGTCACCTTGTCTTACACCTTCCTCAATGTTGATTTTTCCAGTATCATTATGTAATCTAATTGTTGCTGTTGCATTTTTATAAATATTCTTTAAAATATGACAATATCCTGGATCTATACCTTGACGATCCAATGCTTTAATCACTGAAGAAATGTGTATAGAATTGAATGCCTTTTCATAATCTACAAATCCAAAACATAATGACAACTCATATTCATTTGTCCTTTCTATGACTTCTCTCAATACCTGGATATGATATATTGTACTAAAACCACTTTTAAATCCAGCTTGTTCTTTTGGTTGGTGGAAATCCAAAGTTCTCTGTAGAGCGAGTTGCAATTATCTTGGTAAAATTTTTATATAAAACTGATAAAAGGCTGATAGGTCTGTAATTTCTAATATCTTCTTTATCACCTTTTTTAAAATATTAATATTATTACTGCATTCTTCCAATCTTCTGGTACATCTTTATCATTTAGACATTTGGTATATAACTTTGCTAAAATTGTTTCTATTTCTTCACCTGCTTTTTTTAATATATCAATTATAATTCCATCATTTCCTGGAGCCTTTCCTTTTTTCATACATTTAATTGCATGTCTTACTTTTTCATTTAAAATTCTGGGCAATTCAGAAGATGTAATAGATATAGGAGGTACTTGTTCTTTATTACTATATAATTCTTGATAAAAATCTTCTACCAATTTCATGATGTCATCTCTCTTTTTAGTAATAATTCCATCTTTTTTTCTTATTGCAGATATATAAATATTAAGAGATTAATAAGTAAGAGGAAAGTGAAGAAATAAGTTGACGTAAACTTATTGATGAATTAATTAAACATTTTAATGTTTGTAATGTGGGAACAATAATGTGAAGATGTATTGAGAAGATTTGTTAAAGTCTTTCATTAATATATTTTCAAGAATATAATTATGTGTATGCAACTTTAAACTAGTCAAAAAGAAAAGAGGCATCCAATTCAAAATTTTTGTCCAGTTAATGGTGCCATTATTTACTAAATGTTTTGTTTAAATATACATGTTTCTAGTAGAAAAAAGATATGAGAAGCATTCAAACTTGTGAGGAATGGTGAACATCTATTGAGTTACCATGATAATATTAAACTAGGAATAGAAATGGGTTTTAAAAAAAACAAAGAGAAAAGGATTTTAATTTTAAATTTATTATTACTATTTTTTGTTTGATATGAAA